>JAEIFX010000945.1:0-370055 GCA_018904325.1 Drosophila murphyi | reverse complement strand
GATGAAGGAACGAGAATGGAGGAGCATAACAGTGGACAACTCTCACCAAGTCTTCTTCCATTAGGGGACCATCCCCGTAAGTGGACTGAAGAAGAAGAAGAGTGGAGCAAAACTCCAACCTGCTCCAACGGGCAAGGAGGATGTCTCAGTGGGCAACATCACCACATCTGACACTCCTGCCCCGGAGCAGGGCAGTCCGGCAGCGCAGCCCACCGACCCGTCGGAGGACCTCGCAGACGACGAAGAACTGGCAGATGTGACGCTTTGCCAGGAGGAGATGCTGGGGGACGATGACATCCCCATGTCTTCGCAAGAGCTGGAGGAGGAGCTGCAGGATGTAGTTGCAGCTGACGTCGCTATGACGAACAGCGGTGACGGGGACAGCTCCAGGCCCCATTCAGAAGTAGATGTCAACGGGCATCAACACAGGACTAGCTCAGGTAAAAATCCACGGAGCTAAGGCAGCCTTGGCAGTCTTAGCAAGGATGTTACCAGGGCTGGCCCTGGTACAGGAGCCCTGGGTGAACAATGGCATCAAGGGCCAGTTCACAGCCGACTCAAAGATAATCTGGGATCGGAGAGATCCAGCACCCAGAGCTTGTATCATGGTATGGAAAAGTATTAACTTTATTACTTTAGAGACTGCGTTCCCATACTGATGTACATGCCCGCCACTAGAGGTTGAGAACCTGGATGCGATACCAATGCGCACCTTAGTATATGGGACAGCAGTGATATCAATCTAAGGGGTGAGCGCCTAACTGATTTTTATTTTTAAATATAATCTAGAACTAGGTAATGTCGGATCTGCACCGACATTTGTCACCAGGATCAGGGAAGAGGTGCTAGACATCACCCTGATCAGTCGGTCCCTAAAGCCTCACCTTAGGGACTGGCATGTTTCCCAAGAGGAATCCATGTCTGATCACAGGACTATACTATTTAATTTAAACTTAAAAACGGATAGTAGCACAACAAGTCGCAACCCCAGGAAAACCAACTGGGAGGGCTGCAAGTCGACCTTAGGTCTCTCCCTAGCCAACGGGCTATCTGGTATACCCAGAAAACCGATAAAGCTGGACAGGGCTATTGGTGACCTCAACAGCAACTAAAGAAAAAGATGCCCCATGGTGGAAGGACAGCCTAGAAAGGCTGAGCGTGACCACACGTCGCCTCTTCAAAGCAAAGAGAGACGGAATATGGGTGCAGTACCGTGAAAGCCCGACCTCCTTTAATAAGGAGATAAGGAAGACCAAACGGAAGAATTACAGAAACTTCTGTGAAAGCATAGTCAGCACAAGCGAGGGCGTCAGGCTCCATTGAGCACTGGCGAAACGAGCGCCTGATGCGAACTTAGCACTGAAGCGTGGTGATAAGTCGACGGTCACAAGGGAGACACTTAATTGGGCAATTGGTACATTCCAGTCCCCTGGAATGGACAGTATATCGCCAGCCTTCCTTTAAATGGGATAGGAAATACTCCTCTCCCGTATCAGGAAAGCATTAGTAAGTAGCCTAGCCCTCGGATACATACCGGGCGCATGGAGAAGAGCTAGGGTAGTCTTCATCCCCAAGGCAGGGAAGAAAGACATTACCAGCCCAAAGTCCTTCAGAGCCATCAGCTTAACATCGTTTTTACTGAAAACGTTGGAAAGGCAGGTGGACTACAAAATCAGAAGCACTTTGCTTAAACAAAGACCGCTGCACCCAACGCAGCATGCATACAGAGTAGGCAGGTCCACGGACTCATCACTTTATTAATTAATAATAAGGAAGTAGCACTATGCGCGTTCTTAGACAAAAAAGATGCCTTTGATAACACATCTCACAATGCAATCAATCCTACCCTCGAGAGAAGAGGCCTTGACCATACTACCAGCAGGTGGATACTCGCACTGCTACGGTCCTACTCTCAAATACCTCGGAGTCACATTTGACAGCAGGCTTAACTTTGGCACCGATACTAAAGTGCTCCAGGGCACTTTATACATGTCGTAGTATTGCCGGTAAATCATGGGGTACATCACCAAAGTTATTAAGATGGCTATACCTGATGGTAGTAAGACCCATGTTAACCTATGGAGTGGTAGCAAGGGGTGACAGGGCGCAGCTGATCCCCGTGAAGAAACAACGACAAAAGTTGCAATGAATGGCCTGCGTATGTATGACCGGAGGTATGCGCAGCTGCCCAACAATGGCCCTTGAGGCCTTAATGGACCTCACGCTCCACCATATCATAAGGCTCAAGCAGAAAGTCACGTTTCTAAGGATATCGGCGGAAGGAGTTGGGGCAACCATATCCTAAGCCATTAAGATGCTCAACTCCTCTCAAACGAACTGCACCTGCTGATGCAACCTAGGGACGAAATGGTAGCCGAATACATATTCGAGCGAAATTTCACAGTTCGTATGAGTAGTAAAAGGGAATGGACAACTCTGAATGAAGTCCATCCCATGAAACCCCACACCATAAAATGGTACACCGATGGATCACTCACGAATCAGGGCACGGGCCTCGGGTATTCTACCATGAATCCCTGGGAACGCACACCAGCATATTTCAGGCTGAGGTGTGTGCGATAGGGAGATGTGCGGACTTCAACATAAAACGTATCTATCGGAATACGGATACATCCATCCTATCCGATAGTCAAGCAGCATTGAACGCTATAATGGGGACTAAGATTACATCGGAGGTAGCCCATGAAGTTCGTTCAAAGCTAGGACCTACTCGGGACACACAACAGGCTCACGCTACAACGGGTCCCGGGCCACAGGGACATAGCGGGATATGAGGCGGCTGACAAGCAAGCAAGAATTGGGGCAGGAAGGCCCCTAACAGGACCAGAACAGTATTGTGGCATAGGGAGACACACTATGCGACTGAAACTTAGAAACGAGGAGAGACAGAGACGGCAACAGAGCTGAAGCTCCTGCAGAGCTCCTCAAATGGTAGGCGAGTGTTCGATAGCGTCTTGTACTGCTTCCAAGAGTCCGCCAAAGTAGGCGGAATAAAATGAAATGACGCGAAATACGAAGGACAATACTCTGATATGCGTCTTGAGTAGATTGATCAATCAAAAATTGTTTCAAAACCTATAGCTCATTTGCTGCACCCACGAAGTTAGTTCCATTGTCACAATAGATGTCACTGAGTGCAGCCATGAATGCCATCGTGGATAATTAAGAGACCACTTCGATGAGCACCGCCTTGCCAAATAAATGTACACGGCCAAGTAAGTATTCGAACATACGCATTTATTGGCCCACAGAAGTCGATATCACAGCGTTGGAATGGGTGTTCCGATCGAATGCGCTCCACTGGCAGTGGTCCCATAAGCTGCCTTTCCAATTTTGGCTTGTACCGAACACACGCCAGATCCAGACGAAGTGCAATTTGCTGGGCAACAATATCGGATGCTTTTCGATGTTCTAAATAAATCCCGTGGAGCGATCCAGAAAAGGATTGAGAAACTTTAGATGGCTCCTAAGTGGTTGATCTTTTTTGCAATTGGCGAATTTCTTCGACGAATGTTAATTACGTGTGTAACGAACACGTTGAAGTGTGCAGCAAATTGGAGGCGTACTCTGCCTACAGGGTCAACTGTGCTCAGGGAAAATGGAGTGGATGATTTTGTTACTTAGTAATCTGCCGTGTCACATAACTAAAAATAGTAGGCAGAGTGATAAAGGAACGGAATAAAACAACCAGACAGAATAGCTAACAGAGTGATATATTTAGATAGACCAACTGAGATATTGATGGTCTTCTTCTTTTGCCCGGCCAACCTGTAAAGACTAATGTTCGGTGCCTCTACCCTATTAAATATGCAAAACCGTATTTATCTCAGGAGCCCATTAAACTATTTTAATCCATAATTAATTCCTTATATACTTCATAATGATGGTTTTAATTCCATTATTTTTACTTAATTACTAGTTTTCAAGTTTCATGTTTTGGAGGTTTACTTAATTACTAATTTCATTAAATCTCTTTTTCTTCTAAATTGAATAATATTTAATAATAAACTTATGCTACAAATGCCCTTGGCTATTTATATATATATATATATATTTATATGTAATTTGAGTTAACTAAATCAGGCAGGTATTTACATCTGTCTTTGTGTGCCACGTCTATTATATGGTCATTATTAGTTGGTTATTTTCTTTATAACTTTCAATCTCTGAATGCGGTTACGCCGTACTTACAGCACCAAAGCAGCTGTGTTAGTAGTCCATCGTAGTCGACGGGTCTGAAGACGGATGACGTTGCTTTTTGAACTTCAAAACTGATATCACATAAAAATACCATACCAGGTTTAGTTAACGCATTATAAAATTAAATATTAACACATTTTTTTTTAAACTAAATTTAATAAAACGTAGAGTTGTGTAGCCCTGTAGAGTTCAGTCCTAAATAATCGAAGTCGTACAGTGCGGTCACTATTTCTTCAGGATGGTTCGGTCAACCACCGCTCACATATGATCCAATACTTGGTGCACTTTATGCCAATCAGATGTTAGATTTGCGTCCGAGACTTCGGCGCTGACCCGCCTTTTAAGTGCTGGTACCGCTGCACGTGAGCACTGTACTGATGTATTCCCCATATTGAACTGGCCAACTGTGCAGCTTCAATTACAGAAAGGGCACAGGCATACTGTAAGTGATCACAATTTGAATTTATGGCAGCCGCCACGCTTCGGGAAGACGCCTATTCACCAAAAAAAATTTTAAATAATATGGTATGACGGGTATTTATAATATATTTACACAATTCCTTTTAATATCAATTGTTGGAAATAACTGTATTTGCCTATGTAGCTTTTAGCTTCTTTCATGAAGTGAGATTCAGTCGCTTGTGGTCGCTTGAATCGCGTAGTATAAATCGCATGAAGCGGTCATATATTCTGTATTAAATACAAAACTCTGAATAAATATAAACCCCAAGTTATAATATCAATAAAACGAGCTTTAATATGACGATGCCGCCAAGTTATTTTTCAATAAGAATATTGTTACACACGACTTCGCACTGTTGCTCTGAGTCAGACTTACTAATTAGGTCACCGACTAGAGTTGCTAATTAGGTCACAAAGGGCTGTGAATAGTTCGGCCAATGTATAATAATCGATCAGCTGTTTACATGTGTACTTACAGGCTGATCTTTGTTACAGTCGTATCAGAAAAAAAGGTTACCAGAGCGGATTGTTTTTGTTTTTATTTATTTATTTTTTTAATATTAATGTGCATACACTACTACAAGTGACTGAAGTTTTAGCCGATGTAAAACAATTAGCGAATCCGACCCGAAATATATGGCATGCTAGTCTTCGACGAACAACAATATTTCCGCAAGCAGATTCCGACCGAACCGAAGCGCTGCAGAATCCATGCAATTGAAATGAGCTTTGATTGACCAGTTTGCAGTATCGGGGTAAGCAAGTGACGAAATGGTCAGGCCAGTTCGTCCCAAGTAAAGCTAGCAGCAAGTTCTCGAGAATGTTGTGGATGACACTTTCCTGTCAATACCCATCCAAACAGCGTCTTTTGAAGTATGGGCTCAGTTGTACCAAGTTTAACTTGGCCCACTGACAGAATGTCGAAGAATGCTTCTGTTCCTAAAAGCAAGACGATGTGTCGAGACAGATAGAATTTCTCGTCTGCCAGAACAATATTTTCTGGCATTTTCCATTTTGAAATGTCGATATTGATGTCCGGTTGATAGGCTATATACGAGGTGACGCAAAGACCTAACGAAACTTCAAAGGACGACAAACGAGATTTTATTAATGTAGTTGTAAGAGAAGTGATGTCTATACGTGCAAGGCCAATATCGCTGATTTGCAAATCATTTTAGGCGAAGCTTCTGAGCGATCGAATCGGTGACGAAATACACCTGCGAACACGAGTCCAGCAGAGCACGGCCTAGATTGTGTGCTACAGCGATTTGTTGAATCGGCCATTTGGTGACCCTTAGACAAACAATTAAGTCACAGTCGATGACTTTTGACGACATCAAAACGTTGCACCACATCCAATGCTTTAAATTATTCGCAAGCCATACATTTTGTGAGTTGAGCTTGAGCACAATGCACAAGCAGCGGTAGCAATTGGGAAATACGAGTTATGTCCTTTGCCAGGATTACGAATCTGTTGGTTAATTGTTGTACTTTTGGACAAAAGTAATTGACAATGACGCTCCAGTACTTGCACGGACTGAGCCCAAGTCGGGATTGCTGTATAGTCCAGCGATATATTCCATTTTTTTTTAGTTTCCTGATCGCATTTATCCAGAACCACGTAGAATGGCTTGAGCTATGTAGATGTCAAACCCAAGGACGAAATCGAACTAAATAATGCCGATGCATTATCAATTAACTAACGTAGTTGAGTAGCGTTTAATGAACTAGCTGAAGGCAACTGAAAAATATACGATATTGTTTCTGTGAATACCAATGCTGGCTTGTCATACCGAGACTTTAATTTTTCTAAGGGCTTAGCGTAGTTTTCATTGGTGACTGCAAATGCCTTCACGCACTCCTTTAAGCAGTTGAGTATATAGTTAAACTTCCGTTCACGATTTGATTAAACGAGCAACTGAACTTGTTATATTCCAGATGATTGCCATAGAATGTGAGCAAGGCCAAACAAGGCAGACGTGATGCTTGATGATGGTAAGCAACGTATGATGTTGCGTCATCGATGACTGTACTATTTGAGTCTTCACCACGCTTCATACCACACATAGTGAAGCACTAGACGCTATCCTGGACATTCCATGTCTGGAAAGACAAGCAATGGAAAATGCAACACTCACGGGCATAAGACTCAGAGAATCCTTAACAAGGAACCCCCCTTCGACATATACTTCCCCCCAAGGGAGGAATGGGTTCATGGTCCGCCGGTCCACCACGCATCTAGCTCGGCAAATGTCTGACTTTCAGAATACTGAAAGAGCATGATTGCAAGAGAAACTCCCAGATCCCATACGGTACCACAAAAGGCCACATATGGCATAGTTGTCTTCCAGTTCAGCGCGCCCATTATCATTTGGATCTGAAGTTTCGATTTTCGATTGCATATCCAACGATTGCTTAAAGTACGATTCCAAAATGCCAAAACGACATTGGAGATCCGCAGATGACCTTTTAGAAGAATCTCCAGATTGTCCATCGACCAAGGCGCGAAATGTTCCTTTTGATATTTGCACGCTGGAAGGAAGGCAACATATTTGCAGATGTGTAATGAAATCGAAGAGAATTTGGCGCGGATCTTAACTTCTGCTTGACGCGCCAAAAACGACGAAAAAGATTGTTGTATTTATGTGTGTATATGAACTACAACAGTATCGATCGCATTGCAGTTCTTACATAAACCAACGAAGAAGGAATTTGAGAAAAACTTTAACTTTTGTTGCCGATCTATGTTACCAAGTTAACTAGAAATTTTAAAAATGGCTGCCAAGTTGAATAATGTGTGTCTCTGAGTCGCCAAATGAATCTAAATAGACTACTTATTTACCACCTGGTAAATTATGAATGACTGGTCGCCAATTGATCAATTATGGATAGTTCGCCAAATGAAACTAAACTCCAAAAGTCGGGGACCACCAAATGTAGATAAAAAAATGACTTCATACTGTCAATTCTTAAGGTATGCTGAAATGTGTTTGGTATGCTACCGGTTCATGTACCAGTAACAAAGTGTTGCCGCAATCGGTACTTGTAACAACGCAATAGTTATTTTTGTATTGGTTTATTTCATAAAGAATGCATGGCGTAAACAAAATTCTTCGACGATAATCTTTGCTTAGAACTAGCTATTCTATTTACAGTTGACCCAACAATCAATCCCTATATATGCGCTTACAGATACCATATCTTAATATTTTCTTATGCACGACGGTGCGTATGATAACATCTGCTTGCTTCAGGCCGTCCGACAGATGGTGCGACAATGTCTACATGCAACCAATGGATCATATGCATATTTGTTTTATTGATTCTGTGCGCTATCTGCAGCGTAAGATTTTCTGCTTTTGAAGAAATCGTACAGCGGTAAAATTTAAAATTTAGTAGTTCCGCAATCAAATCGGTGACGGTTCAACGGTGACCATTACATACTGCGCTCGATTCCCCAACTTAAGAATACATTGAATAAAAGTTTTTCTTAGTCTAACCGCCAAACCAAGTGCATCACTTTTCCTGCTTTAAAACCTAACAGGTTATGGACCCAGGCATAAAGATAAAGTTGAGTGAAACTGTTATGTTGAAACGCCGTGTTCAAGATCGATTGAAAGTTTACATCTACAATTGCATAATATGTATTGCTGTTTGCATTACCAACTAAAGTTGATCTTATTTTTAAGTGCGCTTAAATAAGACACATCTGAGTAAACAAAAAAAATTATTCCGTCTTAATATGAGTTAAACTGAAAAAAAAAAAATTTTTTATGTGAGAACATCACAGCTCTATTATATTTATGTAAATTTATATAATTATGTGCATTTATATATAAATTTTTGTTTTCTTCTCCTGAATATTGAGCACTCCCTTATAAAAGCTTACTCGAGCGATTTATCGCTTGGTTTCTTCTTTTTGCGAAGGCTTTTTCTTTAAGCTCAGCTTTTTAATCACTTCCTTCTTTGCTTATGTACCGTCCGTTACAGCTGGCGACAAATTTGTCGCAGTCAGTTTGCTGAAACTGTAAATGTTCTAATGACGCATTACAAGCCACCACTATTGATTGCAGGTGGTGTATATAAACTGCATCAAATGCTGGCTTTTTGTATAAAAGACTATTGATGTATGGGTCAGTCGCCCAACCGGAGCTAATCAATTTGGGTCTTGAGACAAAGCAAGCTCAGTAGATCGCTTGTGGTTACACAAACTATGTCTCCAATACATAAAAATCAGTCCTAACCCTAAAATGAAATCAACTTTCTGGAACTACTCTATCTACTGGTCTGGTCTCCGACAATAATCAGAATTCCAGCATTTCCGAAGTAAACAGAAAGTACCGTACGGACTTAATTGCAAAATATAATATGGGTGGAGTATGGTTTCAAGAAAAGGAATGTTGAAAGGTAATTTGGGAAGCGCGGGGTGTTCACCTTAACTTAGGATAATAAAGATTATCCTAGCAGTGATACATACAATGAAAAAAAACCAATCGGTTGGCATTTGTTCGGAAACAACCAATCGGTATTTGGGCGCCAATTATTATGTAACGAAATCTAACAATGTCGTCTCGGCTTGCACACCCTGTCTACTATTTGGGGCGGCCTTGCTCAGGGAAATTTGGCGTGGGTATTGTGCCGCCTAAACAAACGGTGCTACACTAATAATCTCGTAGACAGGAAAGAACGGGATAAGGAATGTGAGCCATACAAATGGAACGGACTGATGTTGCTTATAGCCTATCTAAAGTTGGAGAACTAAGTTGTTAGGGTTCTCCTTCTTCACCCACCCAACCTTGTAGGAATCTATCGCAGTTTCGGAGCCTACCCTATGAAGCCTGCGGTGCTACAAACCTAAGGTGCCTTTATTAATAACCAATTATTCCATGTTTATATTTCTATAATTGAATTAAAGTTAAATACAAAGGGCAATTCATGATAATGGGATTCAATAAGGACATTGTAACTTCATTGTAAATTATTGCTCTTATACTATTATAATCTTATTAATTTTATACTATTAGGACTTATGCAGTTGAATGCATGAACAAAATTCTATGGGCGCTTTAGTTACCACTATTCCATCTCCGATGCCATAACATCCGGCTACGCCGTACTTACTACCATATCATCCTTAGCGATCCATCGATGTCAGCAGGCCTGTCGACGTAGACGATCTGTAGGCGGTGATAATTAGAGTCAAAGGTGCAAAATGGAATGCAAAGCGCTCACTAGAAAATATTGTACAAATTAATAAGTATGGAGTATAATATTACTCAGAACTAAAATTCATTTTTTTCTCCTTTTTTTTTTTAATACTCTATGCCTGTTATGCGGTGACTTCAAGACACAGGGGTTGTTGTCCCTGTGTTGTTGTAGTTGTTCTTCTGTTGTTGTTATTAAGCCGCGTTGAGCAGCCCTGAATAGACGCTGGCAACGCTTCTCCGCTGAATGCGGCTTGATTTTATTTTTAACAAAATAATGAGGTATACGAATAGAGGAAGGGCCACCGGTGGCCAGTTCCGTGGTCGATGGTGTATTGTGGTGTGGTGCCATTGGCTTGCAGTATTTGCAGGGTACCAAAGTCAGTATGCACCTTTTGTTTTGTTTGCAATGCCTTGCCGGTCCACCCAACACTCGAAACACGTGAAGTGCCAAAATCCCGGTAATAAGTCGAAATTTTATTAAATTCAACTGCTGTCGGGTATGACCGGTCTTCAGTGTTACGGTATCCGTAATATCGCACTTTAAATTCTATCCCAGCTTCGGATGTATGACGATTGTATTTGTTTTACCACGTGAAAATTTTAACGTAAAACAAACAAATTTTTTTTTTGCACCGATCTGCTTTTGTATTCAGAAGACGCAAGCGCAGCCAGCTTGACAGTTCAAGAGCGAAAGTTCGCGTTAGAAAGATTAAGAGCGAAAGTTCGCGTCCGAAAGCTCTCTAACGCACCATAAGCTGCACTAGCTGATCTAGACCAGCTGCTTAAGTTTAATGTGCATGTTATGTGCAGTGTTTTTGTAAATTGCGAGCTGAGTATTCGCGCCGTAACACAGTTAACAATACACTATCTGATATTAAATCAAACGAATAGTTAAATGTAAATTATGTTCAAACAGCTGCATATCTGCGTCGACGAACATTGGGCCCAACGATCGCATCGACTTAAAATAAAAAAAAATTAAAAATAAGAAAAAATCAACGTAGAGTGAGTAATGGACTAGCAATAATGTAGGTACATAAACAATTAGATATGTACGACCTACTTAGTAAATAAGGGAAACCAAATAGATATAAAAAAAAAAAAAAAAAACGCGGACTGATCCACAGTCAAATACGCCGTGTAACGTCCATTACCTAAAAACTTGTTTCAATATATGTATATACATATATATTTTTATATATATAAAAAAAAAATTTTTTGGGTAAAAAAATAAGCCTTAAATATAAGTAATGCATTCTAAAGCTGAATTTGAGCGCGAAGCATATAGAAATGCTGAGTAACAACGAAGTTTAAATTGAATAATGATAATAATTAATTAAGAAAAGATGAAGAAGAATAATCTTTTGTCATATGGTAAAATAGTGGCCAATTATGAATTAACAAATAAAACAAAAAAAAAAGAGAATGTACTTATAGATTATAATTATATAATAGAAAATATAATTAAGAGTAATGTTCACAACCTACCGAATTAAGTTAAGGAAGAATATATGAATTGGAGTAGTATTCGTCTGTCGAGTATCCATGCTGAGTTTTAACAGAATGTGGTAGGATTGATAATTAAATTTCAGTAACTCAAGTTGTTACTTGTTTTGTGCCACATTTAATTAGTTGTGGCAGAGTACATCCGTATTGATTGAGTGAGAAAGAACCCCGACAATCCGGCGAACTAGGACGAGCATAGCGAGAGTGCGCGTATCGAGGTCAACAATACACCGGTCGCCTAAATTGGCAGTTCCATCAGCCAATCATTAGTAAAGACCACATAAGTTATCCGATAGAAAATAGCTTCTGCAAAAAAGAAATAATGCCCTGGTACGCTACAAGGTATGAGATTGTACAGATCCAGTGTTGAGTTTGATATCAATGGCAATGTTATTTTAATGATGACATGATTGTCGACTACAGTGCCTTCTGCGTTCATCATTTTGTAGGCCATGAGCATGTTCTCTGAGGTGACAGGAAGCATTTGATCTGGTCTTAAATCATCTCGTATTTGGTCAAATTGATCTATTAACTGCTGTTGTGACACTAGAAGAGGGCTTATGGTATTGTGACGTACATCAGTCAGTATATTAATGATCTCGCCTTGCATGCGTTGAAGATTGGAAGTAATGTACCATTGAAACGTATGGAAATCAGACTCATCTATCATTACATTCTTAATTTGGTCTTCCAAATGGTTTAATTTCATCTCGTTTCAAGATGTTTATCGTGGAGTCAATCAAAGAGGTTTGGTTTTGTAATAACTCCAGGAGATGGTTTTCATTTGCTTTGACTTCAAGCATCGTTTTGGTATAGTCTAACACGCCAAGCAAGCTACTGGCGATGTTTCCCACGATGTCCAATGCTGCTCTCTGTTTGCGCTATTTAGTCAGTAACATGTTTTCCATGAATAATTCTTCAATATGACGGAAGTTTTGATACATTCCCCTGCATGAAGGTACTTCAATAATTTTGGTCCAATCTTTGTAGTACCTTTCGAAAATGTATCTATATCGGTCCAATAGGGTCTTAAGTCCAAGTATGCGACTATCGTCCAATCAGCTACTGCTAGTTATGTTGTTCCAATCCTTTCAAAAAAAAAAAATTCCAGATTTTGATCCAAATTGAGTTACATTTATCGATTGTGCCAATGTTAGTGGCAATAGAAGCAACATAACCAACGTTGTTGTAGCCAATGAACCGATATTACTCTGCCTTCTTTTCTTGGGGTGTGAGCTTTCATCTGATTCCTCGTCTTCCATAGGATCATCTACTGGATGCTTGTGGGTTGGTTCCTCTTCATTAAATAAAGGAGCTAGATGTTGAATTTATCGCTTTTAAAGTTCCTTTGGAGGTTTTTACGTATACAACCATCACGAAATTATGCTTTCCAAGGTAGACTCGAACGATTCTACCCATGGGCCATTGTAATACTGGCGTGTTGTCTTCCTTCAGTAGAACCAGTACTACTTCTTTGATTGATGAATGTTTTAATTTTGACACTGCTTGCCATCGTTGTCCTAGCGTTTTAGGTAGCAGGAACGGCTCACTGTCGTCTTGTGCGATTAGTGGTTCTCCAATTAGAAAATGCCCTGGTCTTAGTACAGTGATATCATTCGGATCATCTGATAGAGGCGTTAAAGGGCGCGAATTGAGTATCGCTTATGTCAAATTTGCAGTTGTCACATTTTTTAATAGCAGATGTTTTGCTGACTTACCTCAGCTTCCCATAGTCAGCCAACATGTGGAGCTCGAGGAGGTATGAACTTGAATTGAACTCCTTTACTAGTGCATTCCTGAATTATTGTAGACTGAGCCTTTTCACTAACTATTGCTTTCTCTAGCTCTGGAAGCTTGTTTTTGGTCCAACGAAATTTGTTGCGTTGTCACAGTGCAAAGTTTGACACTTTCCACGGCGACTAACGAAGCGTCGTAGTGCTCTAAAATGCGTCTGTAGTGAGATGGCTTGCGAGTCCCAGATGAACTACCTTTGTAGTGAAGCAACAGAATATTGTAATGAACGCAGTGTTAGGCTTCTTTCCACGAATTTTGTAGTGGATTTTAAAGGTCCACAGTAGTCAACGCCAGAGTTAAAAATTTATGTCTTCTTTAATTTTTGCTACTAAAGTAATAGTTATTATTTCCTTAACTTAAATACGAAGCTGTCCAGGAGTTTCTTTATCTGCTGCTGTCTATGGAGAGCTTCTGGTATTGCATCCGCTCCAGTTAAGTAACTTAACTTTGTTGTTTTACCACACAATGATGGAATGGTATGAAATAGAGTGCCATTGCTACTTCTCTTGTGTGCATTTCCTTCATGTGCCCCAGGGCTTCATATTCTTTCATGAATTGGATTGTATCTGGCCTTAATCACGGGATCTCGCATGAGTCGTTTTCCAAGCAAAAGAATCTTCGTGTTGCCAGATCACGACTCTCCTCTTGGGATGAAGTATTTTCCAAAAATGGAAGTCGGACGATGAATTTCTTGTCTACTGCAATTTTGATGTGTTGTAAAAAATATTTTTCGCATTGTTTTTCCAATGGCGAAAGGCAAGATTTTTTCGTTTTAAATGAGTCCAGTTCCCAAAATTTTTTTATTTGCTGATCAACCTTATCTTCTTCAGTCAGAACTGAGCATGTGCTTGTTGTAGAAGATGCATCTTGAAGTTTTCCGGCTATGACCCATCCTAGTTTCTTTTTCTGTAACCTAGGCATTCCTCTTCCAATTTTCAAATGATTATTTTGAATGATTTCAAAATAATATTCTGTTCCCAGAAGTATGTCAATTCTTCCAAGCTTGTCAAAATTGGTATCCGCCAAAGTAATGTTTGCCGGGAGTTTCCACCGAGATGTTTCGATCTTCTGTGCTGGTTAGTCTTCTACTATGTGAGGTAGTACGCTAGCTTCTAATCTTGAGTTGAATTTGTTATGATGTAATGTGAGCATAACATTCACTCGTGCTTGATGTTTGCGTTCGTTCGCCAATTCCATTAATTTGTAGTTCAGATCTCTGGCGCTTTAGATTCAACATGTTTAATGCTCTCTTCGAGGGCTTTAAATTCTCTCACTGTTTCCTTCAATAAGGACTCGTGCTGTGGCTAGAAATACATAATTTGTTTGTACAATCCTTGCCGCTGGAGTTGTTTTGGATTCAGGTTTGACTTACAAGTGTAGAAGAGTGTTGTGCCTTTTATTGCACTTAAAACAATCTCTTCTCTGGCATGTTTTTGCAGTAAGATCGCGCTTAAAACATTTAACACATAGTTTGTGTTTTTGAACCCAATTTAACCTTTCTCTTCGGATCATCTTAATTAACTCATTGCATTTAAACATAGCACGGTTCGGTTTTTCACAGAAACAGCAAATGTATTCTGTTTCAATTGATGCGCGTATATTTTGTTCGGTGCTAACATTTTCTTATCAGCACTGCATGTGGCTTCTAATACAAGAAATCGTTGCTCCAAAAATATCAACAACTGACTCAGTTCTTGTAATTTTCTTGAATCTACAACAGATTGTTCATAAAGCATATGAGTTTGCCGATCGAACTTCTTGGTTAAGATGCAAAGAAGTATTGGATCCCAGGTCTCTATTGTAATCCCAATGTTATTCAGCGCAACGCTTTAATAGATTTCGCCTCATTAATGGTAGTTGGCTGATCTAAAAGCATATTGACTAATGCGTTACTTAGCACTCGATTGTTGCTAAAAAACGTTCTCGCATCATATTCCATGCTCTTAAATAGTTTCCTTCGGTTAAGGAAAGATGGCATATCAAACGTTCCGCGTCTCCAGTGTTGTTGCCTTTTTAAATACCAGATCTTCTGAATAGGCGGTAATGTAGATTTATGAATCGTTTTCTTGAAAATATCAAAAAAATTCTGCCACTTTAGGTAATAGGTTGGCAAAAATTCCTCAACTGAACCCTCCACGAGGGTGCCGACCGGAAATAGCATCACAGTGGTCCACTCTTCTACGGAGCATATCGGATACCTGGCGACCTCCGATATTAAATCAGCCTTACCTGCACATCGCGGGTCTCTGTGCAGGCGGACCTTTCTTTCTCCGCAGCTCGTGGGCATCAGAATGTATTCCATACACAAAAAACCCCAAAAAAGAGTCCTGTATTCTCTCAAAACCGGCAGGAGCAATCCCAGACACGCGGAAGCAGTGGCTCGTAAGCCTGGCCGAAGCGACAATATGACAAAAGTGGCGGAAAAGCCTGTTTGTTAAGCAAGTGGCGCGGGTGCAGATGGTAAAAACCCCGACCCGTCCGACTCCGTGGTAGAAAGGCAAAGCACTTGTGCAGCCAACCTGCCAGCCGGAGCGGGTGCAAAGGGCGATTTGCCAACTACCAGCTCTGCGGCAATGCCAATCCACCAGCCGAATGGCAAAATAAGGTGGTGTGGGCCAGAAAGGTGCTGCCAAACTTCAGTGAGGCCCCACCCCATAAAGAGCAGAGCCAGGCAAAACGGCAACGCTCGCAAGAAGCCCACGGACCCGTTGCAAAGCGGGCAAAGGTGCAGCAGGGAAGGTCCTTTGCTGACATTGCCAAGGAGAGAATCCTGATAGGGATCCTACAAGAAACAAGGCGCAGAATCCCGAGGAACCAGTGGAAGTGGGTGGAAGGAGCCCTCGCTGTCCACTGCCTGAAGCTCCTGAGCAAGGCGCCTGGGCCACCACCGATAAGGCTAGATGCTGGGTAGTACAAGGAAAATACGATACGGTTATCGCCTGCCAGGACGCTCGCTCGGTAGAGCTTTACAAAGCTGCCGTAGCAGAGCTTGGTGAGGTCTACCCCGGGGCGAAGCTGGTCGCTGTCGATTGGAGCGAAGTCCCGAGTAGACCTCGTGCACGCATCTGGATCCCGGCCTCCTTAAAGGAACCGGACCAGGTGCTTGACCTATTGCAACTTTTGCAACCCATCTCTTCCCAACCATGACTGGAGGGTGGTGAAGATTGAGGCAACCGAGGGGCCAACAAATCAGGCCGTCCTGATCCTAAACAAGGAATCGCTGGCCCCCATAGAAGCCGCCAAGGGCGAGCTAACCTTCGGCTTCGGCTCCATTATCGTAAAGGTATACAAATCGGATGCGCCGGCCGGAGGAGACCCTGTTGTCTGTAACAAGACGGCTGAACAGGGTCCTCCTGCGGAGATCGGAGCAACCGATGAGGAGCCGGCCAGGCTATACGTCGACACGTCACCACTCGGTGCCTTGCGTCCTTGTGTCATGAGTTGGACGAGGATGACTTCACGCTGTCGGACGAGGACGACGACAGCAACAACACGGTGGTGAGGGTGGAATCTCCGGATGTCCTTGAGACTACGGCAGATAAACCTTCACCACAGTAAAGCAGCATCCGCTGCTCTGATGCTCCGCCTGGCTGGAGGCGGAGATGACATAATACTAGTCCAAGAACCTTGGGTGATTGGAGGAAAGGTTTGCGGACTAGGCAACAAAGACTACAAGCTGTAAGTAGCTGGTAATAAAGGTAAAAAACGCCACATGCATCCTCGCGAAAAAACACCTAAATATTTTTCTGCTCAGCAATTTTAGCAATGATGACAACACAGCGGTAAGCCTGGAGCCCCAGTCAGCTTCGGTAAGGCTACTGTCTGTCTATATGGCCTACGACAGCGCCCAGACACCGCCAGCCAGATGAAAGGAGTACGGGCACAAATCCGAGGGGTGAGTCACTCTTATCCTTCATTCTTAACACTAACCTTTTAGTATATAATACGGGTAATATTCATTATTAAAAATAGACGAGAGGTCATTGATCTGACCTTCAACTCACAATCTATAAGTGATCAGCTAATAGGTTGGAGAGTGTCTGACGACCTGATCACAGATATGTAGAATTTGAGCTTCTCGCGAGCCAACCAAAACCAGTCCACTTCACAAATCAAAAGAAGTCGAACTGGGAAATTTTCAAAGCCAAACTTGATCGAACCCGTTCTGAACACCCACCGAAAGGCCCGGACAACTTAGCTCATCTCTGCAATCTCACAGAGACTTTCACCATAGCATGTAATAAGGCTTTTAAGGCAGCTTGCCCTATCAGTAAGCCAATGCACAAGGAGAAACCACCATGGTGGACACCTCAACTAAATGTCCTTCGACAAAGTTACAGGTCTCTCTTAAATGCAGCGAAAGCGCAAAACAACGACCTGCAATGGTCAAAATACAAATCAAGTCTGGCTGAATATAAAAAAGCCACCAGACGGGAAGGAAGGAAATCTTGGAGAGAATTCTGCACGGATATTGATTCAACTACTGAAGCTGCAAGGCTTAGAAAAGTTTTATCAAAAGCCACACCCACACTGGGTTACCTGAAAAAGGATGACAACTCTTGGTCGGTCTCCAGTGAAGAGTCACTGGAAATCCTCCTTAAAACACACTTCCCTCGCTGCTCCGAGCAGACCGCGAGGTGCGCAGGAACCAACTGTACAGAGAACACAACTCTGAGGTCTCTCATACACAAAGGTAACATTAAATTGGCAGTGAACAGCTTCAAGCCGTTCAAATCTCCAGGCCCAGATCAAATAAGCCCAGTCCAACTACAAAAGGCTGAAAATACAGCCATAAACTGGATACATGAGATCTTCGCGAAGATTCTGAAGACTGGTCGCATCCCACCAAAATGGCTCCAGTCAAAAATAACCTTCATACCCAAAGCTGGGAAGCCATCGCATACCAGCGCCAAAGATTTCAGACCCATCAGTCTGTCATCTTTCATGCTAAAGACCTTGGAACGACTTATAAGTCTCCATCTCACAGCATCCATCAACCCAAGGCTTATGTCGGAGTCCCAACATGCCTACAGGAAGGGCAGATCCACAGATATTGCCCTTCACTCTGTGGTCTCTACTATAGAGAAATCTCTACTCCATAACGAGTACACCCTAATATCGTTTCTCGACATTGAGGGCGCCTTTAACAACGTCACTCCGGCAGACATAACTGGAGCTCTGCTGGGGCTGGGGATTGACACCGTTACAGTGACACCGGTACAGTCAATTGCTCACTTGCAGGACTGTGATATCCACACCGGGGTCGTCAACTCTCTCCTGGTTCGTAAGCAGAGGTACGCCACAAGTAGGCGTCCTGTCACCCTTACATAGCTATTAACAAACTGCTGTCGGACATGGAGGGGGCGGCTGCCAAATAGTTGCATATGCAGATGACGTTGCTGTAATTTTCAAGGGAAAATACCCACAAACTCTCTGTGACCTCATGACTAGTAAACTAAATATACTTTCATGCTGGGCAAAGGAGAGCGGATTAGGGGTAAACCCTAATAAAACGGAACTGGTTATTTTCTCAAGAAACTACAAAGTCCCTTCTCTTGTCCCACCCCGACTAAATAATGTAAACCTGATATTCAACAACAGTGCCATTTTCCTAGGACTTACACTGGACAGAAAACTAGACTGGAACCTAAATACCCAATCACGGGTTAAGAAGGCAATAGTCGCTCTATATACGTGTAGGAAATCCATTGGGCTGAAATGGGGTATGTCCCCACATATCGTTCAATGGCTATACACATCTATAGTCAGACCCATACTTTTGTACAGTGTCGCAGTATGGTGGCCCTGTTTAAAAAAGAAAACCACCCTCTCTAAATTAAACAAGGTTCAGCGTATGGCTGAACTATGCATATCAGGGGCACTACGTACTACACCTAGTGGGGCACTTGACGCCATCCTGGACATCCCATATCTGGAAGGACAAGGAATGGAAAATGCAACTCTCACGGCCATAAGACTCAGAGAATCCCTCGCCTGTGCAAATCAGAGCACTGGCCATGCCCCAATCCTAGAAGAGAAGTTAACCATCCCTTCAAAAACAGATTACTGCGTGCCAGTAACACAACTGGATACGCTCTTCAACATATACTTCCCTCAAAGGGAGGAATGGGTACATGGCACCCCCCGGTCCACCGGCGACCATAACCTTCTTTACAGACGGCTCCAAACTAGACAACCGCGTTGGCGGAGGGGTCTACTCGAGCAACTCAACATACAGTTATCCTTCAGCCTTCCAACACACTGCAGAGTTTTTCAAGCTGAGGTACTGGACAAAAAAGAAGCTATAGACTGCCTAGAAAGGCTCAAGTTTAGCCCTAGCAATATAAACATATCTTCAAATTCGATATCAGTAACAAGCTATCACAAATCTCTACACGAGATGGCTAAACAGCATGTTATTGGCCTAATATAGGTCCCTAGTCACCAGGACATTGAAGGCAACCGTAAAGCCGATGAGCTAGCTGGGAAAGGTACTATACTACCACTCCTCGCAGACAAGGAAGATATAAGTATGCCTCTAGCTACCTGTAGGCTCAATATCAAGGAGGAGTACAGGCGCAGGTCATGCAGAAAATGGCAAAGTGCCACCTGCGGCCCCATAGCACACCAAACGTGGCCAATTATCAACGCCAAGCGCAGCAAAGAACTGTGCAGTCTAAGTCGGACCAACTGTTCCGCAGTGATCCGGGCTCTAACTGGGCACTGGCTGGTCGGCATCCATGCCAACAGACTCCCGGCGCCATACAATGACTTTTGCAGAAGCTGCAAAGACGAGGAAGAAGTGGAATCCGTGGAACACTTCTTCTGCCACTGCCCAGCACTTGCTAGAAAAAGGCTGGAACTACTGGGAAACTACTCCCTAACTGTTTTATCGGAGCTCCGACACATAAGACCGGCCAAGATAGCAAAGTTTATAAACGCATCTGACTGGTTAAATGTTTGAATGTCATAAATGCTTTGGAGGCACGACAGCAGGACGAAACCCCACCTAGATCCCCTTTCGATATCACAACGGGCCAAATATGGCCTAGTGCCGATATAACCTAACCTAACCTTAGGTAATCTCCATTGAATTTGGGAATTTTGATTTTTGGCAGAAGTAAAGCAGTATGCATTTGAGGCGTACTGGCAGTTCGCTGTATAATTTATTCTCCTGTTATGGTTTGAACTGATATAACAGCATCTTCAGCAGCCAAATATCTCCTCTTATCATATCAAATCTTTTTGGGATCCATGAATTTTTTATAAACTTGGATGTGGATGTTTCAATGTTTCACTCCAACATTGGCTTATGACTTTTTGAAAACTTTGGCGAGTCTCATTAGGCATTTTGTTAATTATTCGCTCTAAACTGTCGAGCAATACATTTTGCTCACGAATCATTGGTTCTAAATCCAATTCTTCGTTCACAGTGGACACGGACATAGTTTCCAATTCCATTGAGCTTATTTCACTTTGAAATTATTCTTTGTATTCAAGTACTAAATCTTTTATTTGCACATAGTATTCATTAAAAAAATAGATATGTTCAATTTTTTTTCCTTGAATAATTTCTTGTACATTACTTTCTTCCTTTGAAAGTCTCCAAAAGTCCTTAATCTTCTCAGGCGTTCTTGAAAATATCCAGGCTTCGCTTTCCGAATTATTGTAGTTTCGAATTACATTTTGAATCTCCTCGCCAGTAGCTAATTGCCTGTCCAGCAATGCGTTGAGTTTCGATGAATCCATTTCGCTTTGTTTATTTAATTCTCTTTTTATTTAGTGTAATACCTGATTCGTTGGAGGTTTTTTTTTTCACTGCGACAGGCTGTGCCTCGACTCACAACCGGAATATTAGTCAAGGTATACTACTAAACCAAATTGGAATTGATTTTTTTTTTTTGGTCGCCAAATTGACCGTACATGTTTTTATGTAGTCCTTATTGTGATCAGGTAACGTTAACTTTTGTTGCCGATCTATGTTACCTGGTTGCCAAGTTAACGAGGGATTTTTTTCTGTGAAAATGGTTGCCAAGTTAACCAAATTCGAATGTAAGTCTCGAAGTTGACCAAATGTGTGTCTATGATTCGCCAAATGAATCTAAATAGACTCCTTATTTACCACCTGGTAAATTAAGAATGACTTATGTCAGTTGACCTATTATGGATAGTTCGCCAAATGAAACTAAACTCCAAAAGTCGGGGGTCACCAAATGAAGACAAAAATTACTTCTTACTGTCAATTCTTAGGGTATGCTGAAAAGGGTGTTGGGTATGCTACCGGTTCATGTACCAGTAACAAGGTGTCGCCGCAATCGGTACTTGTAACAAATTAGGCTGAAAGATGTGAATACGCAAAGAGTTATTTTTGCACTAGATTATTTCATGAAGAATACGTGGTTTATATATAAAATTCTTAGACGATAATCCCTGCTTAGGGCTAGTCATTCTATTTACATTTGATCCAAACAGTCACTCATTATCTATGCACTTACAGATACAATGCCTTAATATTTTCTAATTTAAGATGCTTCGTATGATAACATCTGCTTACTTCAGGCCGTCCGACAGCTGGTGCGGCAACAAATGCCTACATGCAACCAATGGGTTGGGTGCATATTTGTTTCATTGATTCTGTGCGCTATCAGCAGCGTAAGATTTTCTGCTTTTGAAGAAATCGTACAACAAGTTTGATTATTAAAGGTTTGAAGCCAATTGCTAAACCTATAGACTAGAAGCCAAACGAATAACTAGCTGCAGCAGCCGGCCGATCAGCGAACGCACTTTATCTCGAGGAGAGAGAGCGCTGTACAAGAGAGCGCTGCTAAAGTCGGCTGCTGCAGCTCAAACAGCATTTAACATAATGTGGATATGTAAATCAAACTAACTATAAGCTAGTTGTGTTAAGCCACGCAGGCTCTCCCAAATTCAAACATGTTAACATCTCATAAATAATTATATTTCTTTGCTGCTGATGCCAACAATGTTGATCTTATTTTTAAGTGCTCTTAATAAGACACATCTGATAAACAGAAAAAAAATTTTCCGTCTTAATATGGGTTAAACTGAATCAAAAAAAATTTTATGTATGAGAACATCACAGCTCTATTATATTTATGTAAATTTATATAATTATGTGCATTTATATATACATTTTTGTTTTCTTCTCCTGAATATTGAGCACTCCCTTATAAAAGCTTACTCGAGCGATTTATCGCTTGAGTATGCTCCGTTTGCGTAAAAGCTCTTTTCTATAAGCTCAGCTTTTAATCACTTACCTGCTTTGCTTATGTACCGTCCGTTACAGCTGGCGACAAATTTGTCGCAGTCGGTTAGCGCTGAAACTGTAAATGTTCTAATGTTGCATTACAAGCCACCACTTTTGAATGCAGGTGGTGTATATAAACTGCATCAAATGCTGGCTTTTGTATAAAAGACTATTGATGTATGGGTCAGTCGCCCAACCGGAGCTAATCAATTTGGGTCTTGAGACAAAGCAACCTCAGTAGATCGCTTGTGGTTACACAAACTAAGTCTCCAATACATAAAAATCAGTCCTAACCCTATTGAAAGCTAACGAAGATCGCGGAAGCCCCTTTTAGTGTGCCTTAAAATAACCTGGCTATCCGTCTACGTCTGGACGCACCGCTGGGAACACCATTTTATTCCGTACTTATTGTTGATTATATTTTACCCTTTGCGTCAAATCAGCACTTTTTAATTTGTATTACGTTGTCATACAACCAACAACAGATGAGATCGGCCGTTGGGTCAGACTGGCACTTGCTGCTTTCTAAAAAGCACGCAGACATCTTAAATGGAAAAGTTAATATGAATAAAAAGCAGACAAGGTGGCAAAAGCTAAAGACTCAAAGTAAGCTTAACGCTGCATGGATAAACTACGAAAAGAGACAAAAATTAGAACAGCTTAAACAACAACATGTATAGGCACAGTTACGAGCGCACTCGAAAATCGAAAGAGCGAGAGTTAGAAAGCGCACACAAAAAACCTCTACAACAACAATACGCCGAAGTCGAGCGTCCCAAATTTATATGTAAATAACTTGGTTGAATAGAACGCACACAAAAAAAACAAACCGCGCATTTTATTTATGTATGCGTATAGATTTTTATATCCAATTAATTAAAACTTTTACAGAAAAACGATCAATCAATTAACATCATAAGTGGGAAAGAGCACAAAGGCTTGAGACGGATCTCTGAATAGTTTTCGACAATTTGTTTTTATTTGATTCTCAGAACTTTCTAATTTATGCATCTGATCCATCAATTTAGCTGTGTGATTAAATATTGTTGTGCCGTTCAAGTATTTTGTTGGGTTCAAGGTTTCTATGTCGTTGAAACTCAGACCATGCATCCCTAGGATACTGCATCTTTTATTAGTTAATGAGACACGTCTGCTAGGATGTGCTTTGAAGATTCTACAATCTCCTGTCAATAGTCCGGTGAGTATCCTGAGCCCTGAGATATCTTTATTGTTGACAGCCAGCAACTCTAAAACACGATTCAACTTCTTGCTGATACGGCTTACCATGGTTTGGATACCACGCACTGCGTGCCCTAGTCTGACCAACTCACTTCTCAAGCAATCTGTTTTCTGCAGCGGCGGATCCAGTCACCACCTCCTGATTACAACGCGGAAACCTCTCTCATCCTTTAATTGATACGAATGAAACGGGATTCGCTTATCCGTAATAAACTCGACAAATTTGGATAGCACTATACGCATCAATAATATTTGGCATCACTCTGGCAGTACCACCACCACTGAATTTGAGCATAAGGCTGACAGGCGGCGTAACAGCATTTAATGCTTCCAGTAGTCCAACAACGTTTGTGATACCCTCCGCAATAAGAGGGGAGGCTTCGGAGGCCTTTGTTGGCCGAATTTCGGCAGTGTGCCGCAGTAACTTCGACTTCGTTACAAGTCGACACACTCGGCGGATACGCTGGCGAAACATCAGCAGGTCTGTGAGCCCTTATGGTCATGCACGAGCACCAGCTTAAGTAAACGGCACTGCATCCAAGTCGATTTCATCTTAAAAGATCGAAATGCGTGTGTGGTTGGTTGTTTTGATGGCGTCGCGGTGTTGGTGAGAATGTTGCAGCGTTGGGATTGCTAAGATTTGCCATCATTCTTGCTGGCTGTCCGCTTGCCGGCAGCGCAGATTACGACGTATTTCAAAAATCGACACCAAGAACTGTTTGGCGCATCGCCGGCAACAACACAAAAATAAAAATGAAAAAAACTAAATAAAAGTATAAAATACAATTTTTTTCTGTACGCATCAATACTATTTGGCATCACTCTGATCTGAGCCCTATGAGGTGCCGAGCACCAGCAGATATAAACGGCACTGCATCCAAGTCAATTTCATCTTCCAATAACGAAATTTTTTTTGGCGTTGTTTTTTCATGGCGTTGTAGTTGAAATTGTTATTGGCGTTGTTGTTTTTGGAGTTGCTGCTGGCATTGTTGTTGTCTTTGTTGTTGTCTTTGTTGTTGGCGGTGTTTTGGTTGATGTAATTGTTGTAGCTGTTGGGATTGTTAGGATTGACCATTAGTGTCGCGTTATTGGCATTGTTGTTTTTGTTGCTTTTGCGGCTTGCAATGATTTTTATACTTTGATACCGAATACTTTTATACTTTGATTACACTGCTTTTGTACAATTTCCGTTATGATACCTATCTGTCTATCCGTCTGTCCTTCTGTATGAACGCAACTTTTGTCGACACCCTTCATTATTATTATTGGGGGGGAAGCTGCTCCGCGACCTATTTGATCTATTGTGCCTCCTTCTGAGCCTATAGCTCTTCCATCAGCCCCAATTCCCGAACGAACGTGAGGATCTTTGTTGGGTTGATGTCTTCTATGTCTTTGTAATCCAAAACATGCGCCCCTAGGATGCAGGGCTTCGTATTCTTTCATGAATTGGATGTATCTGGCCTTAATCACGGGATCTCGCATGAGTCGTTTTTCCAAGCAAAAGAATCTTCGTGTGGCCAGATCACGACTCTCCTCTTGCGCTGAGGTATTTTCAAAAATGGAAGTCGGACGATGAATTTCTTGTCTACTGCAATTTTGATGTGTTGTAAAAATGTCTTTCGCATTGTTTTTCCAATGGCGAAAGGCAAGATGTTTTCGTTTTAAATGAGTCCAGTTCCCAAAATTTTTTTATTTGCTGATCAACCTTATCTTCTTCAGTGAGAACTGAGCATGTGCTTGCTGTAGAAGATGCATCTTGAAGTTTTCCGGCTATGATCCATCCTAGTTTCTTTTTCTGTAACCTAGGCATTCCTCTTCCAATTTGCAAATGATTACTTTGATTGATTTCAAAATAATATTTTGTTCCCAGAAGTATGTCAATTCTTCCAAGTTTGTCAAAATTGGTCTCCGCCAAAGTAATTTTTGCCGGGAGTCTCCACCGAGATGTTTCGATCTTCTGTGCTGGGTGGTCTTCTACTACGTGAGGTAGTACGCTAGCTTCTAATCTTGAGTTGAATTTGTTATGATGTAATGTGAGCATAACATTCAATCGTGCTTTTGGTGTTTGCGTCCGTCCGCCAATTCCATTAATATGTAGTTCAGATCTCTGGCGCTTTAGATTCAACATGTTTAATGCCCTCTTCGAGATGACATTAATTTGCGAGCCTGAGTCGAGCAGGGCTCTAAATTCTCTCACTTGTCCATTGTTTCCTTCAATAAGGACTCGTTCTGTGGCTAGAAGTACATAATTTGTTTGTACAATATTTGCCAATGGAGTTGTTTTGGACTCAGGTTTGACTTCCAAGTGTAGAAGAGTGTTGTGCCTTTTATTGCACTTAAAACAATCTCTTCTCTGGCATGTTTTTGCAGTATGATCGCGCTTAAAACATTTCACACATAGTTTGTGTTTTTTAACCCAATTTAACCTTTCTGTTCGGATCATCTTAATTAACTCATTGCATTTAAATATAGCACGGTTCGGTTTTTCACAGAAATAGCAAATGTATTCTGTTCCAATTGATGCGCATATATTTTGTTCGGTGCTAACATTTTTCTTATCAGCACTGCATGTGGCTTCTAATGCAAGAAATCGTTGCTCCAAAAAATCACAACAACTGACTCAGTTGTTGTAATTTTCTTGAACCTACAACAGATTGTGCATATAGCATATGAGTTTGCCGATCGAACTTCTTGGTTATTATTATTGTTGGGGAATCTGCACCGCGACCTACTTGATCTATTGTGCCCCCTTCTGAGCTTAAAGCTCCTCCATCAACCCCAACTCCCGCACAAATGTGAGGATCTTTGTTGGGTTGAGGTCTTCTATGTCTTTGCAATCCAAGACATGCGCCCCTAGGATGCTGATTCTTCTTCTAGCTAAGGCGACACAGTCTGCCAGGATGTGCATCGAGGATTCCACCTCTCTTTCACAAAACCAGCAGAGATCGCTGCTATATATACCCAGTTTTGCCAGGTGACTCCTTAGTCTACAGTGTCCTGTCAATAGACCGGTAAGTATCCTAAGGCTGTCTTTCCCATGGTTATAATCTGTTTAAATCGAACAAGATTATAACCACCTTGAGACATCTGGCTTGTCGGCTTGTCTCCGACCAACTCTGTTGCCGTCTCTGTCTCTCCTCGTTTCTGAGTTCCAGTCGTATAGTGTGTTTTCCTATGCAACAATAAGGTTCTCGTCCTGTTAGGGGAATTCCTGCCCCCATTCTTGCTTGCTCGTCAGCCGCCTCGTTTCCCGCTATGTCCCTGTGGCCCGGGACCCATCGTAGGGTGAGCCTGTTGTGTGTCCCGAGTAGGTCCAGCTTTGAACGAACTTCATGGACTACCTTCGATGTTATCTTGGTCCCCATTATAGCTTTCAATGCTGTAGTTCTAGTAGGATCCCTGAGAGCCCTATTTGTCTCATCCTCTGTAACTTATGTCGTCTGGTAAAGGGGACGATGACTGTTTTCGTAGGGTTTAGGTTGAGTCCAACCTCCATGCACCAGTCATACGTTATCCTTAGCCCTGACGGGGCTATGTCACCGAATGATTCTTCAAATTTGCCTCGCGCTATGATAACAATGTCATCGGCATAACCTTGACATTGAATACCAATTTTAGCAAGTCCGTTTAGTAGTTCGTCTACTAACAGACTCCAGAGTAGCGGAGACAACACCCCTCCTTGGGGACAGCCTCTGATGGTTAGGACTGCTACAGTGCTATCATGTAATGATGCCGTGGCTTGTCTGGACCGTAGCAGTGCAAGTATCCATCTGCTGGTAGTATGGTCCAGGCCTCTTCTCTCAAGGGTAGCATTGATTGCATTATGAGATGTGTTGTCAAAGGTACCTTCTATATCTAAGAAGGCGCATAGTGTTACTTCCTTATTATCAATTGCCGCGCTCAAAGTACGTCGCAGCTGATAAAGTGCTGTGTCCGTGGACCTGCCTACTCTGTATGCATGCTGCGTTGGGTGCAGCGGCCTTTGTTTAAGCAAAGTGCTTCTGATTTTGTAGTCCACTTGGGGTAGGTAATTGTGAGGGGTAGGTAATTGTGAGGGGAGATAGGGGATTGTGTGAGGCTATACTTTAAAGGCGGCAACACAAGCGCCTTGTCAGTGCGATTGACAATATCGCACCCGCTGTTTGTCCGGGACTGCTTATTTACGAGGAATCTCGTATTATTCGCAGCTAACCTCCCCGGGGGAGGCCATTCGCTATCCGCAAACCGCAAACCGCGACCCGCCTGGTGGCCTCAGCTCAGCCCCAACCGAACCATCCCACAATTTCTTTAGACCAGGAACTTCTTGGTTAAGATGCAAAGAAGTATTGGATCCCAGGTCTCTGTTGTAATCCCAATGTTATTCAGCACAACGCTTTAATAGATTTCGCCTCATTAATGGTTGTTGGCTGATCTAAAAGCATATTGATTAATGCGTTACTTAGCACTCGTTTGTTGCTAAAAAAAAACGTTCTTGCATCATCAAAGATGGCATATCAAACGTTCCGCGTCTCCAGTGTTCTTGCTTTTTAAATACCACATCTTCTTAATAGTCGGTTGTAGATTCATGAATCATTTTCCTGAAAATATCTAAAAATTTCTGCCACTTTATGTAATCTCCATTGAATTTGGGAATTTCTATTTTTGGCAGAAGTAAAGCAGTATGCATTTGAGGCGTACTGGCAGGTCGCTGAATAATTTATTCTCCTGTTATGGTTTGAACTGATATAACAGCATCTTCAGCAGCCAAATATCTCCTCTCATCATATCAAATCTTTTGGGAACCATGAATTTTTTATAAACTTGGATGTGGATGTTTCAATGTTTCACTCCAACATTGGCTTATGACTTTTTGAAAACTTTGGCGAGTCTCATTAGGCATTTTGTTAATTATTCGCTCTAAACTGTCGAGCAATACATTTTGCTCACGAATCATTGGTTCTAAATCCAATTCTTCGTTCACAGTGGACACGGACATAGTTTCCAATTCCATTGAGCTTATTTCACTTTGAAATTATTCTTTGTATTCAAGTACTAAATCTTTTATTTGCACATAGTATTCATTAAAAAAATAGATATGTTCAATTTTTTTTCCTTGAATAATTTCTTGTACATTACTTTCTTCCTTTGAAAGTCTCCAAAAGTCCTTAATCTTCTCAGGCGTTCTTGAAAATATCCAGGCTTCGCTTTCCGAATTATTGTAGTTTCGAATTACATTTTGAATCTCCTCGCCAGTAACTAATTGCCTGTCCAGCAATGCGTTGAGCTTCGATGCATCCATTTCGCTTTGTTTATTTAATTCTCTTTTTATTTAGTATAATACCTGATTCGTTGGAGGTTTTTTTTTCACTGCGACAGGCTGTGCCTCGACTCGCAACCGGAATATTAGTCAAGGTATACTACTAAACAAAATTGGAATTGATTTTTTTTTCTTGGTCGCCGAAATGACCGTACATGTTTTTATGTAATTCTTTTTGTGATCAGGTAACGTTAACTTTTGTTGCCGATCTACTAGGTAACCAAGTTAACTAGGAATTTTTTTTCTGTGAAAATGGTTGCCAAGTTAACCAAATTCGAATGTAGTCTCGAAGTTGACCAAATGTGTGTCTATGATTCGCCAAATGAATCTAAATAGACTCCTTATTTACCACCTGGTTATTAAGAATGACTTGTGTCAGTTGACCTATTATGGATAGTTCACCAAATGAAACTAGACTCCAAAAGTCGGGGGTCACCAAATGAAGACAAAATTACTTCTTACTGTCAATTCTTAGGGTATGCTGAAAAGGGTGTTGGGTATGCTATCAGCTCATGTACCAGTAACAAGGTGTCGCCGCAATCGGTACTTGCAACAAATTGGGCTGAAATGATGTGAATACGCAAAGAGTTATTTTTGTACTATATTATTTCATGAAGAATGCGTGGTTTATATACAAAATTCTTAGACGATAATCTTTGCTTAGGGCTAGTTATTCTATTTACATTTGATCCAAACAGTCAATCATTATCTATGCACTTACAGATACAATGCCTTAATATTTTCTAATTTAAGACGCTTCGTATGATAACATGTGCTTACTTCAGGCCGTCCGACAGCTGCGGCAACCAATGTCTACATGCAACCAATGGGTTGGGTGCATATTTGTTTCATTGATTCTGTGCGCTATCAGCAGCGTAAGATTTTCTGCTTTTGAAGAAATCGTACAACAAGTTTGATTATTAAAGGTTTGAAGCCAATTGCTAAACCTTTAGACTAGAAGCCAAACGAATAACTAGCTGCAGCAGCCGGCCGATCAGCGAACGCACTTTATCTCGAGAGAGAGAGCGCTGCACAAAGAGAGCCCTATACAATGAGAGCGCTGCTAACGTCGGCGGCTGCAGCTCAAACTGCAATTAACATAATGTGGATATGTAAATCAGACTAACTATAAGCTATTTGTGTTAAGCCACGCAGGGCTCCAAATTCTAACATGTTAACAACTCATAAACAATTATATTTCTTTGCTGCTGCTGCCAACAATGTTGGTCTTATTTTTAAGTGCTCTTAATAAGACACATCTGATAAACAGAAAAAAAAATTTTTCCGTCTTAATATGGGTTAAACCGAATAAAAAAATTTTATGTATGAGAACATCACAGTTCTATTATATTTATGTAAATTTATATAATTATGTGCATTTATATATAAATTTTTGTTTTCTTCTCCTGAATATTGAGCACTCCCTTATAAAAGCTTACTCGAGCGATTTATCGCTTGAGTATCCTCCGTTTGCGTAAAAGCTCTTTTCTATAAGCTCAGCTTTTAAGCACTTACCTGCTTTGCTTATGTACTGTCCGTTACAGCTGGCGACAAATTTGTCGCAGTCGGTTAGCGCTGAAACTGTAAATGTTCTAATGTTGCATTACAAGCCACCACTATTGATTGCAGGTGGTGTATATAAACTGCATCAATTGCTGGCTTTTATATAAAAGACTAGTGATGTATGGGGCAGTAGCCGAACCGGAGCTAATCAATTTGGGTCTTGAGACAAAGCAAGCTCAGTAGATCGCTTGTGGTTACACAAACTAAGTCTCCAATACATAAAAATCAGTCCTAACCCTATTGAAAGCTAACGAAGATCGCGGAAGCCCCTTTTAGTTTGCCTTAAAATAACCTGGCTATCCGTCTACGTCTCGACGCATCGCTGGGAACACCATTTTATTCCGTACTTATTGTTGATTATATTTTACCCTTTGCGTCAAATCAGCACTTTTTAATTTGTATTACGTTGTCACACAACCAACAACAGATGAGGTCGGCCGTTGGGTCAGACTGGCACTTGCTGCTTTTTAAAAAGCACGCAGACATCTTTAATGGAAAAGTTAACATGAATAAAAAGCAGACAAGGTGGCAAAAGCTAAAGACTCAAAGTAAGCTTAACGCTGCATGGATAAACTACGAAAAGAGACAAAAATTAGAACAGCTTAAACAACAACACGTATAGGCACAGTTACGAGGGCACTCGAAAATCGAGAGAGCGAGAGTTAGAAAGCGCACACAGAAAACTCTACAACAACAATACGCCGAAATCGAGCGTCCAAATTTGTATGTAAATAACTTGGTTGAATAGAACGCACACAAAAACCAAACCGCGCATTTTATTTATGTATGCGTATAGATTTTTATATCCAATTAATTAAAACTTTTACAGAAAAACGATCAATCAATTAACATCATAAGTGGGAAAGAGCACAAAGGCTTGAGACGGATCTCTGAATAGTTTTCGACAATTTGTTTTTATTTGATTCTCAGAATTTTCTAATTTGTGCATCTGATCCATTAATTTAGCTGTGTGATTAAGTATTGTTGTTCCGTTCAAGTATTTTGTTGGGTTCAAGGCTTCTATGTCGTTGAAATCTACCATGCATCCCAAGGATACTGCATCTTTTATTAGTTAATGCGACACATCTGCTAGAATGTGCTTTGAAGATTCTACAATCTCCTGTCAATAGTCCGGTGAGTATCCTGAGCCCTGAGATATCTTTATTGTTGACAGCCAGCAAATCTAAATAACAGCGATTCAGCTCCATCTTGCTGATACGGCTTACCATGGTTTGGACACCACGCACTGCGTGCCCTAGTCCTGACCAACTCACTTCTGAAGCAATCAGTTTTCTGCAGCGTTGGATGCAGTCACCACCACCTGATCACCACGCGGAAAGCTCTCTCCTCCTTTAAATGATACGAATGAAACGGGATTCGCTTATCCGTAACACACTCAACAAATTTGGATTAGGACTATACGCATCAATAATATTTGGCATCACTCTGGCAGTACCACCACCACGGCATTTGAGCATAAAGCTGACAGGCGGCTTAACAGCATTTAATGCTTCCAGCAGTCCAACAACGTTTGTGATACCCTCCGCAATAAGAGGGGAGGCTTCGGAGGCCTTTATTGGCCAAATTTCATCAGTGTGAACAGACAGTGCATTTGATTAAGAACAATCGCGTTTCGCAGCCGCAGTAACTTCGACTTCGTTACAAGTCGACACTCGGCGGATGCGTTGGCGAACCATCAGCAGGTCTGTGAGCCCTTATGGTCGTGCACGAGCACCAGCGTAAGTAAACGGCACTGCATCCAAGTCGATTTCATCTTAAAATATCGAAATTTTCCCCTTTTTGTTGGCGTTGTTGTTGTTGGATTTGTTGGTTTTGTTATTGTTGTTGTCGGTGTTCTGGTTGATGTAATTGTTGTAGCTATTGGGATTGATAGGATTTGCCATTATTCTTGCGTTATTGGCGTTGTTGTTGTTGCTTTTGCTGCTCAATACTATTTGGCATCACTCTGATCTGCGAGCCCATTTGGAGGTGCACGAGCACCAGCAGATATAAACGGCACTGCATCCAAGTCGATTTCATCTTCCAATAACGAAATTTTATTTTTGCGTTGTTTTTTTCTTGGCGTTGTTGTAGTTGAAATTGTTATTGGCGTTGTTGTTTTTGGAGTTGTTGCTGGCATTGTTGTTGTCTTTGTTGTTGGCGGTGTTCTGGCTGGTTTATGTTGCTTTTGCGGCTTGCATTGATTTTTAGACTTTGATACCGAATACTTTTATACTTTGATTACACTGGTTTTGTGCAATTACCGTTCTTATCAGCCGCCTCGTTTCCCGCTATGTCCCTGTGACCCGGGACCCATCGTAGGGTGAGCCTGTTTGAGTCCCGAGTAGGTCTAGCTTTGAACGAACTTCATGGACTACCTTCGATGTTATCTTAGTCCCCATTATAGCGTTCAATGCTGCTGAACTATCGGATAGCATGGATATATTCGTATTCCGATAGTTACGCTTTATGTTGAAGTCCGCACATCACAAGACCCGTGCCCTGATTTGTGAATGATCCATCGGTATACAATTTTATGGTGTGCGGTTTCGTGGGATGGAATTCATCCAGAGTTGTCCATTCCCTTTTACTACTCATACGAACTGTGAAATTTCGCTCGAATATGTATTCGGCGACCATTTCGTCAGTAGGTTGCATCAGCAAGGGCGGTTCGTTTGAAAGGAGTTGGGCATCTTTATGGCTTAGGATATGGTTGCGCCCAACTCCCTCTGCGGATATCCTTAGAAGCGTGGCTTTATGATGGAGCCTTGTAAAATGGTGTAGTGGTGTGAGCTCCATTAAGGCTTCAAGGGCCTTGGGCAGGTATGCATAGCTCCTGTCATACATACGCAGGCAATTTTTGCTCCCTTTGTAGTTGTTTCTTCACGGTGATCATTACGCGCCCTATCACCCCATGCTACCACCCTATAGGTTAACATGGGTCTTAGAGTATAGGTATAGCCATCTTAATATCTTCGGTGATGTACCCCATGATTTACCTGCAATACTACGACATGTAAGAGGTGTGTTCAAAAAGTATCATGAATTTTGTGTTTTTTCAGATATTATTTATTTATTCATGAATATCTATTTTGTCCCCTTCAAAGTAATCCCCATGAGATATTACACACTTGTGCCAACGGTTTTTCCAATCTTGTTCAGCTCCTCCTTCGATCCCGTCTTTATCTCGTCAAGCGTAGCGTAACGTCGTCCTTTCCTGGGCCTCTTCAGTTTAGGGAACAAGAAAAAGTCACAGGGGGCCAGATCTGGGGAATACGGTGGCTGCGGCATCATTAGTGTGTTGTTTTTGGCCAAAAAGTCGCGCACAAGCAACGATGTGTGAGCAGGGGCGTTATCGTGGTGCAAAAGCCAATTTTTGTTCTTCCACAAATCCGGGCGTTTCTGGCGGATTGCTTCGCGCAAATTGCGCATAACTAGCAGGTAATATTCCTTATTGACCGTTCTACCCTGTGGCAAGAACTCATGATGCACCACGCCCCTGCAATCGAAGAAAACTGTCAGCAAAACTTTCACATTCGACCGAACTTGGCGCGCTTTTTTTCGGTCTTGGTTCGTGCGGCAGCTTCCATTGAGATGATTGAGCTTTGGTTTCCACGTCGTAACCATAAACCCACGATTCGTCACCAGTTATGACCCTCTGGAGCAAATTTGGGTCGTCGCGGACAGAGTCCAACATCTCATTAGCAATGTTCATGCGATGCTGTTTTTGGTCGCAATTGAGCAATTTTGGTACGAATTTCGCGGCGACCCGTCTCATGCCCAAATCATTGATAAAAATCGAATGGCATGAGCCAATCGATACGTCTAGCTCCTCAGCAACTTCTCTAACGGTGATTCGATGATTGGCCAATACCATTTTCTCCACTCCATTAATTTTTCGTCTGTTGTTGAAGTGTTCGGGCGTCCGGCACGCTCTTCGTCGTTCACATCTTCTCGGCCTTCTGAGAACATTTTGTACCACCGATAAACGTTGCTTCGGTCCAAGGTAGCTTCTCCGTATGCCACAATCAACATTCGGAATGCATCCGCGCACTTAATTTCGTTTTTCACACAAAATTTGATACAGGTTCTTTGATCCATTTTTTTGAATCGGTAAAAATCGAAGACGAGGCAAAACACGTACAAGAAAAGCAGCTGTCAACAATTAAGTGAACATTCAAAATGGCCGAGCTTGTCGGCATAAGTGAGAGACATGAGTGCCAACATAACGCTACAAAAAAATCGAAATTCGAATATACGTAACCCGCGAAAATTCAAAATTCGCGATACTTTTTGAACACACCTCGTATAAAAGCGCCCTGGAGCACTTTAATATCGTGTTTTGCAGATGGGTGCCAAAGTTAAGCCTGCTGTCAAATGTGACTCCCAGGTATTTGACCTGCCCACTCTAGGGTCCATGAGAGCCATATTTGGTTTAGGTTGAGTCCAACCTCCGTATACCAGTCATACGTTATCCTTAGCCCTGACTGGACTATGTCACTGAGTGATTCTTTAAATTTGCCTCGCGCTATGATAAAAATGTCATCGGCATAACCTTGACATTGAATACCACTGTTAGCAAGTCTGTTTAGTAGTTCGTCTCCTAACAGACTCCATAGCAGCGGAGACAACACCCCTCCTTGGGGACAGCCTTTGGTGGTTAGGACTGTTACAGTGCTATCATGTAATGATGCCGTGGCTTGCCTGGACCGTAGCAGTGCAAGTATCCATCTGCTGATGGTATGGTCGATGCCTCTTATCTCGAGGGTAGCATTGATTGCATCGTGAGATGTGTTATCACAGTGCTACTTCCTTATACTCCGTATGCATGCTTTGTTGTGTGCAGCGGCCTTTGTTTAAGCAAAGTTTTCAGTAAAAACAATGTTAAGCTGATGGGTCTGAAGGACTTTGGGCTGGTAATGTCTTTCTTCCCTGCCTTGGGGATGAATACTACCCTAGCTCTCCCTCCATACGCCCGGTACGTATCCGAGGGCTAGACTACTTACTAATGCTTTTCTAATACGGGAGAGGAGTATTTCCTGTCCCGTTTGAAGGAAGGCTGGCGATATGACGTCCATTCCAGGGGACTTATAAGGCTGGAATGTTCCAATTGCCCAATTAAGTCTCTCCCTTGTGATTGTCGACTTGGCGCATGCACTTCCTGGAAAGTGCGTCTCGAAGAGTAGTACTAGTTTCTGCAAATTACTGCTCGTAAGAGTTATCCCCACGCTTCAGTGCTAAGTTCGTATCAGGCGCTCGTTTCGCCAGTCCTGTATATCCGACATTGCCTAAATCTAGATTATATTTAAGTATAAAATCCGTCGGCACTCACCCCTCAAATTGATGTCGCTGCTGCCCCATATCGTTTGGTGCGCGTTGGCATCGCATTCGATGAGCACTGAGGTTTTCCGCCGGGGCGTCCTTAGCACGGTGGATGTTTACTTGAGCCAGCCCTTGTGTCGGTGACCCTTGTCATATATTGTTGGGGAGGCTCCAGCAGAGTTGCCCCCATCACCGATGCACGTCATTTTGACGTCAGCTGCTGCTGCATCCTGCAGCTCCTCCAAGGGGCACGCCCTTCCACGATTTTAGCCGCGGCGCTGCGGTTCTCAGCCAGTCGGCTGAGGCCTCATCCAAGCACTCAATGACCAGGAAACCGACCCCGGAAATTAATGCCCTCGAATGAGACCTCAACATCCCCACCAGACGCAATAACTTCGTCAATGATGGCCTCTTCCACCACAGATAAGTCTCCGCGACTGAGCATTGCCTGTGGGAAATCCGCAGGCAACACGGCCACCTTTACCTTTCTTGCCATATCCGCATATGACAATCGGACGGAGGTCTAAGCTTGCTCCCTTTTCGGCTGTCACCTTTGCCGCCCCGGGCCATCGACACCCTTAAAAATAGAGACTTGAAACATGGAACTGGTCTGTACCCTCGTCAGACAAAGTGTACAAATTTGAGTACTACGTCCACTAGGAAATCGATAAAACCGATATTCGTAAATCAATAAAAACACACATCTCAAAAAATTTCATATTTCATATTTCACGCCCAACTGGTAACAGCCTTTAAGAACCGATGAAAAGTTTTGATGGCCATACCTACCCATACCTGCGCCCATAAACGCCGACGCCGATAATTCGGAAACTCTAAATCGATAAGTCCGCATATCTCCCACAATCCTGAAAATATGGTTACCAAACTTAGAAGGTAACTTGCTGGTAACATCTTTCAAGGATCGGCGTATATATTTTCAGGTTACGTTTATAAATATCCCAGTTAGCCTTCTTTTGATTCAAGAAGTGGACCGGTTTTGGGCGGCTTAGAGAAAGGCATATACTCAATATACCTATGATCAGAAAGGAGTGTTCGTCGGAGACTTTCCACCCTCTTAACTGATATGTGTAATCTCTCCACGATTTTCAATAATAAAAGTGCAGATAAAGAGTTAATACTCAACGCTTATATTTTTGTCAGTGAAGCACCACTGAGAGTGGTGAGACCAATCTTCGGCGTCTCGAATAACGCGACGAGGGATTTTACGCTCTCGTTTGGTGGTGACCCAAGGCTGTCATGGGCTAAGCATCCAAGATTGTTGGACTAGTGCAACCCTCATCACAGTTTTAGTGGTATTCTCATCGTCGCACAGCGAAAATTCCTCCTCATCGATATTCCGCCTCATAGCCTCCAGGCCCCCTGTCGTTTCGACGCATCGGATGCGTACCCTGGCTCTGGCTCATCGTCGGTTGTTTCGATCTCCGTACAGGCATCCTGCACGACTGGCTGGACGACTTATACACCTTGACGGTGACCGAGTTCAGTTCGCCCTTGGCAGCTTCAATAGGCGCAAGCCATTTATTGTTCAGGATCACCACCGCCTGATTCACCATCCTCCAGTTCTAGGTGGGAAAAGAAGGGTTGCAATTCTGTACCATTTTCAGCACCTGGTCCGGCTCCTTCAGCGCCGCCGGTATCCAGAAGTGAGCACGAGGCCATCGCCAGCTACTGCCGCTTTGTAAAGGTATACAGAGCATGCATTGTTACAGGCAATGACCTTGGTATTTCCCTGGTACCATCCAGTATCTTTATATATTGCAGGTAGTCAAGGATCATCCACGATCATTTCGAAACAGCGTACGGATAGCGCTGCTTCCACCACTTCCATTGATTCTTAGGGAATCGTCCATCCTTATTGCCTTTTTCGAGTACCCCAATAAGCATTTTTTCCTTGGCAATCTCGGCGAAGGATCTTCCTGGAAGGACCTTGGCTTTCTTGGCCACTAGTCTGGATGTTTCTTGGGAGTGCTGCCTCTGCGTGGGACCTAGCTCCTTTCTGAGCAGTTCGCTGCCAAAATTGGGCAGTACGCTCTTGGCGCTCCACCTTATTTAGCCATTAGGCCGGTTGATTTGCCCTTTCATATCCCACAATCCCATTTGAACCCAACGAGTTGCGGAGAAAGCATGTCCGCCTGCGCAGAGATTCGCGCTATGCTTGTTAATATTGGCGGTCAGAAGGAATCCGATATGTTCCGGCACAGGTCGTATAATTCCTTAGTCCGACCATACCTCGAATTATGATATGCCCCATGGAACATATCTTATCTAGCATCAGTACCTTGCGGACCACTGTTATGCTATTACCAGTCGGCCCATATTGCTAGTAATATCCTTATAATTCCGGAAAAATTTTGAACCACGCCCGCATCCAAAAACGATAAAAGCCTTAATTTTTCACAATTTAAGAGCTATAGTTGCCAAATCAGACCTTCTCTATAATTTTGTCAGCTATGCCCACTCAAAAAATTTTCAAAAGCCCACATCTTCCGTAATATAAGAGCTGCAGTTACAAAACTTCCAAGCCTTATATCAACTTCAGTTTGGGCGACAAACTTGAACATTATTGTTCCCTGTTCTCTGCTATCTCTTATTATGTATGGTATCAAAGTATTTCGTTGTCGGTTACGCACGACTACAATGTTCTCTCTTGTTTCATCTTGCATTTAAAGGCCTTTAATATGTTGATATTATTTTTAAGTGCTCTGAATAAGACTCACCTGACAAACAAAAAAAAAATGTTTTCCTTCTTGCTTTGGGTTAAACCGAATCAAAATAAATTTTTGATCTCTTTTATTATTAAAAATCGTAGAGAGCTTATAGACCTCCGACGAACACTCCTTCTCTGATCATAGGTATATTGAGTCCACTTCTTGAATCAAAAGAAGGCTAACTGGGATATTTATAAACGTAACCTGGATCGAATCCTGCCGGAACATACGCCCACACAAGGATGTACAAAAGTGTTTTCAAGGCAGCCTTCTAAGTTTGGTAACCCTATTTTCAAAATTTTGGGAGATATTCGGACTTATCGATTTAGAGTTTCCGAATTATCGGCATTGGCATTTATGGGCGCAGGTGTGGGTATGGCCATAAAAGCTTATCATCGGTTCTTAAAGGCGGTTACCAGTTGGGCGTGAAATATGCCGACCTTTGAACGACATTGCCAATAACCTACCAACCAAATTTTATGACTGTTGCCTTAAAATTGTGGGAGATATGTGTCTTTATTGATTTACGAATATCGATTATATTGGTTTCCTAGTGGACGTAGCACTCAAATTTGTATACTTTGTCTGACGCTGGTACAAACCAGTATGTGTTCCATGTTTCAAGTCTCCATTTCTAATACCTTCGGTATCAAAGTATAAAAACCATTGTTGGAAAGGCTTTTGCCGCATTGGGAAAAATTTAAGTTAAAAATATATTTATTAAAATGCGTAAAATTAAGTGCTAATTAATTTATGAAATTTACTCATTATAGCTTTCGTAGCGACAAAAAAAATTTTATTATTTATTTTTATTAAGTTTATGATTTATTTTTGTGTTGTACTCAAACGATCGGTTCTCTCGTCGCATCCATTAAAGCAGTGTGATTTGTGTGTGTACCGCCACCGCTCTGCTAGAGTGCGTTTACTTGGTGACCGCCCATTTAACCAATATCGCAGTTCCTTGGTGTTCACCTTCTCTTGCCTGGCAAACCAGCGCATACCGTTGTAATCTGCGCTCTCGCCGGCAAGCACCAAAAGCAACAACAACAACGCCAATAACGCAAGAATAATGGTCAATCCTAACAATCCCAACAGCAACAACAATTACATCAACCAGAACACCGCCAACAACAAAAACAACAACAATAACAAAACCAACAACTCCAAAAACAACAACGGCAACAATAATTTAAACTATAACAACTACAACAACGACAACAAAAAGAGGAAAATTGCACTTGGATGCAGTGCCGTTTACTTCAGCTGGTGCTCGTAGACGACTATAAGGGCTCACAGACCTGCTGATGGTTCGCCAACGCATCCGCCGAGTGCGTCGACTTGTAACGAAGTCGAAGTTACTGCGGCTGAGAAACGCGATTGTTCTTAATCAAATGCACTGTCTGTTCACACTGATGAAATTTGGCCAACAAAGGCCTCCGAAGCCTCCTCTCTTATTGCGGAGGGTATCACAAACGTTGTTGGACTGCTGGAAGCATTAAATGCTGTTAAGCCGCCTGTCAGCTTTATGCTCAAATGCAGTGGTGGTGGTACTGTCATAGTGATGCCAAATATTATTGATGCGTACAGTCCTAATCCAAATTTGTAGAGGGTATTACGGATAAGCGAATCCCGTTTCATTCGTATCAATTAAAGGAGGAGAGCTTTCCGCGTGGTGATCAGTTGGTGGTGACTGCATCCAACGCTGCAGAAAACTGATTGCTTCAGAAGTGAGTTGGTCAGACTAGGGCACGCAGTACGTTGTATCCAAACCATGGTGAGCCGTATCAGCAAGAAGGTGCTGAATCGCTGTTATTTAGAGTTGCTGGCTGTCAACAAGAAAGATATCTACAATCTACGCTCCATCTCTCAGGTGAAAGAATCCGTTGGATGCACTGGATGGATGAAATGTGCTAACTGCTGAGGAAAACATCCAGCAAGCTGGAGGGAATATCTAGCTTATCAGCCGCTGCCAAGGAACGCTAATATTAATACAATAGTTGAAGTACAAAAATTAAAAAAATATGTAAGAGAATATTCAATGGTACTTTGCAGAGGGCAAATCATCTTTATTTTTTATTTTTTAATAAATTTTGATAATTAAATTTGTTTTATTACTAGCTAAATTTTGTTTTATGATGCCATGGCTAAATCGTGAATTATTAGACTTATTTTTCTTTTATTAGTTTTGGTAATGTGACGCTTTGCTATGTTTGACTTTAATTGGTTTTATTTATTTATTGTTGGCGCCTGGAGGTATGCAATCTAATTAAAGGCAAAAGCTGTTGATTGGCGCCACCTATGGCGCATGCGCCACAGACCTTAAGCTTCCAAGGCTCCAAAGCTTTATTCTAAGCCGAAAGTTCCCCTAGGCGAAAGCTTCAAGCTTAGCCTGGGATAAGCTGCAGCCTAAAGCGGATAAATGCTCAAGCTGATGTGTGTATGTATATGAATCAAGTTTTTAATTATTAGTGCGATTAGGTTTTGTTTTTCTTTTTGGGTGGTTATTTGTTGGTTATGGCTTAGGGATTCTTATTAATTTCTTGTTTTGTTTGGTTAAATAAAAAATCTTTTGGAAAAATTCGTGTGCTTCTCAAATTTGTCTTTTTTAAATTTTTGCTGGGCTTTGTTTTCTCCGATCCGATGAAAAGCCTTCCAACCATTGTGCGATTTCATGTAGTCGTAGTTTTATACAGATGTATTTTTTTTCTCACTGAAATTAATTAATTATTCAATCACAAAAAAAAAAATTAATGAAGGGGGGAGTTATCAGGTATTTATTTTTTGTTTTGTGGTTTTATGACTTTACTATGGGATTTTATTAGTATTGCACTTATACAAAAATACACATCCCGTCACTTTTATCGCTTTGATTTGGAAGTTCTGCGCTTATTTATGATACAAAATTCTAACTTTCATGTTTTATATATTTTACAATTTCTTCTGAATATATAGTTACATAATAACTTTCTTAACTTTCTTCTTTAAGCACTTATTTTATACACAATTTACTGATTTTTTTTGAATATTTTGTTGCTGGAGTCTGTGTTGGTTTGTTTTATAATTAATATGGATTAATTAATTCGCCGGTGTGGCGGCTGCTGCCGATGAGCTGTCTCCTTCTCCAGGTGATGAAAAAAATGGGGCTCTCTTCCAAGCATCATGGAGTAGCGATCGGGGCCGCGGGCTTCTTGATGGCTTTCAGAGGTTTCGGAATGGGTCCAGCGGCGGTGCCTCTCCGCTTCCAGAGGGCTTTGGTTACGGCCGTCCTGGCCGGGCACGGGATGATACGTGACACGTTCACAAGTTATATATGGGGCGGTTATAATTATTTGGTTGGTTCGTTTTTTTTCTTGCACAATTGTTATAACTTTATTTGTGATTTTAGAGTTTTTTATCTTTTTCGTAATTTAAGTTTTCCACTGAAACTTAATTCATTATTAAATTAAGCAAAAATAAGTATGTGTTAATTTTTTGTGATTTTTAAAAAATGAATGTTTTTTATTCTTACTTTCATATATTCATACGGACTGTGATCATTTCACCGTTGATTTTTAGTTATGAGTTTTTCTATGCACATGGCTTTTAGTTGTTTTTTTTTAAAAGGATATTTTTAAACTGGTATTTTAGTATATTGTATTTTGTGGTTTTCAATATTTTATTTTTATTTTAAAGGCCTTTTATACGTTGATCTCGTTTTTAATATTTTATTTTTATTTTAAAGGCCTTTAATATGTTGATATTATTTTTAAGTGCTCTGAATAAGACTCACCTGATAAACAAAAAATTGTGTTCCTTCTTGCTTTGGGTTAAACCGAATCAAAATAAATTTTTGATCTCTTTTATTATTAAAAATCGTAGAGAGCTTATAGACCTCCGACGAACACTCCTTCTCTGATCATAGGTATATTGAGTCCACTTCTTGAATCAAAAGAAGGCTAACTGGGATATTTATAAACGTAACCTGGATCGAATCCTGCCGGTACATACGCCCACACAAGGGTGTGCAAAAGTGTTTTCAAGGCAGCCTTCCAAGTTTGGTAACCCTATTTTTAAAATTTTGGGAGATATTTGGACTTATCGATTTAGAGTTTCCGAATTATCGGCATTGGCGTTTATGGGCGCAGGTGTGGGTATGGCCATAAAAACTTATCATCGGTTCTTAAAGGCGGTTACCAGTTGGGCGTGAAATATGCCGATCTTTGAACGACATTGCCAATAACCTACCAACCAAATTTTATGACTGTTGCCTTAAAATTGTGGGAGATATGTGTCTTTATTGATTTACGAATATCGATTATATTGGTTTCCTAGTGGACGTAGCACTCAAATTTGTATACTTTGTCTGACGCTGGTACAAACCAGTATGTGTTACATGTTTCAAGTCTCCATTTCTAATACCTTCGGTATCAAAGTATAAAAACCACTGTTGGAAAGGCTTTTGCCGCATTGGGAAAAATGTAAGTTGATGTAAAATGTGTAAAATTAAGTGCTAATTAATGTATGAAATTTACTCATTATAACTTTAGTAGCGACAAAAAAATTTTATTATTTATTTTTATTAAGTTTATCATTTATTTTTGTGTTGTACTCAAACAATCGGTTCTCTCGTCGCATCCATTAAAGCAGTGTGATTTGTGTGTGTACCGCCACCGCTCTGCTAAAGTGCGTTTACTTGGTGACCGCCCATTTAACCAATATCGCTATTGCCGGCGATGCGCCGGATACTGCAGTTCCTTGGTGTTCACCTTCTCTTGCCTGGCAAACCAGCGCATACCGTTGTAATCTGCGCTCTCGCCGGCAAGCACCAAAAGCAACAACAACAACGCCAATAACGCAAGAATAATGGTCAATCCTAACAACCCCAACAGCAACAACAATTACATCAACCAGAACACCGCCAACTACAAAAACAACAACAATAACAAAACCAACAACTCCAAAAACAACAACGCCAACAACAAGCAACTACAACAACGACAACAAAAAGAGGAAAATTGCACTTGGATGCAGTGCCGTTTACCTCAGCTGGTGCTCGTACACGACCATAAGGGCTCACAGACCTGCTGATGGTTCGCCAACGCATCCGCCGAGTGTGTCGACTTGTAACGAAGTCGAAGTTACTGCGGCTGAGAAACGCGATTGTTCTTAATCAAATGCACTGTCTGTTCACACTGATGAAATTTGGCCAACAAAGGCCTCCGAAGCCTCCTCTCTTATTGCGGAGGGTATCACAAACGTTGTTGGACTGCAGGAAGCATTAAATGATGTTAAGCCGCCTGTCAGCTTTATGCTCAAATGCAGTGGTGATGGTACTGTCAGAGTGATGCCAAATATTATTGATGCGTACAGTCCTAATCCAAATTTGTTGAGTGTGTTACGGATAAGCGAATCCCGTTTCATTCGTATCATTTAAAGGAGGAGAGAGCTTTCCGCGTGGTGATCAGGTGGTGGTGACTGCATCCAACGCTGCAGAAAACTGATTGCTTCAGAAGTGAGTTGGTCAGACTAGGGCCCGCAGTACGTGGTATCCAAACCATGGTAAGCCGTATCAGCAAGAAGGTGCTGAATCGCTGTTATTTAGAGTTGCTGGCTGTCAACAAGAAAGATATCTACAATCTACGCTCCATCTCTCAGGTGAAAGAATCCGTTGGATGCACTGGATGAATGAAATGTGCTAACTGCTGAGGAAAACATCCAGCAAGCTGGAGGGGGTATCTAGCTTACCAGCCGCTGCCAAGGAACGCTAATATTAATACAATAGTTGAAGTACAAAAATTAAAAAAATATGTAAGAGAATATTCAGTGGTACTTTGCAGAGGGCAAATCATCTTTATTTTTTATTTTTTAATTATAGTTAAATCTGTCTTATTACTAGCTAAATTTTGTTTTATGATGCCATGGCTAAATCGTGAATTACTAGACTTATTTTTATTTTATTAGTTTTGGTAATGTGACGCTTTGCTATGTTTGACTTTAATTGGTTTTATTTATTTATTGTTGGCGCCTGGAGGTATGCAATCTAATTAAAGGCAAAAAGCTGTTGATTGGCGCCACCTATGGCGCATGCGCCACAGACCTTAAGCTTCCAAGGCTCCAAAGCTTTATTCTAAGCCGAAAGTTCCCCTAGGCGAAAGCTTCAAGCTTAGCCTGGGATAAGCTGCAGCCTAAAGCGGATAAATGCTCAAGCTGATGTGTGTATGTATATGAATCAAGTTTTTAATTATTAGTGCGATTAGGTTTTGTTTTTCTTTTGGGTGGTTATTTGTTGGTTATGGCTTAGGGATTCTTATTAATTTCTTGTTTTGTTTGGTTAAATAAAAAATCTTTTGGAAAAATTCGTGTGCTTCTCAAATTTGTCTTTTTAAATTTTTGCTGGGCTTTGTTTTCTCCGATCCGATGAAAAGCCTTCCAACCATTGTGCGATTTCATGTAGTCGTAGTTTTATACAGATGTATTTTTTTTCTCACTGAAATTAATTAATTATTCAATCACAAAAAAAAAATTAATGAAGGGGGAGTTATCAGGTATTTATTTTTTGTTTTGTGGTTTTATGACTTTACTATGGGATTTTATTAGTATTGCACTTATACAAAAATACACATCCCGTCACTTTTATCGCTTTGATTTGGAAGTTCTGCGCTTATTTATGATACAAAATTCTAACTTTCATGTTTTATATATTTTACAATTTCTTCTGAATATATAGTTACATAATAACTTTCTTAACTTTCTTCTTTAAGCACTTATTTTATACACAATTTACTGATTTTTTTTGAATATTTTGTTGCTGGAGTCTGTGTTGGTTTGTTTTATAATTAATATGGATTAATTAATTCGCCGGTGTGGCGGCTGCTGCCGATGAGCTGTCTCCTTCTCCAGGTGATGAAAAAAATGGGGCTCTCTTCCAAGCATCATGGAGTAGCGATCGGGGCCGCGGGCTTCTTGATGGCTTTCAGAGGTTTCGGAATGGGTCCAGCGGCGGTGCCTCTCCGCTTCCAGAGGGCTTTGGTTACGGCCGTCCTGGCCGGGCACGGGATGATACGTGACACGTTCACAAGTTATATATGGGGCGGTTATAATTATTTGGTTGGTTCGTTTTTTTTCCTGCACAATTGTTATAACTTTATTTGTGATTTTAGAGTTTTTTATCTTTTTCGTAATTTAAGTTTTCCACTGAAACTTAATTCATTATTAAATTAAGCAAAAATAAGTATGTGTTAATTTTTTGTGATTTTTAAAAAATGAATGTTTTTTATTCTTACTTTCATATATTCATACGGACTGTGATCATTTCACCGTTGATTTTTAGTTATGAGTTTTTCTATGCACATGGCTTTTAGTTGTTTTTTTTTTAAAAGGATATTTTTAAACTGGTATTTTAGTATATTGTATTTTGTGGTTTTCAATATTTTATTTTTATTTTAAAGGCCTTTTATACGTTGATCTCTTTTTAATATTTTATTTTTATTTTAAAGGCCTTTAATATGTTGATATTATTTTTAAGTGCTCTGAATAAGACTCACCTGATAAACAAAAAATTGTGTTCCTTCTTGCTTTGGGTTAAACCGAATCAAAATAAATTTTTGATCTCTTTTATTATTAAAAATCGTAGAGAGCTTATAGACCTCCGACGAACACTCCTTCTCTGATCATAGGTATATTGAGTCCACTTCTTGAATCAAAAGAAGGCTAACTGGGATATTTATAAACGTAACCTGGATCGAATCCTGCCGGTACATACGCCCACACAAGGGTGTGCAAAAGTGTTTTCAAGGCAGCCTTCCAAGTTTGGTAACCCTATTTTTAAAATTTTGGGAGATATTTGGACTTATCGATTTAGAGTTTCCGAATTATCGGCATTGGCGTTTATGGGCGCAGGTGTGGGTATGGCCATAAAAACTTATCATCGGTTCTTAAAGGCGGTTACCAGTTGGGCGTGAAATATGCCGATCTTTGAACGACATTGCCAATAACCTACCAACCAAATTTTATGACTGTTGCCTTAAAATTGTGGGAGATATGTGTCTTTATTGATTTACGAATATCGATTATATTGGTTTCCTAGTGGACGTAGCACTCAAATTTGTATACTTTGTCTGACGCTGGTACAAACCAGTATGTGTTACATGTTTCAAGTCTCCATTTCTAATACCTTCGGTATCAAAGTATAAAAACCACTGTTGGAAAGGCTTTTGCCGCATTGGGAAAAATGTAAGTTGATGTAAAATGTGTAAAATTAAGTGCTAATTAATGTATGAAATTTACTCATTATAACTTTAGTAGCGACAAAAAAATTTTATTATTTATTTTTATTAAGTTTATCATTTATTTTTGTGTTGTACTCAAACAATCGGTTCTCTCGTCGCATCCATTAAAGCAGTGTGATTTGTGTGTGTACCGCCACCGCTCTGCTAAAGTGCGTTTACTTGGTGACCGCCCATTTAACCAATATCGCTATTGCCGGCGATGCGCCGGATACTGCAGTTCCTTGGTGTTCACCTTCTCTTGCCTGGCAAACCAGCGCATACCGTTGTAATCTGCGCTCTCGCCGGCAAGCACCAAAAGCAACAACAACAACGCCAATAACGCAAGAATAATGGTCAATCCTAACAACCCCAACAGCAACAACAATTACATCAACCAGAACACCGCCAACTACAAAAACAACAACAATAACAAAACCAACAACTCCAAAAACAACAACGCCAACAACAAGCAACTACAACAACGACAACAAAAAGAGGAAAATTGCACTTGGATGCAGTGCCGTTTACCTCAGCTGGTGCTCGTACACGACCATAAGGGCTCACAGACCTGCTGATGGTTCGCCAACGCATCCGCCGAGTGTGTCGACTTGTAACGAAGTCGAAGTTACTGCGGCTGAGAAACGCGATTGTTCTTAATCAAATGCACTGTCTGTTCACACTGATGAAATTTGGCCAACAAAGGCCTCCGAAGCCTCCTCTCTTATTGCGGAGGGTATCACAAACGTTGTTGGACTGCAGGAAGCATTAAATGATGTTAAGCCGCCTGTCAGCTTTATGCTCAAATGCAGTGGTGATGGTACTGTCAGAGTGATGCCAAATATTATTGATGCGTACAGTCCTAATCCAAATTTGTTGAGTGTGTTACGGATAAGCGAATCCCGTTTCATTCGTATCATTTAAAGGAGGAGAGAGCTTTCCGCGTGGTGATCAGGTGGTGGTGACTGCATCCAACGCTGCAGAAAACTGATTGCTTCAGAAGTGAGTTGGTCAGACTAGGGCCCGCAGTACGTGGTATCCAAACCATGGTAAGCCGTATCAGCAAGAAGGTGCTGAATCGCTGTTATTTAGAGTTGCTGGCTGTCAACAAGAAAGATATCTACAATCTACGCTCCATCTCTCAGGTGAAAGAATCCGTTGGATGCACTGGATGAATGAAATGTGCTAACTGCTGAGGAAAACATCCAGCAAGCTGGAGGGGGTATCTAGCTTACCAGCCGCTGCCAAGGAACGCTAATATTAATACAATAGTTGAAGTACAAAAATTAAAAAAATATGTAAGAGAATATTCAGTGGTACTTTGCAGAGGGCAAATCATCTTTATTTTTTATTTTTTAATTATAGTTAAATCTGTCTTATTACTAGCTAAATTTTGTTTTATGATGCCATGGCTAAATCGTGAATTACTAGACTTATTTTTATTTTATTAGTTTTGGTAATGTGACGCTTTGCTATGTTTGAATTTAATTGGTTTTATTTATTTATTGTTGGCACCTGGAAGTATGCAATCTAATTAAAGGCAAAAAGCTGTTGATTGGCGCCACCTATGGCGCATGCGCCACAGACCTTAAGCTTCCAAGGCTCCAAAGCTTCATTCTAAGCCGAAAGTTCCCCTAGGCGAAAGCTTCAAGCTTAGCCTGGGATAAGCTGCAGCCTAAAGCGGATAAATGCTCAAGCTGATGTGTGTATGTATATGAATCAAGTTTTTAATTATTAGTGCGGATTAGGTTTTGTTTTTTCTTTTTGGGTGGTTATTTGTTGGTTATGGCTTAGGGATTCATATTAATTTCTTGTTTCGTTTGGTTAAATAAAAAATCTTTTGGAAAAATTCGTGTGCTTCTCAAATTTGTCTTTTTTAAATTTTTGCTGGGCTTTGTTTTCTCCGATCCGATGAAAAGCCATCCAACCATTGGGCGATTTCTTGTAGTCGTATTTTATGTAGATGTATTTTTTTTTCTCACTGAAACTTAATTAATTATTCAATCACAAAAAAAAAAATTAATATGGGGGAGTTATCTGGTATTCTTTTTTTTTTTTTTTTTTTTGGTTTTATGACTTTACTATGGGATTTTATTAGTATTGCACTTATACAAAAATACACAGCCCATCACTTTTATCGCTTTGATTTGGAAGTTCTGCGCTTATTTATGATACAAAATTTTAACTTTCATGTTTTATATGTTTTACAATTGTTTCTGAATATATAGTTTTAATGATGTTGGTGTTAATTTCCCTGGCTTTTTAGTATTTTAAGGTTGTTTTTTTTTTTTCTTTTAGAATTTTAATTTTTTTATTCTTAATGGCATTGTGGATATTTAATATTTCTTATTATTTGTAATATTTTTTTCAGATTTACTTATGATACATAATGACGTTCTTAACTTTCTTCTTTAAGCACTTATTTTATACACAATTTTCTGTTTTTTTTTTTTAATATTTTGTTGCTGGAGTCTGTGTTGGTTTGTTTTATAATTAATATGGATTAATTAATTCGCCGGTGTGGCGGCTGCTGCCGATGAGCTGTCTCCTTTTCCAGGGGATGAAAAAAGTGGGCTCTCTTCCTAGCATCATGGAATAGCGATCGGGGCCGCGGTCTTCTTGATGGCTTTCAGAGGTTTCGGAATGGGTGCAGCGGCGGTGCCTCTCTGCTTCCAGAGGTCTTTGGGGCACGGGATGATACGTGACACGTTCACAAGTTATATATGGGGCGGTTATAATTATTTGGTTGGTTCGTTTTTTTCTTGCACAATTGTTATAACTTTATTTGTGGTTTTGGTGTCTTTAAATTGGTGGGTTTCTTTTGTTGGTGTTGTTTCTGGTTTGCTGTGAAAAGAATTCGGCACTATTTTAATTTATTTTATTTTTTTGGTTCAGCCGCCACGTGTTATATAAATTTTAGCCGACCGACCTTTTACTAATAGTTGCATTCTTACGTTGCAGTAATTTTTAAAAAGGAGAGGGCTTTAGCTGAGATCAGCTTCCTTTTTGTACCTGGTTGTGCTCGCTCAAGCCGCCGGATGCAAGCGGAGACAGCAAAGTTGGCTGCTGCCGTTTCGAAAGCTCCTTTAAGCGATCTATCGCGATCTATCGCTAACCTTGAGCATGCTCCGTTTGCGTAAAAGTTTCATTCTTTGAAGGCTCAGCTTTTTGCGTGCTCATATGCACTGCTTTGCATACTATTCGTCCGTTACAGCGCAGGCGACAAATTCGTCGCAAACGATTAGCGCTGCAACTCTATATTTTCTTACGTGACGTGCTGACCATTATACACGCGATAATATGACACAATAGCTGGAAGATAAGTTCCACTTCACGTCCTTGTAAATCTTCTAAGAGATAAAAAAACTATTGCCAAGTTTTTTCTTGATTCGACATTTCCCAAATTTTGGTCATAATTTGGCGTTGAAGTCATGTGAGAATTTGTTAAGGGCAAAATTCTTTCGAAAGACTTCTTGAACATCCCTAAAGGATACAGGCTTACACCGCAAATTATACTGCGCTACATTACGGTCATACGCTCAACGAATGTTCTGTTGAACATCTTTGCGCAGCAAGGCTAAGTTTTCGGTACGTTGTAATGGTATTATGGGCTGTTCTATCATGGGTTATCATGTCTTTATATGGAGAGCAACATAAAGATTGATGCAATGAAGAACGTAATGCGGCTAACAATACATCCCATTCTGTTTGTTCCGGTTTAAGATAGGCACAAATTGCGGCTAACAGAGAGCGATTCACACGTTCTGCAGCGTTGCTCTGGGGCGAATATAGTGCTGTATATACATGCCGTATTCCAAGTTTTGTTAGAAACGCAATAAAATCATTGGCTTTGAACTGTGTACCATTATCGCTAACCAGAGTTTCAGTTACTCCAAAGCAATGGAACACGTGTGTTAATAAAAAAGTGAATTTCTTTTGCGGATGAAGCCAATGAAATTTACTAAAATGGTCTAATACAATTAACAATCCGACATGACTCTTGACTCACTCCTACTTCGGGGATACGGACCTAATAAATCAACATATAGTCTTTGGAACGGTCGACAGGTGGGGGATTGTAAGCCCATTGGAGGCCGAAGGACGTAGTTAGAGGCTTTTGTTTCTTTGCAAGTGTCACCGTTGCGAATATAATTACGTAACCCAGGCCAGTAAAGATTTCTTCTTAACTTTTCTATGGTATTTTGCATTCCACACTGAGATGAGGTGACGTTTCGTATTCGAACTGGAACCCATAACTTCCATATATTCTTATCCTTCGCTAAACGCTAGGGGCATTTCTTCATTTTCCGGCGATAACTGGACAAGGACAGCTATAGTCTATTCCTATTTCATAGTTACTAGCATTGCAATGAAGATACATTTTTTTTGGTAAAATCGGGGTTTTGTAAAACCGGTGCAGAAGTGAGTACCATTTTAAGTTTTTCTATCGCCTCTTGAGCCTCTGCGGGCCAAACAAAGTTTTTTTTAATAGATAATACCGGTAATAGGACACGTTAATTCAGCATAGTTTGAAATAAAACGACGATACCATCCACACACACCTGGGAATCCTCGAACTTGTTTGAGGTTTTTGGGTGGTGCCCAATTCCTAATACACTCAATTTTTGCGGAATCGGTACAGATTCAACAACTACCGATTACATACCCTAAATAATTCACTCTGCTTACACAGAAATGGATTTTCTTAATATTTAAAGTCAAGTTAGCTTTACGTAATTGTTCGGCTAGTCGAACCAATACTGCAAGATATTCTGAGAAAGTTACTGAGATTATGCAAACATCGTCTAGGTATCCAAAGACGCAATGTCGAAGATCGGGGGTATAATCTCATCCATAAGTCGACACATTGTTGAACGCGCTTTGCACAGGCCGAATGGCATAATTTTGAATTGGCCTGGAATCTTTTTCTAATTCTCTTTGCCAATCTTCATTCTTTAAATCTAATTTTGAAATTATATTGGCCTTAAGCACTCGTGAAAAAATTCCCTCGATACTCGGCAACGGATAGGCATTTCTTTGTGGCCTCACTGAGCTTCCATGCATCTAAGCAAAGACGGATTTTATTAAGTTTTATAACTACACGCATAGGTGAGCTCCAATCACCAGAACAGGGCTCTATGACGTGCAGTTCTAACATACGATCTATTTCAGAGTAAAGCAGTTTTACAACTGCTGGGTCAACTGGGTAGAAGCGAGCAGAACCGAAGTTCAGTTTGCCCTTGGCAGCTTCAATAGGCGCCAGTCATTTATTGTTCAGGATCACCACCGCCTGATTCACCATCCTCCAGTTCTGGGTGGGAAAAGAAGGGTTGCGCCGCCGGTATCCAGAAGTGAGCAAGCTACTGCCGCTTTGTAAAGGTCTACAGAGCATGCATTGTTACAGGCCTTGGTATTTCCCTGGTACCATCCAGTATCTTTATATATTGCAGGTAGTCACGAATCATCCACGATCATTTCGAAACAGCGTACGGATAGCGCTGCTTCCACCACTTCCATTGATTCTTAGGGAATCGTCCATCCTTATTGCCTTTTTCGAGGACCCCAATATGCATTTTTCCCTGGCAATCTCGGCGAAGGATCTTCCTGGAAGGACCTTGGCTTTCTTGGCCACTAGTCTGGATGTTTCTTGGGTGTGCTGCCTCTGCGATGGGCCTAGCTCCTTTCTGAGCAGTTCGCTGCCAAAATTAGGCAGTGCGCTCTTGGCGCTCCACCTTATTTAGCCATTCGGTCGGTCGATTTGCCCTTGCAAATCCCACAATCCCATTTGAATCCAACGAGTTGCGGAGAAAGCATGTCCGCCTGCGCAGAGATTAGCGCTATGCTTATTAATATTGGCGGTCGGAAGGAATCCGATATGTTCCGGCACAGGTCGTATGATACCTTAGCCCGACCATACCTCGAATTATGATATGCCCCTTTGCCAAAGCTATGCCTATATGAAGACCATGTGCGATGCGTGCGTTCATGGAACATATCTTATCTAGCATCAGTACCTTGCGGACCACTGTTATGCTATTACCAGTCGGCCCATATTGCTAGTAATATCCGTAAAATTCCGGCAAATTTTTAACCACGCCCGCATCCAAAAACGATAAAGGCCTTAATTTCTCACAATTTAAGAGCTATAGTTACCAAATCAGACCTTCTCTATAATTTTGTCAGCTTTGCCCACTCAAAAATTTTCAAAAGCCCACATCTTCCGTAATATAAGAGCTGCAGTTACAAAACTTCCAAGGCTTATATCAACTTCAGTTTGGGCGACAAACTTGAACATTATTGTTCCCTGTTCTCTGCTATCTCTTATTATGTATGGTATCAAAGTATTTCGTTGTCGGTTACGCACGACTACAATGTTCTCTCTTGTTTCATCATGCATTTAAAGGCCTTTAATATGTTGATATTATTTTTAAGTGCTCTGAATAAGACTCACCTGATAAACAAAAAAAAAATGTTTTCCTTCTTGCTTTGGGTTAAACCGAATCAAAATAAATTTTAGATCTCTTTTATTATTAAAAATCGTAGAGAGCTTATAGACCTCCGACGAACACTCCTTCTCTGATCATAGGTATATTGAGTCCACTTCTTGAATCAAAAGAAGGCTAACTGGGATATTTATAAACGTAACGTGGATCGAATCCTGCCGGAACATACGCCCACACAAGGATGTACAAAAGTGTTTTCAAGGCAGCCTTCTAAGTTTGGTAACCCTATTTTCAAAATTTTGGGAGATATTCGGACTTATCGATTTAGAGTTTCCGAATTATCGGCATTGGCGTTTATGGGCGCAGGTGTGGGTATGGCCATAAAAGCTTATCATCGGATCTTAAAGGCGGTTACCAGTTGGGCGTGAAATATGCCGACCTTTGAACGACATTGCCAATAACCTACCAACCAAATTTTATGACTGTTGCCTTAAAATTGTGGGAGATATGTGTCTTTATTGATTTACGAATATCGATTATATTGGTTTCCTAGTGGACGTAGCACTCAAATTTGTATACTTTGTCTGACGCTGGTACAAACCAGTATGTGTTCCATGTTTCAAGTCTCCATTTCTAATACCTTCGGTATCAAAGTATAAAAATCATTGTTGGAAAGGCTTTTGCCGCATTGGGAAAAATGTAAGTTGATGTAAAATGTGTAAAATTAAGTGCTAATTAATGTATGAAATTTACTCATTATAACTTTAGTAGCGACAAAAAAATTTTATTATTTATTTTTATTAAGTTTATCATTTATTTTTGTGTTGTACTCAAACAATCGGTTCTCTCGTCGCATCCATTAAAGCAGTGTGATTTGTGTGTATGCCGCCACCGCTCTGCTAGAGTGCGTTTACTTGGTGACCGCCCATTGCCGGCGATGCGCCGGATACTGCAGTTCCTTGGTGTTCGCCTTCCCTTGCCTGGCAAACCAGCGCATACCGTTGTAATCTTCGCTCTCGCCGGCAAGCACCAAAAGCAACAACAACAACGCCAATAACGCAAGAATAATGGTCAATCCTAACAATCCCAACAGCAACAACAATTACATCAACCAGAACAGCGCCAACTACAAAAACAACAACAATAACAACACCAACAACTCCAAAAACAACAACGCCAACAACAATTTAAACTATAACAACTACAACAACGACAACAAAAAGAGGAAAATTGCACTTGGATGCAGTGCCGTTTACTTCTGCTGGTGCTCATAGACGACTATAAGGGCTCACAGACCTGCTGATGGTTCGCCAACGCATCCGCCGAGTGTGTCGACTTGTAACGAAGTCGAAGTTACTGCGGCTGAGAAACGCGATTGTTCTCAATCAAATGCACTGTCTGTTCACACTGATGAAATTCGGCCAACAAAGGCCTCCGAAGCCTCCTCTTTATTGCGGAGGGTATCACAAACGTTGTTGGACTGCTGGAAGCATTAAATGCTGTTAAGCCGCCTGTCAGCTTTATGCTCAAATGCAGTGGATATAGATAATTATTCAATCACAAAAAAAAAATTAATAAGGGGGGAGTTATCTGGTATTTATTTTTTTTTTCTTTTTTGGGTTTTTATGACTTTACTATGGGATTTTATTAGTATTGCACTTATACAAAACTACACAGCCCATCATTTTTATCGCTTTGATTTGGAAGTTCTGCGCTTATTTATGATAAAAATTCGAACTTTCCTGTTTTATATATTTTACAATTTTTTCTGAATCGACAGTTTTAATGATGTTGGTTTTAATTTTCCCTGGCCCTGATTATATACTTTAACGTCTGGAAATTTGGATTGTTGAAAGGTAAATTTCTCTTTTAAGGCTTGATAATCACTATCAAAGAAAGCATTCGATTCCAAAGCTTTTATTGGACCTATTTCTAACTCTGCCAATCCATCGTCACACAATCTTGATAATGCATCCGGCACGATCTGATCTTCTTCTTTTCTATGCGAAATTTTAAATTTGTAAGGCTGCAGTCGAAAAATCCACCGCGCAAGTCTACCGGATGCGTTTGGTTGTCGCATCAGCCACAATAGACTGGAGTGGTCCGTTATTACTTCGAATTCTTGTAACTCCAAGTAACATCTAGACTTTCCAATAGCCAGGATAACAGCTAAGCACTCTCGCTGTTACACTATAATTTCTTTGAGCACAACTTAATTTTTTTGACATAAACGCAAGGGGCATTTCTTCATTTTCCGGCGATAACTGGACAAGGACAGCTATAGTATATTCCTATCCCATAGTTACTAGCATTGCAATGAAGATAAATTTTTTTGGTAAAATCGACGTTTTGTAAAACCGGTGCAGAAGTGAGTACCATTTTAAGTTTTTCCATCGCCTCTTGAGCCTCTGCGGGCCAAACAAATTTTTTTTTTATAGGTATCCAAAGACGCAATGTCGAAGATCGGGGTATAATCTCATCCATAAGTCGACACATTGTTGAACGCGCTTTGCACAGGCCGAATGGCATAATTTTGAATTGGCCTGGAATCTTTTTCTAATTCTCTTTGCCAATCTTCATCCTTTAAATCTAATTTTGAAATTATATTGGCCTTAAGCATTCGTGAAAAAATTCCTTCGATACTCGGCAACGGATATGCATTTCTTTGTGGCCTCACTGAGCTTCCATGCATCTAAGCAAAGATGGATTTTATTAAGTTTTATAACTACACGCATAGGTGAGCTCCAATCACCAGAACAGGGCTCTATGACGTGCAGTTCTAACATACGATCTATTTCAGAGTAAAGCAGTTTTTCAACTGCTGGGTCAACTGGGTAAAAGCGAGCAGAACCGAAGTTCAGTTCGCCCTTGGCAGCTTCAATAGGCGCCAGTCATTTATTGTTCAGGATCACCACCGCCTGATTCACCATCCTCCAGTTCTGGGTGGGAAAAGAAGGGTTGCGCCGCCGGTATCCAGAAGTGAGCAAGCTACTGCCGCTTTGTAAAGGTCTACAGAGCATGCATTGTTACAGGCAATGACCTTGGTATTTCCCTGGTACCATCCAGTATCTTTATATATTGCAGGTAGTCACGAATCATCCACGATCATTTCGAAACAGCGTACGGATAGCGCTGCTTCCACCACTTCCATTGATTCTTAGGGAATCGTCCATCCTTATTGCCTTTTCGAGGACCCCAATATGCATTTTTTCCTTGGCAATCTCGGCGAAGGATCTTCCTGGAAGGACCTTGGCTTTCTTGGCCACTAGTCTGGATGTTTCTTGGGTGTGCTGCCTCTGCGATGGGCCTAGCTCCTTTCTGAGCAGTTCGCTGCCAAAATTAGGCAGTGCGCTCTTGGCGCTCCACCTTATTTAGCCATTCGGTCGGTCGATTTGCCCTTGCAAATCCCACAATCCCATTTGAATCCAACGAGTTGCGGAGAAAGCATGTCCGCCTGCGCAGAGATTAGCGCTATGCTTATTAATATTGGCGGTCGGAAGGAATCCGATATGTTCCGGCACAGGTCGTATGATACCTTAGCCCGACCATACCTCGAATTATGATATGCCCCCTTTGCCAAAGCTATGCCTATATGAAGACCATGTGCGATGCGTGCGTTCATGGAACATATCTTATCTAGCATCAGTACCTTGCGGACCACTGTTATGCTATTACCAGTCGGCCCATATTGCTAGTAATATCCGTAAAATTCCGGCAAATTTTTAACCACGCCCGCATCCAAAAACGATAAAGGCCTTAATTTCTCACAATTTAAGAGCTATAGTTACCAAATCAGACCTTCTCTATAATTTTGTCAGCTTTGTCCACTCAAAAATTTTCAAAAGCCCACATCTTCCGTAATATAAGAGCTGCAGTTACAAAACTTCCAAGGCTTATATCAACTTCAGTTTGGGCGACAAACTTGAACATTATTGTTCCCTGTTCTCTGCTATCTCTTATTATGTATGGTATCAAAGTATTTCGTTGTCGGTTACGCACGACTACAATGTTCTCTCTTGTTTCATCATGCATTTAAAGGCCTTTAATATGTTGATATTATTTTTAAGTGCTCTGAATAAGACTCACCTGATAAACAAAAAAAAAATGTTTTCCTTCTTGCTTTGGGTTAAACCGAATCAAAATAAATTTTAGATCTCTTTTATTATTAAAAATCGTAGAGAGCTTATAGACCTCCGAAGAACACTCCTTCTCTGATCATAGGTATATTGAGTCCACTTCTTGAATCAAAAGAAGGCTAACTGGGATATTTATAAACGTAACGTGGATCGAATCCTGCCGGAACATACGCCCACACAAGGATGTACAAAAGTGTTTTCAAGGCAGCCTTCTAAGTTTGGTAACCCTATTTTCAAAATTTTGGGAGATATTCGGACTTATCGATTTAGAGTTTCCGAATTATCGGCATTGGCGTTTATGGGCGCAGGTGTGGGTATGGCCATAAAAGCTTATCATCGGTTCTTAAAGGCGGTTACCAGTTGGGCGTGAAATATGCCGACCTTTGAACGACATTGCCAATAACCTACCAACCAAATTTTATGACTGTTGCCTTAAAATTGTGGGAGATATGTGTCTTTATTGATTTACGAATATCGATTATATTGGTTTCCTAGTGGACGTAGCACTCAAATTTGTATACTTTGTCTGACGCTGGTACAAACCAGTATGTGTTCCATGTTTCAAGTCTCCATTTCTAATACCTTCGGTATCAAAGTATAAAAACCATTGTTGGAAAGGCCTTTGCCGCATTGGGAAAAATGTAAGTTGATGTAAAATGTGTAAAATTAAGTGCTAATTAATGTATGAAATTTACTCATTATAACTTTAGTAGCGACAAAAAAATTTTATTATTTATTTTTATTAAGTTTATCATTTATTTTTGTGTTGTACTCAAACAATCGGTTCTCTCGTCGCATCCATTAAAGCAGTGTGATTTGTGTGTATGCCGCCACCGCTCTGCTAGAGTGCGTTTACTTGGTGACCGCCCATTGCCGGCGATGCGCCGGATACTGCAGTTCCTTGGTGTTCGCCTTCCCTTGCCTGGCAAACCAGCGCATACCGTTGTAATCTTCGCTCTCGCCGGCAAGCACCAAAAGCAACAACAACAACGCCAATAACGCAAGAATAATGGTCAATCCTAACAATCCCAACAGCAACAACAATTACATCAACCAGAACAGCGCCAACTACAAAAACAACAACAATAACAACACCAACAACTCCAAAAACAACAACGCCAACAACAATTTAAACTATAACAACTACAACAACGACAACAAAAAGAGGAAAATTGCACTTGGATGCAGTGCCGTTTACTTCTGCTGGTGCTCATAGACGACTATAAGGGCTCACAGACCTGCTGATGGTTCGCCAACGCATCCGCCGAGTGTGTCGACTTGTAACGAAGTCGAAGTTACTGCGGCTGAGAAACGCGATTGTTCTCAATCAAATGCACTGTCTGTTCACACTGATGAAATTCGGCCAACAAAGGCCTCCGAAGCCTCCTCTCTTATTGCGGAGGGTATCACAAACGTTGTTGGACTGCTGGAAGCATTAAATGCTGTTAAGCCGCCTGTCAGCTTTATGCTCAAATGCAGTGGATATAGATAATTATTCAATCACAAAAAAAATTAATAAGGGGGGAGTTATCTGGTAGTTATTTTTTTTCTTTTTTGGGTTTTATGACTTTACTATGGGATTTTATTAGTATTGCACTTATACAAAACTAGACAGCCCATCATTTTTATCGCTTTGATTTGGAAGTTCTGCGCTTATTTATGATAAAAATTCGAACTTTCCTGTTTTATATATTTTACAATTTTTTCTGAATCGACAGTTTTAATGATGTTGGTTTTAATTTTCCCTGGCCCTGATTATATACTTTAACGTCTGGAAATTTGGATTGTTGAAAGGTAAATTTCTCTTTTAAGGCTTGATAATCACTATCAAAGAAAGCATTCGATTCCAAAGCTTTTATTGGACCTATTTCTAACTCTGCCAATCCATCGTCACACAATCTTGATAATGCATCCGGCACGATCTGATCTTCTTCTTTTCTATGCGAAATTTTAAATTTGTAAGGCTGCAGTCGAAAAATCCACCGCGCAAGTCTACCGGATGCGTTTGGTTGTCGCATCAGCCACAATAGACTGGAGTGGTCCGTTATTACTTCGAATTCTTGTAACTCCAAGTAACATCTAGACTTTCCAATAGCCAGGATAACAGCTAAGCACTCTCGCTGTTACACTATAATTTCTTTGAGCACAACTTAATTTTTTTGACATAAACGCAAGGGGCATTTCTTCATTTTCCGGCGATAACTGGACAAGGACAGCTATAGTATATTCCTATCCCATAGTTACTAGCATTGCAATGAAGATAAATTTTTTTGGTAAAATCGACGTTTTGTAAAACCGGTGCAGAAGTGAGTACCATTTTAAGTTTTTCCATCGCCTCTTGAGCCTCTGCGGGCCAAACAAATTTTTTTTTTTATAGGTATCCAAAGACGCAATGTCGAAGATCGGGGGTATAATCTCATCCATAAGTCGACACATTGTTGAACGCGCTTTGCACAGGCCGAATGGCATAATTTTGAATTGGCCTGGAATCTTTTTCTAATTCTCTTTGCCAATCTTCATCCTTTAAATCTAATTTTGAAATTATATTGGCCTTAAGCATTCGTGAAAAAATTCCTTCGATACTCGGCAACGGATATGCATTTCTTTGTGGCCTCACTGAGCTTCCATGCATCTAAGCAAAGATGGATTTTATTAAGTTTTATAACTACACGCATAGGTGAGCTCCAATCACCAGAACAGGGCTCTATGACGTGCAGTTCTAACATACGATCTATTTCAGAGTAAAGCAGTTTTTCAACTGCTGGGTCAACTGGGTAAAAGCGAGCAGAACCGAAGTTCAGTTCGCCCTTGGCAGCTTCAATAGGCGCCAGTCATTTATTGTTCAGGATCACCACCGCCTGATTCACCATCCTCCAGTTCTGGGTGGGAAAAGAAGGGTTCCGCCGCCGGTATCCAGAAGTGAGCAAGCTACTGCCGCTTTGTAAAGGTCTACAGAGCATGCATTGTTACAGGCAATGACCTTGGTATTTCCCTGGTACCATCCAGTATCTTTATATATTGCAGGTAGTCACGAATCATCCACGATCATTTCGAAACAGCGTACGGATAGCGCTGCTTCCACCACTTCCATTGATTCTTAGGGAATCGTCCATCCTTATTGCCTTTTTCGAGGACCCCAATATGCATTTTTTCCTTGGCAATCTCGGCGAAGGATCTTCCTGGAAGGACCTTGGCTTTCTTGGCCACTAGTCTGGATGTTTCTTGGGTGTGCTGCCTCTGCGATGGGCCTAGCTCCTTTCTGAGCAGTTCGCTGCCAAAATTAGGCAGTGCGCTCTTGGCGCTCCACCTTATTTAGCCATTCGGTCGGTCGATTTGCCCTTGCAAATCCCACAATCCCATTTGAATCCAACGAGTTGCGGAGAAAGCATGTCCGCCTGCGCAGAGATTAGCGCTATGCTTATTAATATTGGCGGTCGGAAGGAATCCGATATGTTCCGGCACAGGTCGTATGATACCTTAGCCCGACCATACCTCGAATTATGATATGCCCCTTTGCCAAAGCTATGCCTATATGAAGACCATGTGCGATGCGTGCGTTCATGGAACATATCTTATCTAGCATCAGTACCTTGCGGACCACTGTTATGCTATTACCAGTCGGCCCATATTGCTAGTAATATCCGTAAAATTCCGGCAAATTTTTAACCACGCCCGCATCCAAAAACGATAAAAGCCTTAATTTCTCACAATTTAAGAGCTATAGTTACCAAATCAGACCTTCTCTATAATTTTGTCAGCTTTGCCCACTCAAAAATTTTCAAAAGCCCACATCTTCCGTAATATAAGAGCTGCAGTTACAAAACTTCCAAGGCTTATATCAACTTCAGTTTGGGCGACAAACTTGAACATTATTGTTCCCTGTTCTCTGCTATCTCTTATTATGTATGGTATCAAAGTATTTCGTTGTCGGTTACGCACGACTACAATGTTCTCTCTTGTTTCATCATGCATTTAAAAGGCCTTTAATATGTTGATATTATTTTTAAGTGCTCTGAATAAGACTCACCTGATAAACAAAAAAAATGTTTTCCTTCTTGCTTTGGGTTAAACCGAATCAAAATAAATTTTTGATCTCTTTTTATTATTAAAAATCGTAGAGGAGCTTATAGACCTCCGACGAACACTCCTTCTCTGATCATAGGTATATTGAGTCCACTTCTTGAATCAAAAGAAGGCTAACTGGGATATTTATAAACGTAACGTGGATCGAATCCTGCCGGAACATACGCCCACACAAGGATGTACAAAAGTGTTTTCAAGGCAGCCTTCTAAGTTTGGTAACCCTATTTTCAAAATTTTGGGAGATATTCGGACTTATCGATTTAGAGTTTCGAATTATCGGCATTGGCGTTTATGGGCGCAGGTGTGGGTATGGCCATAAAAGCTTATCATCGGTTCTTAAAGGCGGTTACCAGTTGGGCGTAAAATATGCCGACCTTTGAACGACATTGCCAATAACCTACCAACCAAATTTTATGACTGTTGCCTTAAAATTGTGGGAGATATGTGTCTTTATTGATTTACGAATATCGATTATATTGGTTTCCTAGTGGACGTAGCACTCAAATTTGTATACTTTGTCTGACGCTGGTACAAACCAGTATGTGTTCCATGTTTCAAGTCTCCATTTCTAATACCTTCGGTATCAAAGTATAAAAACCATTGTTGGAAAGGCTTTTTTTGCCGCATTGGGAAAAATGTAAGTTGATGTAAAATGTGTAAAATTAAGTGCTAATTAATGTATGAAATTTACTCATTATAACTTTAGTAGCGACAAAAAATTTTATTATTTATTTTTATTAAGTTTATCATTTATTTTTGTGTTGTACTCAAACAATCGGTTCTCTCGTCGCATCCATTAAAGCAGTGTGATTTGTGTGTATGCCGCCACCGCTCTGCTAGAGTGCGTTTACTTGGTGACCGCCCATTGCCGGCGATGCGCCGGATACTGCAGTTCCTTGGTGTTCGCCTTCCCTTGCCTGGCAAACCAGCGCATACCGTTGTAATCTTCGCTCTCGCCGGCAAGCACCAAAAGCAACAACAACAACGCCAATAACGCAAGAATAATGGTCAATCCTAACAATCCCAACAGCAACAACAATTACATCAACCAGAACAGCGCCAACTACAAAAACAACAACAATAACAACACCAACAACTCCAAAAACAACAACGCCAACAACAATTTAAACTATAACAACTACAACAACGACAACAAAAAAGAGGAAAATTGCACTTGGATGCAGTGCCGTTTACTTCTGCTGGTGCTCATGGAGACGACTATAAGGGCTCACAGACCTGCTGATGGTTCCACAACGCATCCGCCGAGTGTGTCGACTTGTAACGAAGTCGAAGTTACTGCGGCTGAGAAACGCGATTGTTCTCAATCAAATGCACTGTCTGTTCACACTGATGAAATTCGGCCAACAAAGGCCTCCGAAGCCTCCTCTTTGCGGAGGGTATCACAAACGTTGTTGGACTGCTGGAAGCATTAAATGCTGTTAAGCCGCCTGTCAAGCTTTAAAAAATGCAGTGGATAATTAGATAATTATTCAATCACAAAAAAAATTAATAAGGAGTTATCTGATATTTATTTTTTTTCTTTTTGGGTGTTTTATGACTTTACTATGGGATTTTATTAGTATTGCACTTATACAAAACTACACAGCCCATCATTTTTATCGCTTTGATTTGGAAGTTCTGCGCTTATTTATGATAAAATTCGAACTTTCCTGTTTTATATATTTTACAATTTTTTCTGAATCGACAGTTTTAATGATGTTGGTTTTAATTTTCCCTGGCCCTGATTATATACTTTAACGTCTGGAAATTTTTATTGTTGAAAGGTAAATTTCTCTTTAAGGCTTGATAATCACTATCAAAGAAAGCATTCGATTCCAAAGCTTTTATTGGACCTATTTCTAACTCTGCCAATCCATCGTCACACAATCTTGATAATGCATCCGGCACGATCTGATCTTCTTCTTTTCTATGCGAAATTTTAAATTTGTAAGGCTGCAGTCGAAAAATCCACCGCGCAAGTCTACCGGATGCGTTTGGTTGTCGCATCAGCCACAATGAACTGGAGTGGTCCGTTATTGCTTCAATTCTTGTAACTCAAGTAACATCTAGACTTTCCAATAGCCAGGATAACAGCTAAGCACTCTCGCTGTTACACTATAATTTCTTTGAGCACACTTAATTTTTTTGACATAAAACGCAGGGGCATTTCTTCATTTTCCGGCGATAACTGGACAAGGACAGCTATAGTATATTCCTATCCCATAGTTACTAGCATTGCAATGAAGATAAATTTTGTAAAATCGACGTTTTGTAAAACCGGTGCAGAAGTGAGTACCATTTTAAGTTTTTCCATCGCCTCTTGAGCCTCTGCGGCCCAACAAATTTTTTTTTTATAGGTATCCAAAGACGCAATGTCGAAGATCGGGGTATAATCTCATCCATAAGTCGACACATTGTTGAACGCGCTTTGCACAGGCCGAATGGCATAATTTTGAATTGGCCTGGAATCTTTTTCTAATTCTCTTTGCCAATCTTCATCCTTTAAATCTAATTTTGAAATTATATTGGCCTTAAGCATTCGTGAAAAAATTCCTTCGATACTCGGCAACGGATATGCATTTCTTTGTGGCCTCACTGAGCTTCCATGCATCTAAGCAAAGATGGATTTTATTAAGTTTTATAACTACACGCATAGGTGAGCTCCAATCACCAGAACAGGGCTCTATGACGTGCAGTTCTAACATACGATCTATTTCAGAGTAAAGCAGTTTTTCAACTGCTGGGTCAACTGGGTAAAAGCGAGCAGAACCGAAGTTCAGTTCGCCCTTGGCAGCTTCAATAGGCGCTAGTCATTTATTGTTCAGGATCACCACCGCCTGATTCACCATCCTCCAGTTCTGGGTGGGAAAAGAAGGGTTCCGCCGCCGAGGTATCCAGAAGTGAGCAAGCTACTGCCGCTTCGTAAAGGTCTACAGAGCATGCATTGTTACAGGCAATGACCTTGGTATTTCCCTGGTATCATCCAGTATCTTTATATATTGCAGGTAGTCACGAATCATCCACGATCATTTCGAAACAGCGTACGGATAGCGCTGCTTCCACCACTTCCATTGATTCTTAGGAATCGTCCATCCTTATTGCCTTTTTCGAGGACCCCAATATGCATTTTTTCCTTGGCAATCTCGGCGAAGGATCTTCCTGGAAGGACCTTGGCTTTCTTGGCCACTAGTCTGGATGTTTCTTGGGTGTGCTGCCTCTGCGATGGGCCTAGCTCCTTTCTGAGCAGTTCGCTGCCAAAATTAGGCAGTGCGCTCTCTGGCGCTCCACCTCTATTTAGCCATTCGGTCGGTTGATTTGCCCTTGCAAATCCCACAATCCCATTTGAATCCAACGAGTTGCGGAGAAAGCATGTCCGCCTGCGCAGAGATTAGCGCTATGCTTATTAATATTGGCGGTCGGAAGGAATCCGATATGTTCCGGCACAGGTCGTATGATACCTTAGCCCGACCATACCTCGAATTATGATATGCCCCCTTTGCCAAAGCTATGCCTATATGAAGACCATGTGCGATGCGTGCGTTCATGGAACATATCTTATCTAGCATCAGTACCTTGCGGACCACTGTTATGCTATTACCAGTCGGCCCATATTGCTAGTAATATCCGTAAAATTCCGGCAAATTTTTAACCACGCCCGCATCCAAAAACGATAAAAGCCTTAATTTCTCACAATTTAAGAGCTATAGTTACCAAATCAGACCTTCTCTATAATTTTGTCAGCTTTGCCCACTCAAAAAATTTTCAAAAGCCCACATCTTCCGTAATATAAGAGCTGCAGTTACAAAACTTCCAAGGCTTATATCAACTTCAGTTTGGGCGACAAACTTGAACATTATTGTTCCCTGTTCTCTGCTATCTCTTATTATGTATGGTATCAAAGTATTTCGTTGTCGGTTACGCACGACATACAATGTTCTCTCTTGTTTCATCATGCATTTAAAGGCCTTTAATATGTTGATATTATTTTTAAGTGCTCTGAATAAGACTCACCTGATAAACAAAAAAATGTTTTCCTTCTTGCTTTGGGTTAAACCGAATCAAAATAAATTTTTGATCTTATAGAGCTTATGAGCTTATAGACCTCCGACGAACACTCCTTCTCTGATCATAGGTATATTGAGTCCACTTCTTGAATCAAAAGAAGGCTAACTGGGATATTTATAAACGTAACCTGGATCGAATCCTGCCGGAACATACGCCCACACAAGGATGTACAAAAGTGTTTTCAAGGCAGCCTTCTAAGTTTGGTAACCCTATTTTCAAAATTTTGAGAGATATTCGGACTTATCGATTTAGAGTTTCCGAATTATCGGCATTGGCGTTTATGGGCGCAGGTGTGGGTATGGCCATAAAAGCTTATCATCGGTTCTTAAAGGCGGTTACCAGTTGGGCGTGAAATATGCCGACCTTTGAACGACATTGCCAATAACCTACCAACCAAATTTTATGACTGTTGCCTTAAAATTGTGGGAGATATGTGTCTTTATTGATTTACGAATATCGATTATATTGGTTTCCTAGTGGACGTAGCACTCAAATTTGTATACTTTGTCTGACGCTGGCACAAACCAGTATGTGTTCCATGTTTCAAGTCTCCATTTCTAATACCTTCGGTATCAAAGTATAAAAACCATTGTTGGAAAGGCTTTTGCCGCATTGGGAAAAATGTAAGTTGATGTAAAATGTGTAAAATTAAGTGCTAATTAATGTATGAAATTTACTCATTATAACTTTAGTAGCGACAAAAAAATGTTATTATTTATTTTTATTAAGTTTATCATTTATTTTTGTGTTGTACTCAAACAATCGGTTCTCTCGTCGCATCCATTAAAGCAGTGTGATTTGTGTGTATGCCGCCACCGCTCTGCTAGAGTGCGTTTACTTGGTGACCGCCCATTGCCGGCGATGCGCCGGATACTGCAGTTCCTTGGTGTTCGCCTTCCCTTGCCTGGCAAACCAGCGCATACCGTTGTAATCTGCGCTCTCGCCGGCAAGCACCAAAAGCAACAACAACAACGCCAATAACGCAAGAATAATGGTCAATCCTAACAATCCCAACAGCAACAACAATTACATCAACCAGAACAGCGCCAACTACAAAAACAACAACAATAACAAAACCAACAACTCCAAAAACAACAACGCCAACAACAATTTAAACTATAACAGCTACAACAACGACAACAAAAAGAGGAAAATTGCACTTGGATGCAGTGCCGTTTACTTCAGCTGGTGCTCATAGACGACTATAAGGGCTCACAGACCTGCTGATGGTTCGCCAACGCATCCGCCGAGTGTGTCGACTTGTAACGAAGTCGAAGTTACTGCGGCTGAGAAACGCGATTGTTCTCAATCAAATGCACTGTCTGTTCACACTGATGAAATTCGGCCAACAAAGGCCTCCGAAGCCTCCTCTCTTATTGCGGAGGGTATCACAAACGTTGTTGGACTGCTGGAAGCATTAAATGCTGTTAAGCCGCCTGTCAGCTTTATGCTCAAATGCAGTGGTGGTGGTACTGTCAGAGTGATGCCAAATATTATTGATGCGTACAGTCCTAATCCAAATTTGTTGAGGGTATTACGAATAAGCGAATCCCGTTTCATTCGTATCAATTAAAGGAGGAGAGAGCTTTCCGCGTGGTGATCAGGTGGTGGTGACTGCATCCAACGCTGCAGAAAACTGATTGCTTCAGAAGTGAGTTGGTCAGACTAGGGCACGCAGTACGTGGTATCCAAACCATGGTAAGCCGTATCAGCAAGAAGGTGCTGAATCGCTGTTATTTAGAGTTGCTGACTGTCAACAAGAAAGATATCTACAATCTACGCTCCATCTCTCAGGTGAAAGAATCCGTTGGATGCACTGGATGGATGAAATGTGCTAACTGCTGAGGAAAACATCCAGCAAGCTGGAGGGGATATCTAGCTTATCAGCCGCTGCCAAGGAACGCTAATATTAATACAATAGTTGAAGTACAAAAATTAAAAAATATATAAGAGAATATTCAATGGTACTTTGCAGAGGGCAAATCATCTTTATTTTTTATTTTGTAATTATAATCAAATTTGTCTTATAACTAGCCAAATTTTGTTTTATGATGCCATGGCTAAATCGTGAATTATTAGACTTACTTTTCTTTTATTAGTTTTGATAATGTGACGCTTTGCTATGTTTGACTTTAATTGGTTTTATTTATTTATTGTTGGCGCCTGTAGGTATGCAATCTAATTAAAGGCAAAAGCTGTTGATTGGCGCCACCTATGGCGCATGCGCCACAGACCTTAAGCTTCCAAGGCTCCAAAGCTTTATTCTAAGCCGATTAATTTCTTGTTTGGTTTGGTTAAATAAAAAATCTTTTGGAAAAATTCGTGTGCTTCTCAAATTTGTCTTTTTAAATTTTTGCTGGGCTTGGTTTTCTCCGATCCGATGAAAAGCCATCCAACCATTGGGCGATTTCTTGTAGTCGTAGTTTTATCTAGATGTATTTTTTTTCTCACTGAAATTAATTAATTATTCAATCACAAAAAAAAATTGATTGGTTATCTGGTATTTTTTTTTTTTTTTTTTTTTTGGGTTTTATGACTTTACTATGGGATTTTATTAGTATTGCACTTATACAAAACTACACGCCCGTCATTTTTATCGCTTTGATTTGGAAGTTCTGCGCTTATTTATGATAAAAATTCGAACTTTCCTGTTTTATATATTTTACAATTTTTCTGAATCGACAGTTTTAATGATGTTGGTTTTAATTTTCCCTGGCCCTGATTATATACTTTAACGTCTGGAAATTTGGATTGTTGAAAGGTAAATTTCTCTTTTAAGGCTTGATAATCACTATCAAAGAAAGCATTCGATTCCAAAGCTTTTATTGGACCTATTTCTAACTCTGCCAATCCATCGTCACACAATCTTGATAATGCATCCGGCACGATCTGATCTTCTTCTTTTCTATGCGAAATTTTAAATTTGTAAGGCTGCAGTCGAAAAATCCACCGCGCAAGTCTACCGGATGCGTTTGGTTGTCGCATCAGCCACAATAGACTGGAGTGGTTCGTTATTACTTCGAATTCTTGTAACCCAAGTAACATCTAGACTTTCCAATAGCCAGGATAACAGCTAAGCACTCTCGCTGTTACACTATAATTTCTTTGAGCACAACTTAATTTTTTTGACATAAACGCAAGGGGCATTTCTTCATTTTCCGGCGATAACTGGACAAGGACAGCTATAGTATCTTCCTATCCCATAGTTACTAGCATTGCAATGAAGATAAATTTTTTTGGTAAAATCGACGTTTTGTAAAACCGGTGCAGAAGTGAGTACCATTTTAAGTTTTTCCATCGCCTCTTGAGCCTCTGCGGGCCAAACAAATTTTTTTTTTTATAGATAATGCATCGGTAATAGGACACGTTAATTCAGCATACTTTGAAATAAAACGACGATACCATCCGCACACACCTAGAAATCCTCGAACTTGTTTGAGATTTTTGGGTGGTGGTCAATTCTAATACAGTGAATTTTTGCAGAATCGGTACAAATACCACCACTACCGATTACATACCCTACATAATTCACACTGTTTACAGAAATGGATTTTCTCAATATTTAAAGTCAACTTAGCTTTACGAAATTGTTCGGCTAGTCGAACCAATACTGCAAGATAGTCTGAGAAAGTTTCTGAGATTATGCATAAATCGTCTAAGTATCCAAAGACGCAATGTTGAAGATCGCGGAGTATAATCTCATCCATAAGTCGACACATGGTTGAAGGCGCGTTGCACAGGCCGAATGGCATGACCTTGAATTGGTACACTGGTCTACCAGGAATAGTGAACGCTGTCAATGGCCTGGAATCTTTTTCTAATTCTATTTACCAATTTGCATCCTTTAAATCTAATTTTGAAATTATATTGGCCTTAGGCATTCGTGAAAAAATTCCTTCGATACTCAGCAACGGATAGGCATCTTACTTTGTGGCCTCATTGAGCTTCCGTGCATCTAAGTAAAAACGGATTTTATTAGGTTTTATAACTAAACGAATAGGCGAGCTCCAAGCACTAAAACAGGCCTCTATGACGTGCAGTTCTAACATACGATTTATTTTCAGAGTACAGCAGTCTTTCAACTGCTGGGCTAACTGGGTAAAAACGCTGTTTTACCCGTCGTGCTTCTCCAATTTGGGAAACTGTTTTTCATTACTTCTAGCTATTATAATTGTACATTTGTCAAAGGATATGAGTTTGATTCTGGTTCATTGATCTGCGGTGTTTTCGTTGACGGCTTACAGGGCAATTCCATAACGCTAAGCACGTTAGGAGCTAGTGCAGAAATTTTCCAAAAATCTATCCCTAATATGATTCTTTGTTTGATTGAGGGAATTATATACAGCTGCATTTGTTTTGTCATCATCATCAGCTGTGTTTATATCAGATTTCAGGGACTTAAGAAGACCCAATGCAACTTACATTCGCACCGGTGTCTAGCAGACCTAATTCTATAAATTCTAGATTCTATTCGATTGTTGAAAATAGTGGATACTAATAATAATTTTTTTGTCATTCGCTTAGAATAGTTCCTACGACGCAATTTATTTCTTGAAATTGAAGGACTCTTTTCATTGAAAATTCTATTTCTAATTTCTAAATAATTTCTCAGCCGCTCATGACAAGGGCGAATACGTAAAAAGTCCTCCGGGATATTTTCGCATCCGGGGATCTTTTTAAAATTGTTATAGCCGGTCAGGAAACAGCGGGACTGCAAAGGACAGAGCTGGTATGGTTTGTTTCTATTTGGATAGGGGCATCCTGTTGTTGGTGGATACACCCTTCTGTCGGTTTTCCGACCGACGCTGAATACATAGTTTGCATTGTGGCATCACAATTCCAACAAGTAATATTGTAGGGGGGGAAAGAGCGATATCCTCCTCTCCCCTTAAAACACCCCCATTCCACTCAGCTTCCATCTCAAGTTCTTCCACCGCATAAACTCGTCGGCGTTGCAATGGCGGATACGTCCTGGGAACTCCTCTGCGGTGTTTTTTCTTCCTACTTTTTCGCTTGCATCTGCACTGATACAACCCTTTAGACGTGCTTCCGGCAACAAATTATTTTCAAATATTTCAATCAACTCCTCTTCTTCGATTCGAACCGATGATTTATCTATTAGTGAAACTACATACTCATAAAAGTTTTCAAAGGTTTCCCCTTGTTTTTGTTTACGCGAACGTATTTGTTCCTTGCTGCCAAACTCTGACCTATAATCTCGATATTGTTGGCGTAAGGCTAGAGAAAAGTCTGCCCAGGTAATACGATCCACTTGTTTGTGATATCGCCAATACCAATCTCGTGCTCTTCCTATGGAAAGGACATGTATGTGTTTACATACCGCATTTATATCTCCATCCAAAGTCTCATCGGTGAGCACTTTCACGCGATACATGAATTCATCTACACTCAAACATACATCCGAACCATAGAAATGTAGATTCAATTTCTGCATTATCTCAACCACAACTTACTTGGGTGTACCGAGGAGCGACTGGCTAACGAGTCTTGGGCTAACGGTGATGTTGGAACATGCGTAGGATAACGCGGCTTAAGGATGACATTAATCTTGATACGGTGTGCTCAATCATGTTCTGTATAATGGAATAATCCACTGCCACCGGTTCTTCCCGACGAGTGTTGGCTGAACGAGCTGGGCGTCCTGTTCTTGGGTTTTGATAATGCCTTGTAGGTGGCTCTACTGAATTTGTACCGTTGCTACCCTCGCTCTAATAATGGCACTTCAGTCCCTTCATTTACTCGGGGATCTGAGATACTGTTTTATGAGTAGATACATCCATCATTGATTTTGCTAAATTTCGGGTCACTACCCGAGTACTTGGTCCTGCGACTAAAGGTTCTACTTGCTTCAACCGAGGCGAGCAGTTTCCTATAACCACTTTTATATTTTGGGCTTCGGTTTCCTTGGCACAATCGTGACAACTCTTGTTGGTTTGTAACCAATTCTCTAGACAATTTTTATGAAAAATATGCTTACAATTGGTAATATAACAGGATTGTGTATATGTCAGAATATGACGACAAATATTGCATTTCTTCTCTAAAGTGTCGACTGATGCGGGAATTGGCATCGGAGTATGTTCTAGGGGTATACTCTGCAAAATAAACTTTTTCAATGGGGGCCATACCTAATGTATATAATAAATAGAAAGAAAAATTAATTTTAAGTTTATATCTACATATATACACATTCACATACATATATACATCCAAATATATAAATATATACATATATATGTATACATATAAATATATATTCTTTTTTATAATTTTTTTTTTAGATAGCAAGCAAATATAGAAATTTAATTAAAGATAACCTTGGACTATTGTAACTTTATCAGATAGATCGATAATTGTTGCAGACTGTGTAAACAATTTATACCCGCTTCCCTCTTCTCGGTAATGAGATACTTGTTCCAAAGAAAGTTAGGCGGTATTGTCAACCAATCAACCACAAAAATACAATCTTCCAATCTTTACCATTTAACGGATATGATTACCAAATTCAATCCATTAGGACCGCTACTAACTATAAATCGAAATTTCTGTTGCATCCTTATTCGGCAGGGTATTCAACCTTAACTAAATACGCAAGATTCCAGAACAGTTACCACAGTATTCCGGCGTATTATCAGCAGCTGGCCTAATCAATCAAAAAATAACCGAAAATTCAACTGAGCTTAAACTGTGAAAGCTGGAATAGTGATGCTAAGGAACCATTCATTTTACTCTCGACATGAGGTTTAGTTTAAATGGGCCCACCAACTATGTGTATCGGCAATGTATTCGATCCCAAGATCCACATTATTGGCCCCACACTCGAAAACCATCAACTTCCCTTGGGTGTCACTGAAAGTACAATAACTTCATTGCTCACAATTTTTGGGGATGTGAAGCTGCTAATTCAACACTTTTCACTGTTAAGGATTTTATTTACTATCTACAGAATCACAGCTGAGATCAGTACCCTTTGATACTCTAGCTCTTTCGGGAGGAATGGGGTGGGTTGCTGTGACCTGTGGCTCTATTACATAAGGTTTAAATTATTGTGAGTCCCTTCCGTACTAAATAGTTATCAGGTGTTTTATTTTGTTTTTGGTTTTATGACTTTACTTTTATCGCTTTGATTTGGAAGTTCTGCGCTTATTTGTGATAAAAAAAATTTTAACTTTCCTGTTTTATATATTTTACAATTTTTTCTGAATCGATAGTTTTCATGATGTTGGTTTTAATTTTCCCTGGCTTTTTAGTATTTGATGTTATTATTTTTTCGGGCATTTCATTTTTTTATTGTTAATGGCATTGCAACCTTGTCGGGTTGAATTATTCCCGCGGTGTACATTATTAAGGCGTGCAGCTGGCTCGAACTGGTGGCAGGTCTGGTCTATACTCTTTCCCCAGGAATGGCTGGAATGGTTGGAATTGGTTTGATCGAATATTTTTCTTTTACCAATTGCTCTAACATACCTAATATATATATATATATATATATATATATATATATATATATATGTATATATATATATGTATATATAATACACTGTAATCAACAACGACTAATTAGAGTGGACCGAGAATTGTACCAAAAAAAATATTACTATTGAGCGATTACTACATCCCCCACCGCCACAGATCATGAATCGAGACTTACTCGTAGAAATATTATCTGGAACAATATTGTCGCTACGAGCTAATTTTTGTATTGTATGTCCTTCAAATGATAAACTCCGAGATTCTTTCCTTTATCGTCTACTAACTCATAATAAGATGAACTACGTTTCTTATGTATTTTGGCTGGGATGAACACAGGTGCTAATTTAGAATTAAACTTTTTGATGGCATTACTCTGAGCGAGGTTTCGGGCATACACTGAATCTCCGACTTTAAATTGAATTTCGCGACAGCGCAGATTGTATTTTCGCGCGTTTGCTTCGTGAGCCTTGTTTCCATTTTCTTTTGCTTTTTGTCTCATAAGTTGCAATTTATCTGTATAGTATAATCTGGTATCATCGCTTACCAAATTTAAATTTCTTAATAGACCATAATCTTTCCCATTTAAAATCATATTCTTTTTCCAGTGCATCATAATATTCACCAATACTACTAAAGTTTTCATCACTTTTAATTTCATTCCTACTATTTACTTGTCCTTTCTCTTATTCCTTTTTACTTTCATCAACTGATTTGTTAATATATTCCCTCTAACAATTTTCTGAAGAGGTTGCGTTATTGGCTTAAGCGTTTCCCTCTAATTGATATTCATTTGTGGCTCTACTTAATTTAATGCTTTGAACTTTTCTTTTTAGTGCGTTTCTTGTTTTTGTCAATTCTTTCAGTATATGCGCATTAATTTTTAATTAAAAAAAACCAACAGATCTAAACTGGTTACTGGTATTCAAACGGTTTGATGCAGTTTATCATGTGGTTAATCACGGTTTTTATGTTGTTTTAGTACAGTTTAATGCGGTTTTCATATGGTTTCCGATGTAAGCAATACACCCACTCTAATCATACTAAAGATAGTATAACTTTTATATACTAAAATACATATATATAATAATAATAATAAAATAAGCTACCCAATGCGTTTCAGCTCCAGTTGAAATGTCCAAGTTAACAATACCACATATTCTTTTGCGTACTCGTTTTGGTAATGAGTCGTCTCTCATAAATACACCTCTGAAAAGGAAAAAGGGGATATGTTTGTGAGCAAAACTCACAATGTCTATGTTTGAGAGCGGCTGAATTAAAAGTTTTTGGAAAGTCAGTTGATATACCATATCCCTTTTGATATGGTCTTAGATAGAGTCCATGGCTTAAAGCATTCCATTTTTCGGTTATGTCGTTTATTTTCTTCCAATTCTTTATTTGCAGTTTTAGCACTATTAATACTCTTTGCAATAGCTGCACCTTCAGAAGCAAGTCCACCTAATGCTAGTGCTGTTATAATGGGTATAAGTGGCAAGAAGCCACCAACTTTCATAACACTAATAACTCGACGAATTATTACCTCATTTTTCTTTCGTCCAAAACTTTTGTTAATTGCCTTTTTTTTAACGATTTTTATCGCAGATTGGATATCATAAGGCTTCTCCTTCTTCAATGCTCTGGTAGCCACTCATGCCGTAAGAGTGCATGCATTTTTCTTTTTCTCACATGGCTTTAAATATTCTCTTTGTTTGAGTCCCATGCCAAATTCTTTCTTTGCTTTCATTATGTTGGTTACAAAATAAGCTGCGGCTCTTTCCCCAAGAGTACTATCAGAGGTCTTTACACGCTCCCACGCTCTTTCGGTCAAATTTGAATCATCTACGATCATCTCTCGTACATGCCGATTTCTCAAATCTTTATGATTAGCATATGCTATGTCGTGCTCCCTACAAGCATCATCTAATGGATTTATTCTGTTTTCGCCTCATTCCAAACGACTTTCTAGCTTAGTTCCTGGACCACAGAACTGATAAGCTGGTATATGTAGTTCAATTGGGAGGGAGTTGATTATTTTATTGGTAAGACCTCTGCCTCGATAGAGCTGTGATTTGCTACTAGCTGATTTATAAAAGCGCACTACAATTTTAATTGATGTCTATTCTTCAAAGACTTGCAAGAGAGTAACGAGTAAAAAAACTAACATAGAAGTGAGGAACATCGATTTTAAAAATGGAAAAGACAAACAAGTTAGACATAGCAGATTATTACCAAATTCAATTAGAGCCCTAATTGTTGGACCTTCTAATTGTGGGAAAACAAATGTAATGATCAGTTTGATTGAAAGCCCAAATGGACTAAAATTTTAAAATATTTATTTATATTCAAAGTCTACATCAACTAAAATATGAATACTTGAAAACACTCGTGAACCCAATAAAAGGGATGGGATATTTTACATTTTCAGAAAATTAAAGTGTTCTAGGACCAAGTAAAGCCAAAAATAATTATATAATGATTGTTGATGATGTTGCTTGTGAAAAACAAAATAACATTTGTGCATAATTCTGTATGGGAAGGCATAATAACATTGATGCGTTTTATTTATGTCAAATGTACACGCATCCCCAAACATCTTATTCGTGATAATGCAATTCTAATAATAATGTTCAAGCAATATGAACTAAATATGAAACATGTGTATCGAGATCATGTAGGCGTAGATATGAAATTTGATGAATTTAAGAATATTTGTCAATTTTGTTGGGTGGGAAAAATATGGTTTTGTACTTATAAGTAAAGATGATCCTCTAGAAAATGGACGCTATAGACGGGGATTCGCTGACTTTATTAGAATTCGAAATATAATATGAACAAATCTCATTATTAGTTCACTTAACAATAATCGATCGAAATGACAAAAACTCTTACATTAACGGGCAACAGCTCAATTTTGATGGCAAACTATCATCCACCTATTGAAGTGAAGGGAAATTATGAGTGTGCATTCATTGATTTCCACATGTATAACTCAATTCCAAATGTTGATCACGATGATAATTTATTTAATTTTGGAGAACATGTTTTTGAGATGCCTGTTGGATCATATGAGCTTAGCGATATAAGAAATATTATTGAGAAAATGGAGGAAAAATAACCAAATCAATTAAAACACCCTCTCATCGAAAGTAACAATAATAGGCTTCAAGTGATGATTTCAACTAAGGAACACCCTACATATTTTAACAAAAGGAATGCTATTGGTCAATTATTGTTGATCAGGACGGAAATTTAGTTAATTTACGTAATGGGAATGTTACACTTCGCCTACATTTAAGACAACGAAAATGATTATTTACAATAAAAATGTACGCTATCCTCCATTATCAAACACTTTCAGTTGTACTGCAGAAGAAAGAAGGTCGTTAAGAACAACACTCACAACAGAGAACAAATTGTTTTTAAGGGCATTGGGTTTCAAAATTAGAGAACAATGACTAATTTATTAACTTTTTTAGAAAACCCCTATTCGGATGAGAGTATAATCTACAAATAATATCATTGCTATTCTCCCTATCTACAATCATTTAAGTGTAATGATGAAGTTAGAATCACAATCCACAATCAGGACTTATATGTGCTTCCGAGCGAGAGTTTTATTAATATTGAGGGTTTAATATCTTTGGCTAACAATGCGTCTACTGGAGGTGGTAAACTGAAAAATAATTACATGAGTTACCTTTTTGGAATGGAATTGAAATTGATCGAACTAGATTTGTTAGCACCTCAACAACCTTGAAAAACTATATTTCTTTGAATAAACCTGAAAGTCGAATGTGTAGTGTACCAGGGTGTTGTTTCTTTTTGCATAAGCTATTTTCTATCGGATGACTTATGTAGTCTTTACTAATGATTGGCTGATGGAACTGCCAATTTAGGCGACCGGTGTATTGTTGAGCTCGATGTGCGCACTCTGGCTATGCTCGTCTAGCTCGCCGGATTGTCGGGGTTCTTTCTCACTCAATCAATACGGATGTACTCTGTCACATTTAATTAGAGGGTGTTTGCAAAACAAGTAACAGCTTGAGTTACTGAAATCTAATTTTCAATTATTGGAGACGCTGACATGTCCTATAACTATACTGAGACACTAGTCCTGTTGCAGGGAACATAGATGGTAGGTGTCCCTCTTCTCTACCCACTATACCATGATAATGATATCAATTTTGTTACATTATACCTTGGACAGACTCTTAAAATCCTACCACACTCTGTGAAAACTCAGTATGGATACTCGACACACGAATACAACTCCTCAGCACCTCATTTTAAATTGCTTTCAAATTCATATAATCTTCCTTAATATAGGTTGTGAACATTTCTCTTAATTATATTTTATATTATATAATTGAACTATAATCGATAAGCACATTTTCTATCTTTTGTTTTGTTAGTTAATTCATAATTAGACATTCTTTCATCATATGACATATAGAGTCTTCTTCTTTTTTTTCTTAATTAATTATTATCATTACTAAATTTAAACTTCGTTATTTCTCAACATTTCTAAATGGCTTTACGTTCAAATTCAACTTTAGAATGCATTACTTATATTTAAGGCTTATATATATTTTGAAACAAGTTTTTAGGTAATGGACGTTACATGGCGTATTTAACTGTGGATCAGTCCTTTTTTTGTTTTTGATATATGTACATGGTTTCCTTATTTACTAAGTAGGTCGTACATATATAATTATTTATGTACCTACATTATAGCTAGTTTATTACTCACTTTACGTTAATTGCTTTTTTTTCTTTTTATTTGAAGTCGATGCGATCGTTGGGTCCACTGTTCGTCGACGCAGAGATGAAGCTGTTTGAAAAATTATTGAAAATATTAGGAAACACACACACATTATATATATATATATATATAATTAACATTTGACTATCCGTTTGATTTAATATCAGCCAGTGTATTGTTAACTATTAATGCATCAACTACTTCTTCTTACAATGACATATTTATATATTTATATGACAATGGCCATATTAATAATAAAAAAAAAACTTCAACGATTATATTTCTTACTATTAGTGATTACGTGAGACACTCAAAGTAATTTAGAGCATTTCACCAATTACGAGTTGAGCTTGTTGACTATGTTGAATTTATCAAAAGATTTTTGATCTGCTCAAACTTTATGATCTGTTTAAATTTTATGGTCTGCTTAAGTTTTATAATCTGTTTATCCACGCTTATACAAAACATAAAAGCTGATAAGCACTTAGCTCAATAATTACGTGTGTTTGTTAGAAGACGCGTGCGCAACGCAGCTGACTGATCATTCACGTTTTCATGGATTAACTTTTAAGGTCATCTGGCACTAGTTGATAAACTCGGCATTATTTGATTTCAAACGGTTTATTGTCTCCTGGACAATAGCGAATATGTGCTGAATCGGGATCCGTGGGATGAAGTTTCCCTCTTGGGTTAAACACTGTTCCGCACTTCCGTCCCGCTGACTAGCGACGTTTCCGATGTCGATTCAATGGAATAAGGCCAACTATTTGCAACCTTGTCTGGTTGGATTATTCCCGCGATGTAAATTATTAAGGCGTGCAGCTGGCTCAAGCCGGTGGCAGGTCTGGTCTATACTCTTTACCCAGGAATGGCCTATAACGGTTGGAATTTGTTTGATCAAATATTTTTCTTTCACCAATTGCTCTAACATACCTTTTATTCTCTACCGCACTTTCACAATAATATATATATATAATACACTGTAACCTTTGGAGTTACAATCACATGTTTTTTTTATGTTTTATTCGATTTGCAAAGTACGCGACTTCTTTCTTTCAGTAACTTTGACAGTTTGACCGCAACAAGACCTCGCTTGAACCGTGCGCTTATTGAAAAGCTTCTTGCTGAGCGCTTCTTGAGTGAGCGATTTCGTGCTGCGTTTTGAGTGGTTCCATTCTAGTCGGTTATCTGCATAACTCTTCGCTTGAGCGGCCGCCTAATCAACACCAACGACTAATTTAGAGTGGATCGAGAATTGTACCAAAAAAATATTATTATTGAACGACTACTACATCCCCCACCGCCACAGATAATGAAACGAGACTTACTCGTAGAAATATTATTTGGAACAATATTGTCGCTACGAGCTAATTTTTATATTGTATGTCCTTCAATTGATAAACTCCGAGATTCTTTCCTTTATCGTCTACTAACTCATAATAATATGAACTACGTTTCTTATGTATTTTGGCTAGGATGAACACAGGTGCTAATTTAGAATTAAACTTTTTGATGGCATTACTCTGAGCGAAGTTTTGCGCATACACTGAATCTCCGACTTTAAATTGAATTTCGCGATAACGCAGATTGTATTTTCGCGCGTTTGCTTCGTGAGCCTTTCTTCATCGCTTACCAAATTTAAATTTCTTAATAGACCATAATCTTTCCCATTTAAAATCATATTCTGACCGAATGACAGGAAATAAAGAGAGTATCCAGTAATTCGATGTAGCGTAGCTCTTAACGCTCCATTAATGGCATTCAAATTTGTGTCCCAGTTAGTATGTTCTTTACCAATATGTATTTAAAAGACATAGAAACGTGTGCGTACTCTTAATATATTAAAAATAAACGTGAAGGAAAAGCAGAACCTAATAAATATATTTATGGCAAATTACCGAGTCATGGTTTCCAGGTAACGGGCCGGACTAAGGTGTAGTGCGACCGGTGCCGATAGTCAGCGAGCTGGGGGCCCACAAATAGCCCAGTCAACTACGGAGCTACTCATGGGAATCAGAAAGGAATGCGGCAAGCAAGAAATGGCCAGGGAGATAATCCTTATGAAAGTATTCCTAAAAATCAGTGGAAGTGGGTTGAAGGAGACCTAGCTACCCGCTGCCTACAGATGCTGAGTAAGATTCCTGGTCCAAGGAAACACGAAAGTCATCGCTTGGCAAGACGCACACTCGGAGGAGCTATGTAAAGCTGCCGTAGCAGAAGTCGGCGAGGTCTACTGTGGGGCGAGCTGGTCGCTGTCGACTCAGCAGACCACGTGCACGCATCTGGATCCCGGCCTCACTGAAGGAACCGAAGCAGGTGGTGAATCTGTTGCAGCTATGCAATCCGTGCCTCCCTACCCCATGATTGGAAGTCAAGATTGAGGCCACAAAGGGCCGATTAACTAGGCAGTGTTGATTGTAAACAAGGAATCACTGGCCCTAATTGAAGCTGCCAAGGGCGAATTGAACTTTGGCTTCGGTTCTGTCACTGTGAAGGGGTACAAATCGGATGCAACGGCCGGAGGGATAAACCTTCAGCACTGTAAAGCTGCATCTGCTGCCCTGATGCTCAGCCTGGCTGGTGACGGAGTCGGCATAGTACTAGACCAAGAACCTTGGGTGAGTGGAGGCAAGGTTTGCGGGCTAGGAATTAAAACTGCAAGCTCCTTGTAGGTCAAAATGAAGGTAAAACACGCCCCTGCGTCCTCGCGAAAAACACCTACGTATATTTCTGCTCCATAATTTTAGCAATGACGAGAACTCAGCGGTAAGCATGGAGCTCCAGCCAGCTCCGAAACGGCAGCCATCTGCATATATGACCCATGACAGCATTGGTCCACCACCATCCGAGATCACGAGATCCCTCGTCCAGGAGTGCGAAAAGCACAAGATCGGCCTAGGCAGCGACGCCAATGATCACCACACTCAGTGGGGGAGTACGGACTCAAATTTGAGAAGTGAGTCGCTCTTAACCTCCATTCTTAATACAAACTTTCTAGTATGTAATACGGAAAATGAACTCACCTTCATAATCAAAAATAGGAGAGAAGTCATAGACTTGATCCATACCACACATCCTATGAGTGACCAGCTGACAGGTTTGAGAGTGTCCGATGACAACTCCTTCTCTGATCACAGGTATATATAATTCGAACTTCTATTAAGCCACCCAAAACCAGTTCACTTCCTAAATCAGAAGAAGGCGAACTGGGAAATCTTTAAAACTATACTAGACCGAACCGTTTCGGAGCACCCACCCAAAGGTCCGAATAACTTCGCTCACCTCTGTAATGTTACAGACAGTTTTACAATAGCATGCAATAAGGATTTTAAGGCAGCCTGGCCTATTAGTAAGCCGATGCACAATAAAAACCCACAATGGTTGACACCTTGACTAAATGTCCTTCGACAAAGTTGCAGTTCCCTCTTCAATGTAGCGTAATCGCAAAACAGATCTAAAGATACTGCCCTTCATTCTGTGGTCAATATTATGGAGAAATCTCTACTCTATGAGGAATACACTCTAATAGCGTTCCTAGACATTGAAGGCGCCTTCAACAACGTCACTCCAGCAGCAATAACTGGAGCTCTGCTGGACCTAGGGATTGACACCAGTCTAGTGGAATTGATCAATCAATAGCTCACTTGGAGGAATGCGAAATCACACATGGGTCGACGACTCTCTCCAGGTCGGCAGAGGTTCGCCACAAGGCGGCGTTCTGCCATCCCTACTATGTAACTTAGCAATAAATAGATTGCTGCGGGACATGGAGGGGGCGGCTACCAAACGGTTGCATGCGCAGACGACGTTGCGGTAATCTTCAGAGGAAAGGACCCCAAACTCTATGTGACCTCATGACTAGTAAATTAAAAACACTGTCATGTTGAGCACAGGAGGGTGGATTGGGTGTAAACCCCAATAAACCGTTATTTTCACAAGAAATTACAAAGTCCCTCTTCATGTTGGTGGTCGGCATTCAGACTCCAGGTGCCGTATAATAATTTTTGCAGAAGTTGCATGGAAGAGGACAAGGTGGAATCCGCGGAACACTTCTTGTGCTTCTGCCCAGCACTTGCCAGGGAACGGCTGGCAATCCTGGTAAATTACTCCCTAATTGGCATATCAGAGCTAGCAAAAATGAGACCGGGCCAGAATCGCAAAATAATCGCAACTGGCTGGGAAAATGTCTAACTTTTTTGGATGTTTTTCAAACACAACTGTAGGTGAAATCCCCCCAGATCCATACGGTATCACAACAGGCCAAAAATGGCCTATGTGCGTCAACCCAGCGGGCTGACAGCCGTCCAAACTTACACTAAGCTAAGTATATAAAATGTTCCAAAGGTTTAGTGCTATCATAATTCTCTTTATACCTATAGTTGGATAGTGCTTAGAGCACTAAACCAAGCCACCGTGAATACCAATTTGAATAAACGTATACATATTAATATCTATTAATAATTCGAATTCTATTTTTGTGGTCTTCAACATTGCATATATTGTCGTATAATACTGGGCGGGGTCTAATTAACAAATTTTGTATAATGCACGAAAAAATCGAAAAACGTCTGGAAGTAAAAGAACATCAGTCTTATACAATTCGATGTTCTGAGCAGAGTCTTTGTGCGTGGCAATAGTCCTCAACTGAAGATTGTTTATTTATTTAACTATTAACTATTTATCCCCAGGCGGAGAGCAGAATAATGCAATCTGATCTAATAGGGAAAGACCCCCTTCCTGATGGGAAAAATAGTTTAACGTGTTTAAAACTTGCTATGTCTAGATTGCTACTAAGTGAATCTAGACTTGTTTCCATGAAACGGAAAATATCAAGGCTTTTGTCATGGGATGCAATATGAATATATTTTGAAAGTGAAATGTACAACTCCTTATTAAAGGGGAGTACTTTTATATCACCTTCAACTTTATTTAATTCTCTAACGAACAAATGAGAATCATATTTGGAAAAGTTGAGGAAAAATACAGGAACAAAGGTGCAATTTGAAAATTAATGTTGCAGGCATAATGCGCTGCACCCTACACAACCCAGATAAATGGCAATGATCCCTAACTCGATCAAAGTCTTTTCGCAGATATGAGAAATGAGTGTATTTCGAAAACTATTCTCATCATCTGCGTTCATATTTATTGGTGTTATGGTGCTTAGATAACAGGTATAAATATCGTTTATATCTCTGAAAAGAGACTTGACGAATTTCATACCTGCATCTACCATAGTTTCTAAAACAAACTTATCTAACTCTGGGTTAAAGGCGCACTTTATATAGTACGAATAAGCTATGGGGATATGTTGAGAAGTTGCTACAATATTCTCACTTAGTTGTGAAGTGAGTGGGGTGAGTTTGCATTCAAAATCTGCATATACAACGCAAGAAACTTCTAAACTTCGATTATAAGTCATAGAAATAAATACTTGTCTTATCTTCTGATGGGAGCGTAGGCAAATCCTTGCCACATTGCTGACGGTTCTGCGCATGTGTCCTCTAATTATGATAATAATTTAAGCATGTACGATATGTCATTTAGCATCTTACAAGTCTGAAAGTTTATAAAAAAATATATATATATGTATATCAGCTATCAGCTTTTTGATAGCTGTTGGCAGCAGCAGCAAAGACATTTAATTGTTTATGAGTTGTTAACATGCTTGAAATTGGAGCTCTGCGTGGCTTAATATAAATAGCTTATGGTTAGTCTTAATCACATATGCACATTATGTTAAGTGCAGGTTTGAGCTGCATCAGCCAGTGGTAGCAGCGCTGTCATTATACAGCGCTCTCTTTGTGCGGCACTATCTCTCCCTCTCTCTGGATAAAGTGCGTTCGCTGATCGTCCGGCTGCTGCAGCTAATTATTCGTTTCGCAGAACTCTAGCTGATCGATTATTTCATAATTATTCTGTTGAAAATACTGAGCATTTGGCTTCTAGTCTAAAGGTTTAGCAAGTGTCTTCAAACCTTTAAGAAAATACTAAGCATTTGGCTTCCAGTCTAAATACACTCAATAAAGTTTATAACATGGAAATAACTTAGTGTTGTTAATTGGAAAATAAAGCTATCAAAAAGCTGATAGCGCAAAAATTTGGTGACCTCGACGTGATTCTTTGTTACTCGCGTTTAGTTGTAATTAAACCATAAATAATAAACAATAACACAAAAAAAAAACATTAGTGAATTAATTTGCAAAAAAACTATAATTTGAACAACCAAAGGTGCATAAAAAACAGACACAACGACAAGTCCAATAGAAATCCACTACTCAATCGTCGTTTAGTGTGTCTCTGCTTCGCTATAACTTTCGTGAACCTTTGTTCGTGTACATAACCAGCTGCGCGTAGGCGATTGAGTACTTAGAGACCGTTTCTTTTTTGGTGCAGTTGATGTTTCGGTAGTTTTGTGCATTTGGCTGCAATCTCGTGCGCGCGTTTAGCTTAAGCATGAACACAACAACAGTCGTGTCCAACGATAGTGTGCATGCACCTAGTTCGTTTATAAGCGCAAGGCGGAATCAATTTATGCCGCGCTACAGAGGCTAGACGTGTTGTGGCAGTGTCGACGCTAAGTTCGGTTGTCTCGGTTCAACCTAAATCAAACTTAGAAACCAAACGGAAGCCTCATTCAACCTTGCTCATGACAGTCTGGAACCTCTTGACTAAGACGAAATAGGCAGTGATTTAAGCATAAACATCCTGAGGCTGTTTGTAGAAGTGGCATGTCGTTTAAAAAGGCAGCTTGAAATGTTCGAATCGCGTTCCCTATCGTCAACAGCCTTCAAGAGTTTTCGGACAAGGTCAACTTCCTTATGCGAGCGCTTGAGTCATTGGGCAACTCCCAGGAAATGTCTGGCTGCATGGTCATACACATGCTGCTCCAAAAACTAGACTGGAGCATGCAATGGAATATCATGTCCTTAATTTGTGGCATCCCAATCAAACAATTCTCCCTGGCCACTATTTATGCATGCACCAGATTTGTAAATTTATCTCCCTCACTACGACACAAAGAAGTTTAAAAAATTGGTTCTGTGCTTTAATTGTTTAAAGTTCGGACACCATTCTCTGGCATGAAGCAGTGGAAATTGTCATATCTGTGGCAATAAGCATCACACCCTGATGTGCATTGATGACACCCTCTCCCAGCAGCCCGCCAATGAATCATCTGCCTCTGTTCCCGTTGCGTCTTCGTCTTTCATTTTACCATCGGCTTCTGCTTCACGATGCTGCACACGATGGATCATCAGAAGTCGTGCTACTGGCCACGGCTGTCATTCTAGTGGAAAGTCGTTTGGGCCTATCTCTTCCATGCAGAGCCTTACTGGATTCGGGCTATCAACTGCATCTGGTCACCTCTTGCTTGGCGCAATAGTCACAGTTAAAAAAACTCGATCTACAACTATAGTGTCCGGAGTTGGTGACACTAATGCTCTTAATAAGGTAATACGGTGGAATTTTGTTTCACAGGCAGCTCCGGGAAGCGCGGTCGATGGGAACGATCAATATATATAGGAGCTGACCGTTCAGCTGCCGGCTCAACATGCCGAAATGTCGACGATAAGGGACGCGATTCGAACATTTCAAGCTGCCTTTTAAACGACATGCCACTTCTACAAACAGCCTCAGGATGTTTATGCTTAAATCACTGCCTATTTCGTCTTAGTTAAGATGTTCCAGGCTGTCATGAGCGAGGTTGAATGAGGCTTCCGTTTGGTTGAAAAGTTCTAAGTTTGACTTAAGTTGAACCGAGTCAACCAAACTTAGCGTCGACACCGGCCACAACATGTCTAGCCTCTGTAGCGCGGCATAAATTGATTCCGCCTTGTGCTTACAAAAACGAACTAGGTGCAGGCACACTATCATTGGTTACGACTGTTGTTGTGTTCATGCTTACGCTTAACACACACACAAAATTGCTGGCAACTGCACAAAGTAAACCGACAGAACAAATGCACCGACAACGAACGGCTTCTCTGTATCGCCTACGAACAACTGCTTATGTACCGACGCACTAAGCAAGTTCACAAAAGTTCAAAGCGAAGCAGAGGCACACTAAGCGGCGATTATGTGGCGAACTTCTTTTGCACTTGTCTGTGCTAAAATTATAGTTGTTTATCACTTGAATCACTAATATTATCTTGATTTGTGTTATTGTTTATTAAACGCACTTTATGGTTTAATCACAACGGTTCACGAGCAAAATTCACGTCAAGTCACCAAATGCTTGCGCTAGCAGCTTTTTGATAGCTTTATTTATTTATGTTAAGCCGCACAGGCGACAAATTAAATACAGAAATTCAATTTGAAATTGTCCTTTTTTGTGTGATAAATTTTCGTAATTTTTGTGTAAATAAATAAATAAATTAAATTTAAAAAATGCTAGAAAAATTGGCAAACGTACTTATCGTTGATTATTATTATTATTGGGTGACTTCATGCACTGTGACCTGTTAGATCTATAGCTCCCTCTTCTGAGTCAATAGCGATTCGTCAACCCTAATTCCTCAACGAATTTGAGAACTGCGACTGAAAAATACTTTGATAATATAAGTAATTCCATCTAATAACAAAAAGCAAAGAGCAGGATTGGTGTAGCCAAGAAAATATACTATAATATAATATAACTATACATAATTGCTCAACTGGCGATGATCATTCACCAGATGGTAAGCAAATAGCCTATTTTCTTTCATTTAGGGAATCATAGACATGCTTTTGGTCAACTTGGAGAACAACATTCGAATTCGGTTAGCTCGGCCCCCCATTTTCACAGCAAATTTCCTAGTTAACTTGGTAGCTGGTAACACAGATCCACAGCGGTAAAGCTAACGTTACCTGATCTAGGAAGGACATATTCCTAACAAGGTACAATATCAACTTTGCGATCGCGACCAAACGCATTCTGGAGTCATTTGACAAAAAAATACAAAAAGTAATCAAAATTTAAATTAAATTAAATGTAAGATAAAATATAAAATTATAATTATAAATTAAAAAATAAGAAATATTTATAATATTTGTGTGGTATTTAAATGCAAAAAGGTCCAAAATTGGTTGTGTGAATTGGAGAAAACTTCGAAAATACCTAATCCGACCAAAAAATAATTAGTATGAATAAGTTAAGTCCCACCAGAGGCGCATGCGAAAAATTATTCGCGAGATAGGGCTGTTAAAATTGAATTCGTAAATATAGAAATTGATGAATCTGAATTGATTATGTGATAGTCTATTTTACTCACCACATAGTACTCGAAACGCAAGGAATAATTATTAGCACAGCGATTAAGAGAAAGTGGGAAAAGTAACGTGACGGTCTAGAGGGAACAGAACAATTTATTTGACATCAACGTAGCTGAATTGATTTCACCATTTAGCAATTACAAACGTAACACCTAGCATAACATTACGATAATTTAAGGAGGGAAGGTTAATAAGGAACAGTCTGTGGGTGTATGCAGGTAGTGCACCCCAGTCATAATGACGAAGAGTAAAAAGAAACTCTTCTGCACAAATTCCAATATACTTTGATGAATAAGAAATTACGTCGTCCGCACACAACCGTACGAGAGAAGTGAAAAGTATCCTAGTAGTATAAGGGTCATCAAAATCCTTTGACTGACGCTAAATAGACGCCAGAACTTGAGAAGCTTTGTTGACTGTGACTTTAATATGACTATCGAATTTAAACCGATGATCAAGAAGTAAACCTAAGAAATAAATACCCCGACAAAAACGAAAGTAAGTCCGCCTGCAATAACCATTGAGAGGTCATATCATTATATGTCAGGCAACTTGTCGTCATCAGCATAAATTGGTAAGTTAAAATGCAATCTTACAGAAGAAAGGTCATTAATAAAAGGGTTGGACCAAGATGACTGTTTGCTCAAACTAATTTGAATACAACTGATATTGAATGATCAGCTGTTAATTTGTCAATTTTTCGCTACTTTACATAACTCTGTTAAATCTTATTCACTTATGTAAACACTACATTGTAATTTTAGTAAATATCGATAGTTTTCACTATCGAAGAGTCCAAGTTGGAGATTCAAGCAAGCCAGACGCGCGATTTTGTTTCGTTCATAAATAAACTTGCTAAATTAAATAGTTTAAACACCGCCCAGATCAGAAGTTTCATGTTTGCATAAAAACGCTTTAAGCATCAAACATTTGGAGCAGTGTTTATGCAAATTATTAATAAACAATTGGACAATTTCGCATTTCGTAACGTTAACAAATTCCGCTTGGCTTCCAATTGCTTGGTTGCAACAATTAAAGCCTCAAACTTGTCAAAAATGTGAAAATCGTCAACTAGAACCAACACAAAGTTCGTCGCAGCAGCAATCACACACATGCACATAACTCAAAGTAACGGTTATTGCATTGTATCTCTATATTTGTTTCGCTGACTGTCGGCGCCGTTTACTTTGTTCGCCGTTAGTTTTCGGTCAATTTTCGATCGTCTTCTTTCACAACGTCGCTGCTCATATTGCATATTTCGTCACTGCTAAAACGGCCAGTGCTCTGCTCGCAATCGTCGCTTCAGTCGCTGCCTTTAGTGGTTTATCCACAAATTCGTTCTTCGTTTGTGTAAGAGCTGCAACTACGATCGATACTGTTGTAGTTCATATACACACATGCACAAAACAATCTTTTCCGCGTTTTTTGCGCGTTAAGCAGAACTTAAGCACCGACGCCAGCGCGCAAATATCAAAAGGAACATTCCCCGCATTACAACCTTGGTGGATGGACAATCTGGAGATTCTTCTAAAAAGATCTGCGGCTTTTCAATGTCGTTTAGGCATTTTGGAATCGTACTTTAAGCAATCGTTGGCTATTCAATCGGAAATATAAACTCTGGATCCAAATGATAATGGGCGCGCTGAACTGGAAGACACCTATTTACACATTAAGTTGGCAATTAAGAAATTTCTTGGTGAAGACTTAAATAGTACAGTCAGTGATGACGCTACATCACACGTTGCTTACTATTAGAAAAATTAAAGTCTCGGTATGACAAGCCAGCATTGATATTTACAGAGACAATATCGTCTATTTTTCAGTTGCCTTCGTTAGTTCATCAAACGCTACTCAGCTACGTTCGTTAATTGATAATGCATCGGCACTATTTAGTTCACTTTGGTCCTTGGGCTATGACATTGACATAGCGCAAGCCATGTTAATCTATGTGGTTCTGGATAAATGCGATCAGGAAATGAGAAACAAATGGAATTTACCGCTGGATAATACAACAATCCCGACTTAGGCTCAGTGCGTACAAGTACTGGAGCGTCATTGTCAATTCCTGTTGTCCAAAAGTACAACAATTAACCCAATGTATTCAAAACAGATTCGTAATCCTGGCAAAGGACATAACTCGTCTTTCGCACTTGCTATCGTTGCTTGTGCATTGTGCTCAAGCTCAACTCACAAATTGATGGCTTGCGAACAATTTAAAGCATTGGATAAGCTGCAACGTTTTGATGTCGTCAAACGTCACCGACAGTGTCTAAGGGACATCAAAGGGCCGATTGCCCTTCTATAAATCGCTGTCGCCATTGTCAGAGATCGCACCACACTTTGTTATACAAAAAGATACGTTCAACAACATAACCAAGCTCTTCCCCAGCCACCGAAGCAGTGGCACACAGCCATTCGCAAATCAAAAAACGTTAATAATCTCAGGTTCTTTTAGCAACGGCTATGGTCCTGGTCAGAGATTCAACTGGCACCTACAGACTAGGCCGTGCTCTACTGGACTCGTGTTCGCAGGTGAATTTCGTCACCGATTCGTTTGCTCAGAAGCTTCGTCTAAAAAGAGAAACACGATGTGAAAATCAGCAGTATTGGCCATGCACGTACAGACATCACTTCTCTTACAACTACATCAATAAGGTCTCGTTTGTCGCCCTTTGAAGTTTCGTTAGATCTTTGCGTCACCTCGCATATAGCCTACCAGCCGGATATCAATATCGACATTTCAACATGGAAAATCTCAGAAAATATTGTTCTGGCAGATGAGAAATTCTACCAGTCTCGACACATCGACATGCTGTTGGGAACATAAGCATTCTTCGATATTCTGTCAGTGGGCCAAGTTAAAATTGGTACAACTGGGCCCATGCTCCAAAAGACGCTGTTTGGATGGGTAGTGACAGGAAAGTGTCATCTGCAACAGTCTCTAGAGCTAGTTGTAAGTTTGGTGCCATTTTAATTGACGATCACCTTAAACCCTTATGGGAAATTGAATCAACTGAAACTTCAAATGTGCTGTTGAAATCAGAACATCGAGCTTGTGAGAAACACTACGTAAAAACGACTGTTATAAATGACAGTGGTCGCTTTGTTGTAAAGCTGCTGTTTAAGAACAATCCCAGTCAACTTGGTCATTCATTAGACATAGCACGACGCAGATTTCTCAGCTTGGAACGCCATTTGGCACAATCTTCGGATCTTCGCTTACAGTATTGTCAATCAATGGAGGAGTATGAACGTTTGGATACATGTCGCTGGTCACAGAACCAAACTTATCGGAACCTCAATACTACATACCTCACCATTGCGTTTTGAAGCCCAGCGGCGAATCCACAAAGCTTCGAGTGGTCTTCGACGCCTCGTGTCGAACATCCAATCAAACTTCGCTCAATGATCATTTACTTGTCGGTCCGACTCTCCAAGATGATTTATATTTGCTGTTGTTGCGTTTCAGATTACATCGTTATGTCCTAACAGCTGATGTAACCATGATGTACAGGCAAGAAAATGTTGATTTAAATGATCGCAAATACCGGTACATACTCTGGCGAACTCTTCCTGATGAACCACTTCGCACTTATCAACTCAACACGGTTACATATGGAACAGCCTTGGCGCCATACTTAGCTATACGTAGCCTGCATTATTTGGCAGACCTGTGTCCAACTTAGTATCCAATCGGTGCTGCAGTCATTGAATCGTCGTTCTATGTAGATGACCTTTTATATGGAGGTGAGGACATAGAAACTCGGAAATTCTGCATTCTGCAAGTCTCGGAAATTCTGCATCGTGGTCACTTTCCGTTATCTAAGTGGCATTCAAATCATGTCCCAATTCATCGAAAACTTCGCTAACAAGGATTTAAATACGTCAGCTGGAATCAACACACCGATATGCTGCTATTTCACTTCAAACTGAAATTCCTTTCGTCAACCGTCCCCAAGAGGACCATTCTGTCAATTGCATCAGCGTTGTTCGACCCTCTCGGACTGGTGGCACCACTCATAATCGTCGCAAAGATAATCCTACATGAGCTCTGGCTTGCAGGGCTTCCTTGGGACGAATCGGTACCACAGCATCTTGAACTGGCCTGGATAAAGTGCTTGGAACCATTCCAAACCATTTCGTCACTTGCTGTACCCAGGTACTGCAAACAGGTCAACCAAAGCTCATGTCCATTGCACGGGTTCTGCGACGCTTCGATTCGAGCGTACGGCTGTTGCAATTATGTGCGGTCTGGATGTGCTTGCTGAAATATTGTTGTTCGTCTTCTCACTGCCAAGTCCAGAATGGCCCCAGTAAAGAAGAAATCGTTTCCCAAACTGGAATTATGTGGAGCACATTTGTTGGCACAAGTTTACAACAAAATCAAGTGTATATTCGCCGAAGAGCCACATGCGGTATATTTCTAGTCGGATTCGCAAATTGTTTTACATTGGCTAAAACAACATTCAGTCACGTTATCAGCATTTGTAGGAAATCGAGTTTCTGAGATACGGGATTTGACTTCAATCGGACGTTGGAGATTTGTACCAACGGCATCAAATACTGCTGACATTGTTTCTCGAGGTGCCACTACTTCTGATCTAGAATCATCCATATGGTTCTCAGGACCCGCTTTTTTAACCAAAAATCATGAACATTGGCCAACATCATCAAGCAATATCAGCAACATTGATATGTAAGTAATCAATACCGAACAACGTAAATCTACTTTCGTCGCCACAATGGATCGTAACCATGTCCTGGAGAAACTAGCGAGCATCAGCTCATACAATCGTTGTGTTCGCACAGTCGCTTACATGCTTCGCTTCATTCAAATCACACATATGAAACGTAAATTCGAAACAACTTTGTCATCCGAGGAACTACGCAATGCAGCCTATTGCATAATTTGGAACATCCAGCAATTATCATTCGTCGAAGACATTCGCCAACTGCAAAAAGATCAACCACTTAGGAGCCATCTAAAGTTTCTATGATATATGATTTTCACTCATCAGAGTTGGCGGCCGGCAAGACAACGTTGAGTTTGAGAACTTCGAAAAACATCCGATATTGTTGCCCAGTAAATCGCACTTCGTCTGGATCTATGTGCGGCACTACATCTTCGCAACTGCCATGCTGGACCTAAAGCTTTAGTGACACTCATTCGATTGGAATATTGGATTGTAAACGCCAGACTTTGCACGTTGCATCTTGCGCACCTACATGGCGTGTGTTCGGTACAAGCCAAAATTGGAAAGGGGAATTGGAAATTGGAAAGGGCTTATGGGATTGCTGCCAGTGGAGCGCCTTCGACCGGAACACCCATTCCAACGCTGTGGTATCAACTTCTGTGGGCCAATAAATATGTATGTTCGCATACGAGGAAAGGGTCCCCCAAAATTTTACTTGGCCGTATTCATTTGTTTGTCATCCAAGGCGGTGCACATCGAAGTGGTCTCTCTATTGTCCACGAAGGCAATCTTGGCTGCACTCAAACGAATGGTTGCTCGGCGATCGCTGCCTACTGACATCTATTGTGATAATGGAACTAACTTCGTGGGTGCAGCAAATGAGCTAAAGGCTTTGAAACAATTTTTGTTTGATCAATCTACTCAAGACGCAATATCAGAGTATTGTGCTTCGGATTTCGTGTCGTTTCATTTCATTCCGCCCAGGGCACCTCACTTTGGCGGAAGCAGCAGTTAAAAGCGCAAAGGGGTTGCTGCACAAGACGATATCGAATACTCGCATAACATTTGAGGAGCTCTGTACGATCACAACAGAAATTGAAGCTGTCCTCAATTCTCGCCAATTGTCACCTATGTCGCCTGATCATAACGATCTATCAGCGATCATATCGATCACAAATTGGCCATCTTACCGATGGAGGCTTGATGTGTTGAAAACAGATCCTTTCAAGGTGGCCGGGATGTTTGGTCAAACTAATTCGAATACAACTGATATTGAATGATCAGCTGTTAATTTGTCAATTTTTCGCTACTTTACATAACTCTGTTAAATCTTATTCACTTATGTAAACACTACATTGTAATTTTAGTAAATATCGATAGTTTTCACTATCGAAGAGTCCGAGTTGGAGATTCAAGCAAGCCAGACGCGCGCTTTTGTTTCGTTCATAAATAAACGCTTTATGCATCGAACAATGACAATCCTGGGATACTCCAGAGATAAATATTGTTCGAGCGAAGTTTCCCCGCGAAGTACCACCAGCGTTGTGTACTCAACCAAAGTTTATTTAAAAGTGTCGATATTCTGTTATTTAACAATATTGCTATTCCTTAATAGGGGACTTAACATATATATGGATGCACGGTTGCACTGAATGTAAATTAACATTATTTTCAACACCCTTCCAGAATGCAAACATGCTTACAAAACATAAATTCTGCTGTGCGCATCCTTTTACCACCAGTCGTGCCTTGAACCGTTGTATTTGGCCGTGAGCATCTCACTTCAAACTGTAGACCCACTTGCAGCCAATTGCACGATGACCTTTCGGTAAATCTGCCAGCTGCCAGGTTTGATTCGTACTCATACTCCTTTTGCATCGCTTCTTGCCAAAACGAAGCATGCGAACCAGACGTTGCCTCCTCGTAGGTTGTTGGAATGGGTACATCACTTGTAACCATTGCACTGAGTATATTAAATTGCTTCCTCGGACGACCAGGTCTGCCCGTCCTTAGCAATTTCGGTCTTCCAAGTGGGATCTGCTCCTCCTCCAGCTTTTTGTCATCCGCACTACTTTCATCAGTAGCATCTGACCGAGATGTGATGTCTTCCCCATCATCATCCTCTCCGTCAGCTTGCTCAACTCGATGCCCTACATTTGACATATCAAATGATACCCTAGCTCTTTTGGGAGAATGGGGTGGGGTGGCCGTGTTCTTTGGTTCTATTACATAATGAATCTAGAGTCCCTGTATTGAATCAAATAGGAAGTGCTCGACTTCGAAATACATAAATAAAAAAAATTCAAAATAGTTGTTATTATTAAAGGGGAATTTTATAACATCTGAAGTGATCTGGGGTGGCGGTTGATCCTCGTTGTCTATACCCATGAATGAATGTGACTTATGAGAGATTTCCAACGAAAAGTTTATATTCCCTTAAATCATTTCGGCCGGCACCCATATGCACGATAATTCTTCCAACATTTTTTAAACGTTATAATTTGTAATTACATTTTCTAATAGCCTTCATATTTGCATTGTTTACTAAATATACTTAATAGGTAATATAAATTGGCAACTTAAAATCAAACACAAATTTCAACCGGTATTTAGATTATTAAAAATTAACATTCATAATTTCAAATAATTCAATTGATTCAATAAAAATGTATTTATTTGTATAATTTTGGGTATGATTAAATTTTTTTAATTATTTATTAACTGGTTACTGGTTCTACATAGTTTTGTTGCGTTGGTTTAGCTTTCTAAGTTTTTTTTTTTTTCTTTTTTTTGTAAGCTTAATTGGATGCGGTTATCGAAGTATCAAAAATTAAAGGAAAAATATTGAAGTAGTAATCGCTTTGGATTATTGCTCATAATTATTTTGTTTTCATTATTTATTTCGTAGGAGGGAGTGCGAAGGGCGAAGTGCCAACCACCAGTGGCACTGCAGCCGGCATTTTAAAAGGCCAGACCGCCAGGGCAGGAAGATTGCGCTCGCTAGACGTACCAGACCAGTGACCAAGAAAGCCAAGAACCTGGGAGATCCTTCGCCAAAATTGGCACGGAGAGGGTTATCATAGTGGTCCTCGATAAAGGCAATAAGGACGGGAGGATCACAGGAAATATGTGGACGGAGCGTTAGCGTAAGCAATGACGAGGTATACCCGGCAGCTAAGCTAAGCGAAGCGCCAGGTACACCTGGGACCCGAATTTTGATTCTGGCGGCAATAAAAGTGCCGGATCAGGTGTTAAAAATGTTGCAGAGATGGAACCCATCTATTCTCACCCAAGATTGGAGGGTGGTGAATATTGAGGCATCAAAAGGCCCTATGAATCAGGCGATTTTGACCCTGAACAAGGAAGCACTGGCACCTATTGAGGCCGCATCGAGCTAGCTGAACTTCGGTTTCAGCTCAGTTACCGTAATGGTATAAGCTGGATGTAACGGCCGGTGGGGATGCTATCAACAAGCCAGCCGAGGAGGATCCCTGTTCAAAAATCGAAGCAACTGCCGACGAGCTGAAGCCGGGCTATACATCCAGTGCGTCGACGCTGACAGAGGACTTCTCACTGTCTGATGATGAGGACAGCAATAATACGGTGGTGGGGGTTTCATCTAGAGATGTGCCTACGACTTCTGCAGATAAAGCCCCCTTCATTGTAAAGCAGCATCAGCAGCATCCTCATGCTCCGCCTGAATGAAGGCAGAGTCGACATTGAACTAGTCCAAGAATAAACCCGGCCAACTTCTTAAATCAAACGAAGGCTAACTGGGATACTTCTAAAATTAAACTAGATCGAATCCTGTCGGAACATCCCCCGACGAGCCCAGCTTCTTTAATGCATCTGTGCGAACTCACAGACACCTTTTTATTCATTATACTCTCCAAACTATCAATCAATAAAATTGGCTTAGGAATAATTGTCTCTATTTCCAATTCGTTGTTCACGGTCGACAAGGATAGGGTCTCCAATTCCATTGTGCTTATTTCGCTGCAGAATTTCCCTTTGCATTATTACATTTTTCTTATGTACATGGTATTAGATAAATAAATATTTATTGATACATTTTTCAGTAGTTTTTTGGATATTGATTTCTTTAACTTTAACTCTTAACTTTTCAGACGTTTCTGATAATAATTAGGCTTTGATATCCGCTCCATAGGATTCCTTTTGTAATTTTGAATTACATTCTCAATCTCTTCACCAATAATCAGTTGCCTGTATAGCAACGCGTTAAGCTTCGCTGACTCTATATTTATTTATAGTAATACTTGAATGGTTAGTGGTCGAGGTATACTGAAATATAATAAGGAATTCAAGTGCTCTCCTATTTTTGCTGCCGAAAGTTTTTGTCTATTTTCTTAGCTTATTCGGGCAGCGCTAAAGCTGGGTGTTGTTGTTTCGTATTTTATCTTGTTGGGCTCTCTTAGTTTTTGTTATTTTCTCTATGCAGTGTCGAATATTTGATGTCTTCTTTTTCGATCATATTAATTTTTCATCCAATATGTCTTGCTACTTAAAAACTGAAACAACCAGGCTGACCCAAAGGCCGATTTTATCTGTTGCTGGTTGTGTGGCAACGTGGTACACGTAAAATGTGCTGGTTTCACGCAATTGGCAATTGCCGTAACGCGGATTCCGATATCCAGGGTTTTCTGAGGCAAACTAGACGGGGTTTCAATGATCTTCGTCTACAATGAAGCAGTTTATTTCTCCTGCACCACTTGCAATCAATTGTGGGGACTCTAATGTGTCCCATTCCATTTTGTTCGATTCAAGTCCACCAGTTCTTTATAGCAGTGCTCCCAAATCTCTTTTAGCGGTTGCACCTAGAAAGCAAATTTTTATTTCACGTCTTGCTCATGATTTATCAGTAGATGATATTAAAGCCTACATACAAACTAAACTAGTGACATCTATTGGGATTGCAGTTGAAAAGAGAAATCTCCTCTTTTAAATTGAGTGTTCCGACTAAGGTATTTGGCAGAATATGTTGTGCTAATTTCTGGCCGAAAGACTTAGTAATAAAGGAGTATACAAATAAAAAACTCCTATTACTCCTATTACACTGCCTCTAGATCCTTCTGGATTTTCTTCTAATTTTGTACAGAAAAACTGAAATCATCTTTCTCTGTGTTGGCAGCAGTAGCAAAGAAAGTGAATTGTTCATGAGTTGTTAACATGCTTGAGTTTGGAGCCATGCATGGTTTGATATAAATCGCTTATAGCTAGTCTTATCCACAGAACTGCATTTAACATATCCACATAATGTTAAATGCAGTTTGAGCTGCAGCGCTCTCTTTGTGCAGCGCTCTCTCTCTCTCGTTAAAGTGCGTTCGCTGATCGGCCGGCTGCTACAGCGACTTAGTTGTTTCGCATAACTCTATCTTATCGATCGGTTTTAGTTATTCTCGTTGTGAGAAGGTTTAGCAAGTGGCTTCAAACGTTCATTGTCGGTAATCGATCGGTAGTTAATTGTTGTGAGAAGGTTTATCAAGTGGCTTCAAACCTTTAATAAACAAACTTGTAATAGACAATAAAAAATCTCGTTGTTGAAAAGACTAAACATTTGGGCTTTTAGTCTAAATATATTCAATAAAGTTTATAACGTTGAAATACTTCGTGTTATTAGTTGAAAATAAAGCTATCAATCAGAATGTTTGAGGTCTTAAGACTTAACTTTCTAAACTCTTGGTTGACAGTCTTTCTTTTGAATTTTATATCGTAGTATTTACTGAAACTTGGTTAAGGCCAGATATTTGCGATAATTCAGTAATTTCTAACAGATTTACCTTATAGATGTGAACTACTTGAAGTATTAATATTCTGCTTAATACTTTTTCATTATGTATTATGTTCCTACATTCCATTTCAATCAGATTGGTCTAAACTATTTGCTTATATGTGGTGAATTTAATCTTCTTGATGTTATATTGACCGCTTCACCAAATAAATTGGTCTCACTCGGATCAAATGAATTTATTGATAAGCTTCATGTGTTGTCACTGCCTCAAGTTAACCCTATTCGAAACTGTAACGACCGTTTAATTGACTTAATTTTGGTATCAGATCCTAATTTTAGTATTATCTCTCGCCGTGACCCACTCGTTTATCCTGAAGATTTATATCTACATTCGATTTGATTTTACAGCCGCCAAATTTTGTGCCTTCTCTTTTTCTTCTCTCTTTCTTCCGTAAAGCAGATGTGTTTTTGAAATTTAACTAACTTAATTATTAGACACTGATTGGTCAGAATTAAATTCATGTACCAATATGGATATTGCAATATTAATATTTCATACAACCATAAACTCACATAACGATGTTTGTGCTGCAATTTACACAGGATCCTAGACAGTTAGGTAACTTTACAAATATGAAGCACAAATCGTCTTCATTACCGAACTTCGTTTTTTACGAAGATTCAAAAGCAAAGAATGATCAGGCTGCAGCCGATCAGTTTGCCGAGTATTTTCAATCTACCCATTCCTCTTCTAACTATTCAACCAGTGATTACCTTGGTCAGAGGTTTAATTGCATTTTTGGTCATGTGATAACTGAAAGCCTGAATATTTACCAGGTCCAAATGGAGTTCCAGGAAAGGATTCCTTTATTACTCCTCACCATAAAAATGGCTCAAAATCTGATATAAAAAACTACAGGGATATTTCTAAATTTTCCACAATACCTAAACCATTTAAGAAAACAGTAACAACTCAAATGCCTATTAATTGTCGCAACTCAACTGTATATTAGTTCATCATTCCAGCATGATTTTGCGAAATGTAGGTCTACATTCTTGAATTTACTTCCCTTGTGATCAACAGATTTGAGAATAAAATTCAAATTGATGTAGTTTATACAGACTTCAGTACGGCATTTGATTCTGTTAACCATTGCCTCCGTCTTCATACATTAACCTTGTAGGATTTCCTATTAACTTTCTTGCATAGATTTCTGAGTATCAGAGTAACAGATCTTAAATAGCTGTTTTCAAAACACCACTTTCTAAATCTTTGCTATCTGTTGAAAATTATGTTAATTTACATTCAATGCAACCGTGCATCCATATATATGTTAAGTCCCTTATTAATGAATAGCAATACTGTTAACTAACAGAATATCGACAGTCTTGAATAAACTTTGGTTGAGTACCCAACGCTGGTGGTACTTCGCTTTATTTTATTATCCAGGCATTCCCTGACGCGGGGAAACTAAGCTCTAACAGGTTATGGGCCCAGAGCACGTGGCCTGATAATATTGGTTAAAGTTTATTGACTCGATATCTAGAGTTACGAACGCGGATGTGTTAAAAAGAAAAAATCGGCAGTTGCGTTTATGTAAATGTAAATTGCGTCGCAGAAATAGAAAAAATTAGTGCATTTACCAAATTGAGAAGCTTGAAGAAAATAATTATGATTCTTGGAGCATACAGATGCTAAGCATGTTGGGAAGTTGCGTCGGGGGATTTACTGAAGTCTGATGCGTGCGAAACTATTAACTGGAGTGCGCTGGATCGTAAGGTATTGGCAACGATCACGCAAAGTGTTAAGGCATCGCAGTTGGGATACGTCAAGAATTGCATAACGTCACAGAAGGCATGGACTAATTTGCGCGAAGTTCATCAGCCAAGCGGGCCTGTTCGAAAGTCTCGCTATACAAAAAGTTGATCAATTCACCCTTGGCGGAGGGGTAAAGCATGGCTAGCTATTTGATCACATTTAATGAAATCGTGGATCAGCTTGCCGGAGTTGGAATAGCAATAGTTGACGAGCTCAAGGTCATTATTTTGCTTTCCAGTCTTCCAGATTTTTAAGAGAATTTCGTTGTCGCCATCGAGACTCGCCTCAGTCTTTCAACGTTTGAAATTCTATATATAAAGTTGAAGGAAGAAGGCGTGGGAAAAGAGAGCTCAGAAAAGCACAGCAATGTCGCGCAGGCCTGAGACAGAGGCATAGCGCTAGTGCGAAGGTCACAAAGAAGAAAATAAAAAAGTTGCCTGTTACAACTGTGGTGAAATAGGGCATATTAAGGCGAATTGTCGCAAAATAATTGCTAAAAATTATGAAATAAAGAGCGAACAGCAAAATTGCAGCTTACTGAACGCATTGGATGCAAGCAGTTTTTAGAAATTCGGCTGATGCTTGGACAGTGGAGCGACAAGTCATATGTGTTGTGATAAACAAATTGTTTTCAAATTTTGAGGCGCATCCCGAAACGATCGTTTTGGCGGACGCCGGCTTCTTGCAAGCAGAAGGCAGAGGCGAAGTTAAATTGAAAACGGATTTGTGTACACTGGTCTTAGGTAACGTATTGTACGTGCCAAAGTTGACAGGCAATTTCATGTCTGTGGGTCAAGCCGTAGCAAGGAAGTGTGTTGTAAATTTTGATGCAGAAAGTGCAAGAGTCTTTAAAGGCGGCGAATGTATGCTCGATACCAAAACGAGTAGGAAATCTGCATACGTTAGAAAGTCATCCTAACAGATGTTATGCTGCTGTTAAGTCAGACAGCGAGTTGTGGCATAACAGATACGGTTACCTGAATTATGATAGTTTGCGTGAAATGGCAAACAAGGCGCTGGTGCGAGCAACGGAAAATGGTGACGTGTTGCAACCGGTGTCGTGCAAGACATGCATGTTGAATAAGGTTCATGTGTAGCCATTTCCAGGATCAACAGAAAGCCGAGCGCAAGAACTTCTGGATCTAGTGCACACTGATGTGTGTGACCCTTTCGAAACAAAGTCTCTTGGCGGCTCTAAGTATTTCCTTACGTTCATTGATGACAAATCAAGGCGGAGTTTTGGGTATTTCCTGAAAGGAAAAGACGAAGTTTTCACAAGTTCGTGGATTACAAAAATCTGGTAGAGCGTCAAACAGGAAAGATGATCAAGTGTATTCGCTGCTTGGAGCAGGCAAAGGGCGAAGCGGTAAAATTTGATATGTCAAATGTAGGGCATCGAGTTGAGCAAGCTGACGGAGAGGATGATGATGGGGAAGACATCACATCTCGGTCAGATGCTACTGATGAAAGTAGTGCGGATGACAAAAAGCTGGAGGAAGAGCAGATCCCACGAATTGGACCTGGAAGACCGAAATTGCTTCCTCGGACGACCAGGTCTGCCCGTCCTTAGCAATTTCGATGAACTTCGCGCAACTTAGTCCATGCCTCCTGTGACGTTATGCAATTCTTGACGTATCCCAACTGCGATGCCTTAACACTTTGCGTGATCGTTGCCAATACCTTACGATCCAGCGCACTCCAGTTAATATTTTCGCCCACATCAGACTTCAGTAAATCCCCCGACGCAACTTCCCAACATGCTTAGTATCTGTATGCTCCAAGAATCATAATTATTTTCTTCAAGCTTCTCAATTTGGTAAATGCAGTAATTTTTTCTATTTCTGCGACGCAATTTACATTTACATAAACGCAACTGCCGATTTTTTCTTTTTAACACATCCGCGTTCGTAACTCTAGATATCGAGTCAATAAACTTTAACCAATATTACCAGGCCACGTGCTCGGGCCCATAACTTGTTAGAGCTTAGTTTCCCCGCGTCAGGGAATGCCTGGATAATAAAATAAAGCGAAGTACCACCAGCGTTGTGTACTCAACCAAAGTTTATTCAAGACTGTCATTATTCTGTTAGTTAACAGTATTGCTATTCATTAATAAGGGACTTAACATATATATGGATGCACGGTTGCATTGAATGTAAATTAACATAATTTTCAACAGATAGCAAAGATTTAGAAAGTGATGTTTTGAAAACAGCTATTTAAGATCTGTTACTCTGATACTCAGAAATCTATGCAAGAAAGTTAATAGGAAATCCTACAAGGTTAATGTATGAAGACGGAGGCAATGGTTAACAGAATCAAATGCCGTACTGAAGTCTGTATAAACTACATCAATTTGAATTTTATTCTCAAATCTGTTGATCACAAGGGAAGTAAATTCAAGAATGTAGACCTACATTTCGCAAAATCATGCTGGAATGATGAACTAATATACAGTTGAGTTGCGACAATTAATAGGCATTTGAGTTGTTACTGTTTTCTTAAATGGTTTAGGTATTGTGGAAAATTTAGAAATATCCCTGTAGTTTTTTATATCAGATTTTGAGCCATTTTTATGTTGAGGAGTAATAAAGGAATCCTTCCAAAAGCGGGGAAGAACAAGTACCAACAGACAAAGTAAATAATTTTAAAAAATGTTTACAAAGAGACATAGCAGTACTTGAGTACACATCCTGGAACTCCATTTGGACCTGGTAAATATTCAGGCTTTCAGTTATCACATGACCAAAAATGCAATTAAACCTCTGACCAAGGTAATCACTGGTTGAATAGTTAGAAGAGGAATGGGTAGATTGAAAATACTCGGCAAACTGATCGGCTGCAGCCTGATCATTCTTTGCTTTTGAATCTTCGTAAAAAACGAAGTTCGGTAATGAAGACGATTTGTGCTTCATATTTGTAAAGTTACCTAACTGTCTAGGATCCTGTGTAAATTGCAGCACAAACATCGTTATGTGAGTTTATGGTTGTATGAAATATTAATATTGCAATATCCATATTGGTACATGAATTTAATTCTGACCAATCAGTGTCTAATAATTAAGTTAGTTAAATTTCAAAAACACATCTGCTTTACGGAAGAAAGAGAGAAGAAAAAGAGAAGGCACAAAATTTGGCGGCTGTAAAATCAAATCGAATGTAGATATAAATCTTCAGGATAAACGAGTGGGTCACGGCGAGAGATAATACTAAAATTAGGATCTGATACCAAAATTAAGTCAATTAAACGGTCGTTACAGTTTCGAATAGGGTTAACTTGAGGCAGTGACAACACATGAAGCTTATCAATAAATTCATTTGATCCGAGTGAGACCAATTTATTTGGTGAAGCGGTCAATATAACATCAAGAAGATTAAATTCACCACATATAAGCAAATAGTTTAGACCAATCTGATTGAAATGGAATGTAGGAACATAATACATAATGAAAAAGTATTAAGCAGAATATTAATACTTCAAGTAGTTCACATCTATAAGGGGTAAATCTGTTAGAAATTACTGAATTATCGCAAATATCTGGCCTTAACCAAGTTTCAGTAAATACTACGATATAAAATTCAAAAGAAAGACTGTCAACCAAGAGTTTAGAAAGTTAAGTCTTAAGACCTCTAACATTCTGATAAGCCAGAGTGTTTGCCCTATCAGCTTTTTGGTAGCTTTTTTTCAACTAATAACACGAAGTATTTCAACGTTATAAACTTTATTGAATATATTTAGACTAAAAGCTCAAATGTTTAGTCTTTTCAACATCGAGATTTTTTATTGTCTATTACAAGTTTGTTTATTAAAGGTTTGAAGCCACTTGATAAACCTTCTCACAACAATTAACTACCGATCGATTACCGACAATGAACGTTTGAAGCCACTTGCTAAACCTTCTCACAACGAGAATAACTAAAACCGATCGATAAGATAGAGTTATGCGAAACAACTAAGTAGCTATAGCAGCCGGCCGATCAGCGAACGCACTTTATCGAGAGAGAGAGAGAGAGAGAGAGAGCGCTGCACAAAGAGAGCGCTGCAGCTCAAACTGCATTTAACATTATGTGGATATGTTAAATGCAGTTCTGTGGATAAGACTAGCTATAAGCGATTTATATCAAAATCATGCATGGCTCCAAACTCAAGCATGTTAACAACTCATGAACAATTCGCTTTCTTTGCTACTGCTGCCAACACAGAGAAAGATGATTTTAGTTTTACTGTACAAAATTAGAAGAAAATCCAGAAGGATCTAGAGGCAGTGTAATAGGAGTAATAGGAGTTTTTTATTTGTATACTCCTTTATTACTAAGTCTTTCGGCCAGAAATTAGCACAACATATTCTGCCAAATACCTTAGTCGGAACACTCAATTTAAAAGAGGAGATTTCTCTTTTCAACTGCAATCCCAATAGATGTCACTAGTTTAGTTTGTATGTAGGCTTTAATATCATCTACTGATAAATCATGAGCAAGACGTGAAATAAAAATTTGCTTTCTATGTGCAACCGCTAAAAGAGATTTGGGAGCACTGCTATAAAGAACTGGTGGACTTGAATCGAACAAAATGGAATGGGACACATTAGAGTCCCCACAATTGATTGCAAGTGGTGCAGGATAAATAAACTGCTTCATGCTAGACGAAGATCATTGAAACCCCGTCTAGTTTGCCTCAGAAAACCCTGGATATCGGAATCCGCGTTACGGCAATTGCCAATTGCGTGAAACCAGCACATTTTACGTGTACCACGTTGCCACACAACCAGCAACAGATAAAATCGGCCTTTGGGTCAGCCTGGTTGTTTCAGTTTTTAAAGTAGCAAGACATATTGGATGAAAAAATTATTATGATCGAAAAAGAAGACATCAAAGATTCGACACTGCATAGAGAAAATAACAAAAACTAAGAGAGCCCAACAAGATAAAATACGAAACAACAACACCCAGCTTTAGCACTGCCCGAATAAGCTAAGAAAATAGACAAAAACTTTCGGCAGCAAAAATAGGAGAGCACTTGAATTCCTTATTATATTTCAGTATACCTCGACCACTAACCATTCAAGTATTACTATAAATAAATATAGAGTCGTTGCTATACAGGCAACTGATTATTGGTGAAGAGATTGAGAATGTAATTCAAAATTACAAAAGGAATCCTATGGAGCGGATATCAAAGCCTAATTATTATCAGAAACGTCTGAAAAGTTAAGAGTTAAAGTTAAAGAAATCAATATCCAAAAAACTACTGAAAAATTTATCAATAAATATTTATTTATCTAATACCATGTACATAAGAAAAATGTAATAAAGCAAAGGGAAATTCTGCAGCGAAATAAGCACAATGGAATTGGAGACCCTATCCTTGTCGACCGTGAACAACGAATTGGAAATAGAGACAATTATTCCTAAGCCAATTTTATTGATTGATAGTTTGGAGAGTATAATGAATAAAAAGGTGTCTGTGAGTTCGCACAGATGCATTAAAGAAGCTGGGCTCGTCGGGGGATGTTCCGACAGGATTCGATCTAGTTTAATTTTAGAAGTATCCCAGTTAGCCTTCGTTTGATTTAAGAAGTTGGCCGGGTTTATTCTTGGACTAGTTCAATGTCGACTCTGCCTTCATTCAGGCGGAGCATGAGGATGCTGCTGATGCTGCTTTACAATGAAGGGGGCTTTATCTGCAGAAGTCGTAGGCACATCTGTAGATGAAACCCCCACCACCGTATTATTGCTGTCCTCATCATCAGACAATGAGAAGTCCTCTGTCAGCGTCGACGCACTGGATGTATAGCCCGGCTTCAGCTCGTCGGCAGTTGCTTCGATTTTTGAACAGGGATCCTCCTCGGCTGGCTTGTTGATAGCATCCCCACCGGCCGTTACATCCAGCTTATACCATTACGGTAACTGAGCTGAAACCGAAGTTCAGCTAGCTCGATGCGGCCTCAATAGGTGCCAGTGCTTCCTTGTTCAGGGTCAAAATCGCCTGATTCATAGGGCCTTTTGATGCCTCAATATTCACCACCCTCCAACCTTGGGTGAGAATAGATGGGTTCCATCTCTGCAACATTTTTAACACCTGATCCGGCACTTTTATTGCCGCCAGAATCAAAATTCGGGTCCCAGGTGTACCTGGCGCTTCGATTAGCTTAGCTGCCGGGTATACCTCGTCATTGCTTACGCTAACGCTCCGTCCACATATTTTCTGTGATCCTCCCGTCCTTATTGCCTTTATCGAGGACCACTATGATAACCCTCTCCGTGCCAATTTTGGCGAAGGATCTCCCAGGTTCTTGGCTTTCTTGGTCACTGGTCTGGTACGTCTAGCGAGCGCAATCTTCCTGCCCTGGCGGTCTGGCCTTTTAAAATGCCGGCTGCAGTGCCACTGGTGGTTGGCACTTCGCCCTTCGCACTCCCTCCTACGAAATAAATAATGAAAACAAAATAATTATGAGCAATAATCCAAAGCGATTACTACTTCAATATTTTTCCGTTAATTTTTGATACTTCGATAACCGCATCCAATTAAGCTTACAAAAAAAGAAAAAAAAAAAACTTAGAAAGCTAAACCAACGCAACAAAACTATGTAGAACCAGTAACCAGTTAATAAATAATTAAAAAAATTTAATTATACCCAAAATTATACAAATAAATACATTTTTATTGAATCAATTGAAATATTTGAAATTATGAATGTTAATTTTTAATAATCTAAATACCGGTTGAAATTTGTGTTTGATTTTAAGTTGCCGATTTATATTACCTATTAAGTATATTTAGTAAACAATGCAAATATGAAGGCTATTAGAAAATGTAATTACAAATTATAACGTTTAAAAAATGTTGGAAGAATTATCGTGCATATGGGTGCCGGCCGAAATGATTTAAGGGAATATAAACTTTTCGTTGGAAATCTCTCATAAGTCACATTCATTCATGGGTATAGACAACGAGGATCAACCGCCACCCCAGATCACTTCAGATGTTATAAAATTCCCCTTTAATAATAATAACTATTTTGAATTTTTTTATTTATGTATTTCGAAGTCGAGCACTTCCTATTTGATTCAATACAGGGACTCTAGATTCATTATGTAATAGAACCAAAGAACACGGCCACCCCACCCCATTCTCCCAAAAGAGCTAGGGTATCATTTGATATGTCAAATGTAGGGCATCGAGTTGAGCAAGCTGACGGAGAGGATGATGATGGGGAAGACATCACATCTCGGTCAGATGCTACTGATGAAAGTAGTGCGGATGACAAAAAGCTGGAGGAGGAGCAGATCCCACTTGGAAGACCGAAATTGCTAAGGACGGGCAGACCTGGTCGTCCGAGGAAGCAATTTAATATATTCAGTGCAATGGTTACAAGTGATGTACCCATTCCAACAACCTACGAGGAGGCAACGTCTGGTTCGCATGCTTCGTTTTGGCAAGAAGCGATGCAAAAGGAGTATGAGTACGAATCAAACCTGGCAGCTGGCAGATTTACCGAAAGGTCATCGTGCAATTGGCTGCAAGTTTGAAGTGAGATGCTCACGGCCAAATACAACGGTTCAATGCACGACTGGTGGCAAAAGGATGCGCACAGCAGAATTTATGTTTTGTAAGCATGTTTGCATTCTGGAAGGGTGTTGAAAATAATGTTAATTTACATTCAGTGCAACCGTGCATCCATATATATGTTAAGTCCCCTATTAAGGAATAGCAATATTGTTAAATAACAGAATATCGACACTTTTAAATAAACTTTGGTTGAGTACACAACGCTGGTGGTACTTCGCTTTATTTTATTATCCAGGCATTCCCTGACGCGGGGAAACTAAGCTCTAACAGGTTATGGGCCCAGAGCACGTGGCCTGATAATATTGGTTAAAGTTTATTGCCTCGATATCTAGAGTTACGAACTCGGATGTGTTAAAAAGAAAAAATCGGCAGTTGCGTTTATGTAAATGTAAATTGCGTCGCAGAAATAGAAAAAAATTACTGCATTTACCAAATTGAGAAGCTTGAAGAAAATAATTATGATTCTTGGAGCATACAGATACTAAGCATGTTGGGAAGTTGCGTCGGGAGATTTACTGAAGTCTGATGTGGGCGAAAATATTAACTGGAGTGCGCTGGATCGTAAGGTATTGGCAACGATCACGCAAAGTGTTAAGGCATCGCAGTTGGGATACGTCAAGAATTGCATAACGTCACAGGAGGCATGGACTAAGTTGCGCGAAGTTCATCGAAATTGCTAAGGACGGGCAGACCTGGTCGTCCGAGGAAGCAATTTCGGTCTTCCAGGTCCAATTCGTGGGATCTGCTCTTCCTCCAGCTTTTTGTCATCCGCACTACTTTCATCAGTAGCATCTGACCGAGATGTGATGTCTTCCCCATCATCATCCTCTCCGTCAGCTTGCTCAACTCGATGCCCTACATTTGACATATCAAAGGTTACCGCTTCGCCCTTTGCCTGCTCCAAGCAGCGAATACACTTGATCATCTTTCCTGTTTTACGCTCTACCAGATTTTTATAATCCACGAACTTGTGAAAACTTCGTCTTTTCCTTTCAGGAAATACCCAAAACTCCGCCTTGATTTGTCATCAATGAACGTAAGGAAATACTTAGAGCCGCCAAGAGACTTTGTTTCGAAAGGGTCACACACGTCAGTGTGCACTAGATCCAGAAGTTCTTGCGCTCGGCTTTCTGTTGATCCTGGAAATGGCTGCACATGAACCTTATTCAACATGCATGTCTTGCACGACACCGGTTGCAACACGTCACCATTTTCCATTGCTCGCACCAGCGCCTTGTTTGCCATTTCACGCAAACTATCATAATTCAGGTAACCGTATCTGTTATGCCACAACTCGCTGTCTGACTTAACAGCAGCATAACATCTGTTAGGATGACTTTCTAACGTATACAGATTTCCTACTCGTTTTGGTATCGAGTATACATTCGCCGCCTTTAAAGACTCTTGCACTTTCTGCATCAAAATTTACAACGCACTTCCTTGCTACGGCTTGACCCACAGACATGAAATTGCCTGTCAACTTTGGCAGGTACAATACGTTACCTAAGACCAGTGTACACAAATCCGTTTTCAATTTAACTTCGCCTCTGCCTTCTGCTTGCAAGAAGCCGGCGTCCGCCAAAACGAGGCAAAATCTATTAAAGCGTTGCATGATAACATAAATGAAACGTTTTCTGCGCTAAATAACATTGGGATTACGATAGAAACCTGGGATCCAATACTTCTTTGCATCTTAACCAAGAAGTTCGATCGGCAAACTCATATGCCATATGAATAATCTGTTGTAGATTCAAGAAAATTACAAGAACTGAGTCAGTTGTTGATATTTTTGGAGCAACGATTTCTTGCATTAGAAGCCACTTGCAGTGCTGATAAGAAAAATGTTAGCACCAAACAAAATATATGCGCATCAATTGGAACAGAATACATTTGCTATTTCTGTGAAAAACAGAACCATGCTATATTTAAATGCAATGAGTTCATTAAGATGATTCCAACAGAAAGATTAAATTGGGTTCAAAAACTAAACTAAACTACAAACTATATGTAAAATATTTTAAGCGCGATCATACTGCAAAAACATGTCAGAGATTGTTTTAAGTGCAATAAAAGGCACAACACACACTCTTCTACATTTGGAAGTTAAACCTGAATCCAAAGCAACAACATCGGCAAGTACGGTACAAACAAATTATGAAGTGTTAGCAACAGCACGAGTCCTTATTGAAGGAAACAATTGACAAGTGAGAGAATTTAGAGCTCGACTCAGGCTCGCAAATTAATGTCATCCCGAAGAGGGCATTAAACATGTTGAATCTAAAGCGCCAGAGATCTGAACTACATATTAATGGAATTGGCGGACGAACGCAAACATCAAAAGCACGAGTGAATGTTATGCTTAAATCACATCATAACAAATTCATCTCGAGATTAGAAGCTATCGTACTACCTCACGTAGTAGCAGACCAACCAGCACAGAAGATCGAAACATTTCGGTGGAAACTCCCGGCAAACATTACTTTGGCGGACCCCAATTTGACAAACCAGGAAGAATTCACATACTTCAAGGAGCAGTATATTATTTTGAAATCAGTCAAAATAATCATTTGAAAATTGGAAGAGGAATGCCTAGGTTACAGAAAACGAAACTAGAATGGATCATAGCCGGAAAACTTCAAGATGCATCTTCTACAGCATGCACATGCTCAGTTCTGACTGAAGAAGATACGGTTGATCAGCAAATAAAAAAAAACTGTTCAACTCAACAACATGGTCATACCTCAGGAGAACCATTTTTGCTACCTGGGTATGTATCTGGGCAGGAAACTTACCTGGCGCTATGCTCGTCCGAGCTCGCCGGATTGTACGGATGTACTCTGCCACATGTACTCTGCCACATTTAATTAGTGCGCGTTTACAAAACAAGTAACAACTTGGGTTAATGAAATTCAATTTTCAATTATTGGAAACGCCGACACGACCCATAACTATACTGAGACACTAGTCCTCTTAGAAGGAACATAGATGGTAGTAATAATAGATAATGATGTCACCATTACTCTTAATTATATTTTATATTATATAATTGAACTATAATTTATAAGTACATTGGCTTTTTTTTTTGTTAATTCATAATTAATCATTTTTTTATCATATGATATATAAATTATTCTTATTCTTATTTTCTTAATTAATTATTATCATTATTAAATTAAAACTTCATTATTTTCTCAGCATTTCTATACGGCTTTGTGCTCATATTCAACTTTAGAATGCATTACTTATATTTAAGGCTTATATATATATTGAAATAAGTTTTTACATAATCATGTCGGACGTTACATGTCGTGTTTGGCTGTGGATCAGTCCTTTTCTTTAGTTCATTTATATATGTATATGGTTTCCCTTATTTACTAAGTAGGTCGTACACATCTAATTGTTTACCTACATTATAGCTAGTTCATTGCTCACTCGACGTTGATTGTTTTTTTTTTTTTTTAAGTCGATGCGATTGTTGGGCCCAATGTTCGTTAACGCAGAGATGAAGCCATTGGAAATTTTTTTTAAAACATTAGGAAGGGGGTTATTGCTTTTTGATTTTTAATTGGTTCATTATTGGAGCTAATTTATTGTTTTTGGATGGGGGGTGACAGGTGTGTAACCTTTTTAGAAAGATGTGTGGTTTTGGATCACGTATGAGACATTTATGATCGAATGGTATCGATTTATGGCTGACCCTTTTTTTAATGTGGGTTGACAGCAGGTGGATGATCACTCACCTGTAACCTGTGAGCTAGAATCAAGTGGAAGATCAGGTAGCAGCTGCCGCACTGTTGTGCATGTACATGGTTTGATTTTTGAGGGTGTTTGCAATAATAATTGTAATGCTCGCTTCCCTTTTGTCACTTTTTTTGTCAATGTATAGAACTCATAGGACACCTCACACCGGAATGTTTTCCCACACAATAATTAAAGTATTATTGGTGTAAACTCTTGTTAAGTAGGTACTTCGCACGTACGTTTGCCACGTGCTGCTACCTTCTTCGTATGTTTGGTTCTCTCCCTTTTTATAGTGCACTCTGTTTGAGTGACCCTCCTTATGTTAATTTCACAATAATTTGAAATAATAGCATACGTTGCTTTCTGCACCTACGGGCTACATACCTAGGTTTATAGAGTTTAAAATGTTTAAATAAAAGGACTTTTTTTAATTTTCATAATATAGTTTATTTAATTATAAATAAAATGTTTACAAATGTGAAAATTTGTTTATTCGTATTGATATAGTTTAATTTTAAGATACATATACTTTATGAAAGTATATTATTATTGTGGAAAATATGATCAATACAACCCAACAATTATTATTATCCATTTTGCTTAACCTCTTTCTTAGGTTAGTGTATTGAAATATAAGACGATCCAGTTTTCTTTTATATGATATAAAGTAGTGACAAGCACGTGTATCAGATCCTTCTCTGGCTCACACTGTCAAGTGCTTTCCTTATTTTGATTTAATTAGACGATAGTTTTCATATTCCAAGAAAAATACTCGGTATTCCTCCAATTTAGAATGTTCAGGGAAAATTACATCCTCAAACTACTTGTGTAAATCATCATTTTTCCTTTCATTTGTTTTAAATCCAAAATTCGAAATTATACCCATTCTGTGTATTCTCCAAAAGCAGAAATGCAACTGAAGAATTATTTTACTTTATTTATAAAGTGTCTATACTTGTGTAACTTTCTTTTGTAATACTGTCTATACTGGTTTACATCTTTTTTTATTTCTTTTCCCATCTTTCTTGAAATTTTAAAGCATAAGCGAGTTAAATCAATTTCTGCTTCATGTCCATAAGATACATTTAAATCTAAAAGTTGTACATCATATTTCCACATCTTTGAACATTTTGGGATAATATAATTATTATATATATTACAAATTTGATTTTTAAGCAGTGTGTTCCAACATAAAAATGAAGTGAAAAATATCCTTAATCTTATGAAGGCTCTCTGAATAATTTCTTCAAAAGCAGAAAATCTTACGCTGCTGATAGAGCACAGAATCAATGAAACAAATATGCATCCGACCCGAAGTAAGCAGATGTTATCATACGCAGCGTCGTAAATTAGAAAATTATAAGCCATGGTATCTGTAAGTGCATAGGTAAGGATTGACTGTTTGGGTAAAATGTAAATATAATAACTAGCCCTAAGCAAAGATTATCGTCTAAGAACTTTGTATCTAAACGACGCATTTTTCATGAAATAAACCAGTACAAAAAGAACTCTGCGTATTCACATCGTCCAGCCCAATTGGTTACAAGTACCGATTGCGCCGACACTGCTGGTATACGAACCGGTAGCATACCCAACACCCTTTTCAGCATACCCTAAGTATTGACAGTAAGAAGTAATTTTTATCTACATTTGGTGACCCCCGACTTTTGGAATTTAGTTACATTTGGCGAACCATCCATAATTGGTCAACTGACGACCAGTCATTCATAATTTACCAGGTGGTAAATAAGGAGTCTATTTAGATTCATTTGGCGAATCATAGACACACATTTGATCAACTTCGAGACTTACATTCGAATTTGGTTAACTTGGCAACTATTTTCAGAGAACAAAAAATCCCAGTTAACTTGGCAAATAGGTAACATAAATCGGCAACAAAAGTTAACGTTACTTGATCACAAAAAGGACTACATAAAAACATCAACGGTCAATTTGGCGACCAAGGAAAGAAAGAAAAAAAACAATTCCAATTTTGTTTAGTAGTATACCTTGACTAATATTCCGGTTGTGAGTCGACGCACAGCCTGTCGCAGTGACAAAAAAAAAAAAAAAAAACCCAAAAAAACCTCAAACGAGTCAGATATTATACTAAATAAAAAATGAATGAAATGAATAAACAAAGCGAAATGGATTCATCGAAGCTAAGCGCGTTGCTGGACAGGCAACTAGTTACTGGCGAGGAAATTCAAAATGTAATTATAAACTACAAAAAGGATCCTGTGGATCGGAAAGCGAAGCCAGGATATTTATATCAAGAGCGCCTGAGAAGATTAAACAACCTTTGGGAGACTTTTTCAAAGGAAGAAAGTAATCTACAAGAAATTATTCAAGAAAAAAAATGGAACATAGCAATTTTTTTTACATGTGCAAATAAAAGATTTAGTATTTGAATACAAAGAAAAATTTCAAAGTGAAATAAGCTCAATGGAATTGGAAACTATGTCCGTGTCCACTGTGAACGAAGAATTTGAATTAGAACCAATGATTCGTGAGCAAAATGTAATACTTGACGGTTTAGAGCGAATAATGAACAAAATGACTAATGAGACTCGCCAAGGTTTCTGAAAAGTCATAAGCCAATGTTGGAGTGAGATAAGAAACATCCACATCCAAATTTATAAGAAATTCATGGATCCCAAAAAGATTGGATATAATGAGAGGAGATATTTGGCTGCTGAAGATGCTGTTATTATCAGTTCAAACCATGACAGGAGTTGAAATTATTCAGCGACCTGCCAGTACGCCTCAAATGCATACTGCTTTACTTCTGCCAAAGATAGAAATTCCCAAATTCAATGGAGATTATCTAAAGTGGCAGCAATTTTTTGCTATTTTCAAGAAAATTATTAATGAATCAACATTACCGGCTATTCAGAAGATGTGGTATTTAAAAAGCAACATCACTGGAGACGCTGAACGTTTGATACGCCATCTTTCCTTAACCGAAGAAAACTATTTAACAGCATGGAATATGATGCAAGAGCGTTTTAGCAACAAAAGAGTGCTAAGTAACGCATTAATCAGTAAGTTATTAGATCAGCCAACAACCATTAATGAGGCGAAATCTATTAAGGCGTTGCATAATAACATAAATGAAACGTTATCTGCGCTAAATAACATTGGGATTACCGTAGAAACCTGGGATCCAATACTTCTTTGCATCCAAGAAGTTCGATCGGCAAACTCATATGCTTTATGAACAATCTATTGTAGATTCAAGAAAATTACAAGAAGTGAGTCAGTTGTTGATATTTTTGGAGCAACGATTTCTTGCATTAGAAGCCACTTGCAGTGCTGATAAGAAAAATGTTAGCACCAAACAAAATATATGCGCATCAATTGGAACAGAATACATTTGCTATTTCTGTGAAAAACAGAACCATGCTATATTTAAATGCAATGAGTTCATTAAGATGATTCCAACAGAAAGATTAAATTGGGTTCAAAAACTAAACTAAACTAAACTACAAACCATGTGTAAAATGTTTTAAGCGCGATCATACTGCAAAACCATGCCAGAGATTGTTTTAAGTGCAATAAAAGGTATAACACTCTTCTACATTTGGAAGTCAAACCTGAATCCAAAGCGACAACATCGTCAAGTACGGTACAAACAAATTATGAACTGTTAGCAACAGCACGAGTCCTTATTGAAGGAAACAATTGACAAGTGACAGAATTTAGAGCCCTGCTCGACTCAGGCTCGCAAATTAATGTCATCCCGAAGAGGGCATTAAACATGGTGAAGCCAAAGCGCCAGAGATCTGAACTACACATTAATGGAATTGGCGGACGAACGCAAACATCAAAAGCACGAGTGAATGTTATGCTTAAATCACATCATAACAAATTCATCTCGAGATTAGAAGCTATCGTACTACCTCACGTAGTAGCAGACCAACCAGCACAGAAGATCGAAACATCTCGGTGGAAACTCCCGGCAAAAATTACTTTGGCGGACCCCAATTTTGACAAACCTGGAAGAATTGACATACTTCTAGGAGCAGAATATTATTTTGAAATCATTCAAAATAATCATTTGAAAATTGGAAGAGGAATGCCTAGGTTACAGAAAACGAAACTAGAATGGACCATAGCCGGAAAACTTCAAGATGCATCTTCTACAGCAAGAACATGCTCAGTTCTGACTGAAGAAGGTACGCTTGATCAGCAAATAAAAAAATTTTGGTAACTGGACTCATTTGAAACGAAAACATCTTGCCTTTCGCCATTGGAAAAACAATGCGAAAAACAATTTTTTTGCAACACATCAAAATTACAGTAGTCAAGGAATTTATCGTCCGACTCCCATTTTTGGAAAATACTTTAGCCCTAGGGGAGCCAATTTTGCATCGGTTCAGAATGCACAAAAATGTATTCACAGCGGACGTTGAAAAAATGTATCGTCAGATATGGATAAGTCCCGAAGATCAATATTATCAGACCATAGTATGGCGCAGCGACCCATCAGATACAGATCAGGTACTACAGATTGAAAACAGTTACATGTGGAACAAGGGCTGCACCATATTTAGCCACTAAATGCCTACAATATCTGGCACAAAAGGATACATTACCAGAAGCTTTCTATAGACAGCAACAGCTAAGGAAAATCCTGGACAGCTCCTGATTTAAGTTAAGGAAATGGTGAAGTAATAATAATGAATTACTGCAAGGAATTCCAAAAGAAGATACAATTTCAAATGTTTAGCTGGAGGATACCGCATATGAGGACTGCTCTATTAAGACCCTGGGAATCACTTGGATACCCAAATTAGATATTTGATGTGGTAAAACAGATATTATCACTAAAGATAAAATATCAAGAAGAGACGTTATGTTCGAAATCTTCAGCATTTTCGATCCTCTAGGACTCTTCTCACCAGTGGTCATGAAAGCAAAAATATTCATGCAACATCTAACAAAGGAAGGATTTGATTATAAAGAAGAGCTTTTGGCAGGAATGGAAGTGGAAGTGAGGAGCTGAAAATGCTCAACACTATTTGTTTAGATTCGTTGTACGCTGCAGATAGCGCAGCGTACACAGTAAATAAAGTACACCCAATCCATGGATTGCGATAAGAAATATGTTGAGCGACCTGCACTTGAGCGGCCTGCACTTGAGAGCGGCCTGCAATTGAGCGGCTAAGCAGAGAGTAGCTCAGTCAGCGTCATAAATAAGATCAGTTTAAGACTTGGTATCTGTACACGCATAGATAACCATTGATTGTTTAGGTCAACCCGCAGATAGCATAGCTAATCCTAAGCAAAAATTATCTTCTAAAAATTCTGTATAAAAACGATGCATTTTTCTTCAATAAAGTGAGTGTCTTTTAGAGTCTTAGTAACACATACAAGTCATACTCATTCTTTTCTACCATCGCATTCACTGTGCGCAACGAAGGACCTCCCTCTCCGTAAAGTCCAACTAGTTACAAGTGCTAGTTGCGACGCCTTTTAGTAGTCAGTTTATGTGCTGACTGCTTCCCTTAAAATATACACAAAGATTTTGGTGACCCCGACGTGATTTCCTGCAGTTGCCAACTAGGCGACAAAAGGATAAAAAACCTCAAATATCCACATTTTAAGTTTTCAACAAGGCGACAATCAAAAGGATACCTGCAATCTCCTAACACAGTTCGGTGTTAGTGAGACCATCTGAAGTTGTCAACTAGGCGAAATATCAGGATAAAAGTGTGCTCTCGTTAGTTAAATGACCACAGCACTTATAAAAACCATCAAGCACAAAAATCCAAACAAAAAGCAGACAAAAAAAAATCAGTCAAAATGGCATCAGAAAAAAGGACCATCAATGAGTTGCTTGATGTCCAGCAAGATGTTAGCGATGGGATTGTACGGCTGATATCTAATTATAAAAAGGATTCCGCTGAGAGAAAGTCTCAGACCGGCTATCATAAAATTAAAACAGATTCTCTCAATGAGAGATGGAATGTTGTCCAAGAAAATGACGAAGTCATTAGAAATTCTGGCGAGCTACAGAAAAATCATGAATACTTCACCTACTATGAGGACATAAGAACAACAGTTCTAAAGTACTTAGAAATAATCAAAAACGACGCTGAAACCATAAATCAAGCCACAAGCAAGAAGCTTGAGATTGGCGATGGACAGCGTCAGCAATCAACCTTAGAACCCAAGGTGATTGCGTTGTGCCGGCGACAAAGGGCAATGATCGCATCACTACATCGCACATTGCACCAAAGCACCCCTATTGAGCACGCAGCATTAGAGCTCATAAGGAATCTATGGACACACATTCAAGAGGTTGATTTTCGGCTGTATGAAGAAGTTGAAAACCCAGAAGAAAATGGATATGAAACAAAGGAGCATCTACAGGCAGAAGAAGATGTACAAAGGGCACTAGATTCAAAAAGCAATAAGCAGTGTACCAATGACATAAACTTGCCTCGCATAACCATCCCCAAATTTGATGGGGATATATTAAAATGGACACAATTCTTTGATATGTTTGTGTCCATGGTACACAAGACCAACATGCCAACAATTCAAAAAATGTGGTATTTAAAAACCAGCGTGATCGGTGAGGCAGAAAGATTAATACGCCAAATCGACTTAAAAGAGGATAACTACCTTCACGCATGGAACATGTTGGTTGACACGTACGACAATCCAAGAGACATAGCATCAACGGTATTGAACCGATTTTTAATGCAACAAGCCATTAACGACAATACAAAATCGCTTAAGGAACTACACATAGTCACTTTGGAGTCCCTTGCATCTCGCAAGGGACTCGGATTAGACATCTCAACGTGGGACCCAATTTTAATAGCGGTCATTCAAAATAAACTCGACAGCACAAATAAAACGCTGTACGAGCAATCATTAAGCAACTCAAAGCAAATACAGAAACTGGACACCATGCTCCAGTTTCTTGAACAACGAGTTCGTGTTTTAGCTAGCGGAAGCAAATCACATAGCAATGCCAAAAGGCATTCGATGGGATCAACTTGTGCATCCTCCTCAACTACAAGGAAGAATTGCCTCTATTGCAAGAAGTCTGATCATATCATATTTCGGTGCGACGATTTCCGTGCAAAGACAGCCGCTGAGAGATTGAATTGGATCCAACGACAAAAACTATGCGTCAACTGGCTCAAAGGAGACCACATGAAAATTTGGAAAATTCTTCAATGGAGCAACAAAATCCAATTGTAGCATCAGCAAGTATCAAAAATATAAATCTACTTGCAACAGCAAAGGTAATAGTCCAAGGAAATAATGGACAACAAGCTACTTTCAAGGATTTGCTGGATTCCAGATCACAGATTAACGTAATATCAGAACGACTCGCCTCTTTATTATCTTTAAAACGACTCGACTCCATACTACGAATTGAAGGCATCGGTAGACAACAAAAGACAAGCAGAGCTCGTGTAAATCTGTTGGTAAAGTCATTATACAACGACTTTACATTGCGGATCGAAGCATTTATTCTACCGCACATTATTACGGATCGGCCAGCCCAAAGTATAAATAATAAAGATTGGAACATGCCAGCAACCCTACCGTTGGCAGATCCCCAATTCAACAAACCTGCCAAAATCGACATGCTTATCGGTGCGGAACACTATTACGCACTATTGCTCCCATAACAACACAAAATACCCTCTGGTCCAATCCTGCAAAAGACCAAGTTGGGATGGGTTGTGGCTGGAAAAATAAAAGAATCAAGGATGTCAGCAGCCATGTGTGCAGTAGCTGCAGCAGAAGTAACGATTACCATAATGGAGCGATTCTGGACCCTAGACAACTTAGAAACAGCAGAAAGGCATCGGACACCAACTGAAAAGGAGTGCGAGAGCCATTTCATTGAGAAATTGAACATTCTTCAGCCCTGGGGCCCTCGTTGGAAACTGCAGAAAAAAGATTCCTCGCACTAGAAAGAAGGAAAGATTCAAAAATCTGGAAGGCGTATGTGGACTTCATGACCGAATATGAACAATTAGGTCTTATGAAAGCTGTCCCTCGAAAACTCCTTCCAACAAACCATTATTTCATCCCTCACCATTGTGTGCTGAAACCTGACAGCAGCACCACAAAGCTAAGAGTAGTCTTCGATGCATCATGTAAGACATCGACAGGAAAATCATTAAACGACATATTGCAAGTAGGACCCACGGTACAAAGTGATCTCATGTCAATTCTACTGAGATTCAGAACAGATATCGAAAAGATGTATCGCCAAATATGGATAAACCCTGAACACCAATTTAATCAAATGATAGCTTGGAGAAAAAATCCAAATTATGAGTTAAAATACTATCGATTAAAAACGGTCACATATGGAACAGCATCGGCTCCGTTTTTGGCAACTAAGTGTCTAAATCACTTAGCCTCACTTCATATAAGTAGATCACCATTAGGATCCTCTGCCTTAAGGGATGACTTCTACGTAGATGATTGCCTCACAGGAGCAGACTCGATTCAGGAAGCAATCCAAATTCGACAGGAGTTGATAAAAATACTGCTCCCCAACGGATTCAAATTACGCAAATGGTGCTCAAACAATGAGCAAATTTTTCAAGGAATTTCCAAGGACGACATAGTAAACGATATTAAGCTTGACGAAACACTGAAACACTACAGTGTTAAGACATTGGGCCTTATTTGGATGCCAAAAAGGGATCAACTTTGCGGCCGCACACAAGGCAGCACAACAAAAAGGATTACAAAACGTGTAATTTGCTCGGAGTTGGCAAAGATCTTCGACCCTCTTGGCCTGTTCGCTCCAGTCGTGGTAAAAGCAAAAATCTTTATGCAACGACTCTGGGAATCAAAACTCGACTGGGACGATGAATTACCTGCGAATCTTCAATACGAGTGGAAGGACTATAGAGAAGACTTGCAAAACCTTAACTCGATGCAAATTCCAAGGCACATATACGATGGAAATACTCCAGTCACGAAGGAATTGCACACATTTGTGGATGCTTCAGAGCAGGCATATGGCACAGCAATATATGTACGCGCAACGTACAAAAACAATCACATTTCTGTGCGTTTACTATGCTCAAAGTCTCGAGTGGCTCCAACCGCAAAACAGTCACTACCTCGTCTAGAACTATGTGCTGCATTATTGGGTGCTGAGCTCGCGGACAGAATTCGACCCGATCTCAACCTTGACTCCACCACAGTGCCAGGATGCTTTTGGTCGGATTCTACCGTTGTTCTTTCATGAATCAATGCCCCGTCTTCCACATATCATACGTTTGTAGCCAATCGAATCGGGAAAAGTCAGGCAGTGACAAGTCAAAATAATTGGCGGCATGTATCGTCTGCCAACAGCGCAGTAGATGTGCTCTCAAGAGGAATATCCGCACGAAAGTTCCACGAGCACAGTCTATGGCTCTATGGACCACTCTTTTTGCATGGCACTCCAGACAAATGGATAGCCCCTCCCATCATCTCTCCGAGCAACCTGGAAAGGAAAACAAAGCACATAAGCCTAGCTGCAACTCAATCAACAATAGGCGAAGAGTTGTATACCTGTCGACACAGCAACTCATTTTACAAGTTACAACGCATTGTGGCTTACATGTTGCCACTCTGCTACAAGCGATACAGATCAGCAACGACCACGCTGTGTAAAATGGAACTGGATTGCGCTCGCAATATAATTCTACAAACAATACAGCAAGCTGAATTTACAGCTGAGCTGAAAGATTTGAAGAGCCACAATACAGTGGACAAAAAAAGTCCTGTCTGATAACTCTCACCAATACAAGGGTCAGATGGACTCATGCGAGTTGGAGGTAAATTGGGGCAGGCCCCACTCCCGTACAAAGCAAGGCACCAGATTTTGCTGCCTGACAACGATCCAATAGTGAAGATGATATTACGAGAGCTGCATGAAGACAACATGCACTGCGGTGCTGAAGCATTACGACCAACTGCTAGACAACAATATTGGATCTTGAACGGCAAGACTATGTCGAGAAATATCGTTTACAACTGTGTGAAGTGCAACAAGGCAAAACCCAAGTTAATGAATCAAATTATGGGTAATCTACCGATCGAGTAACACCAACACGCCCGTTTTTCACTACAGGCGTAGACTACTGCGGACCAATTTGGATTCATCATAAAGTTCGCGGAAAAAGACCAGATAAGGCATACATAGCTGTATTCTGTTGCTTCTCTACAAAGGCAATCCACCTCGAGCTTGTTAGCGATCTGACTACAAATGCCTTTCTAGGAGCCCTGTGGCGCTTCCTAAGCCGCCGCGGCATATGTCAAACCATTCATTGTGACAATGCCACCAACTTTGTTGGAGCAAACAACCAACTAAAGGAACTAGGAGGATCAATATTTGGCGAGAAGGCTCAAGCAGAGATCATCAATCACTGCAACAAAAAACAAGTTGCCTTCAAATTCATACCGCCACGGGCGCCATCATTTGGAGGCAAATGTGAAGCTACGGTAAAGTCTGCAAAACGACTACTGGTTTCCACGACAAACACCGCATCTCTAACATTCGAAGAATTAAACATCGAATTGATCATCGAAATTTAAGCTATCTTAAACTCTCGCCCAATTACACCAATGTCAAATGACCCTACGGACAACACAGCCCTCACCCCAGCACATTTTCTGATTGGTGAAACGCTGACTGCTCCCCCCGATGTCAACACAGACCGCAACTAAAAATCCTTACTAAAACGGTGGGAACTAGTGTCCAGACTCAAGCAAGGATTTTGGAAGCAATGGTCACAGGAATATTTACAAGAATTGCAAGCCAGACATAAGTGGAAGGCCGTCAACCCCACTATCAAGGAAGGCATGCTTGTTCTAGTCAAGGAAAACAACATACTTGTGATGAGTTGGCCAATGGGACGCATTGTACACACATATCCAGGCCAGGATAATCACGTTCGTGTGGTTGACGTTAAAACTGCCTCAGGCATCTACAAGCGCCCCATAACCAGGCTTGCGCCGTTATTTCCAGAAGACATGACCAGAAAACGCCCCATCAAGGAAACCGAGGACACAGATAAAAACGATGCGCCACCCGTTCAACGAAAACGGCTAACGTCGCCAACCATAACCTCGTCTGTGTTAATCCTGCTCTTAATGTTACCCTTGGTACTGACAAACACAATATCTGTGACACGATTCAACACAAAGCCTGGAATCTATTATGAAAAAATTGGATCAACGAAGAGAGCAGTATCTGACTGGACCATGGTAATATACTATGAATTGGAACCATACTGGCGCGATATGAAAACATTTAATTCAGGCATAAACGAATTCAAATACATATGCCCAGAATTAAATAATAATCACATATGTCCATATGTCTCCATATCCCAGCACTTTCGTCACTTGTATGATGAATTACAAATGACAAATTCACTTATGCAACATACACGAAATCGCCGGTCTCCATTTGATGCAGTGGGTAACATTGCGAACAGTCTATTCGGAGTATTAGACTCGAACTACGCTAATGAAATGACCAAGGTGATAGAGAAGGTAAAAACAAACGAAGAATTTTTACTGACATTGCTGAAGAATCAAACTTCGGTGCTTGATTCAACCATTAACATTGTCAAGAAGTCAAGATCTGCATCTGACAAGCGACTAAAACTGCTTGAACAGCAAGTTGCTATCATTAGCCAAACTAGAGGAAAATACACTGGTGCACGTCTCACGGAGACTTACTTGGCGTTAACAACTCAATTAACACTGTTAGCAGCCAGCCTTCAACGCATGCAATCCGAAATTGTGGACGTACTTACTGGAATTCGCCACCGTACAATAAGCCCAACGTTGATCTCTCCCGATCAATTAAAGGAACAATTGGATCAAATTCGGGATCATTTGCCGCCAGATCAAATGCTACCAGTTACATCATCTGACGTTATTCACCTGTACAGAATTATGCGAGCAGAAGGTACAGTTACCGACACTCATGTAATATTTAGAATAAGACTACCACTAGTGTCAACATCAATATTAGAACTAATATTGTGCCGATTCCGATGTGAGGACTCAACAAGCTGGCGACTATTTGAGCTTAAAACACCTATTATAGCTGTAAACAGCCACAGGGATCAATTCATGGGACTCACAACAGATGATCTACAACGCTGCCGAACATTACCAAATGAAGAATACATATGCTTTGACCATCAAGCTATGTTTAATGTTAATAATCGGTGTGAGTTTCAACTTTTTAACAACAAAGCACCAACAATGTGTCAAGTAACTCATAGAGCAACCAAAATGGTATGGTCAAAAACACACCATCCTAATAATTGGATCTTTGCAACGCATTCTGTAATGGAACTACAAGCCGTATGCAAAGGAACCCCGTCTACTATACAACTGATGGACACCGGACTCCTATCGTTGTCATCAGGTTGTACTGCACGCAACTCAGAAATTAGCATCAGTACTTTCAACATCATTATAAGTCATGTGAGAAAGGGCTTTGCTCATTTTGGCAACATAATCAAGCCAAACACGACTCAAATCAACATATCAGAGAGCAAGGTACAAGAAGATAAGGATCTGGATGACTTGCAGCTAAAATTGAACGCACTCAACAAACAAGAGCTGCCTGACCAAATAAGTTCAGTACAACATCATTATATCGCCGCGTATGCTGTTTTAGTAGTATCCGTCCTTGTCCTACTTGCCTTTACACTACGGAAGCAACGCTTTTGGACCTTGCCATTACACCCGTGCTGATGGTTCATCCCCAAGACGATTCACACTGGATCTAGATGATGGTTGATCACCGATTCAACGGCCGGGAGAATGTTTAGATTCATTTTAATATTAAGCCAGTTGTACGCTGCAAATAGCGCGGCCTGCACTTAGCAGAGAGTAGCTCAGTCAGCGTCATAAATAAGATCAGTTTAAGACTTGGTATCTGTATACGCATAGATAACCATTGATTGTTTAGGTCAACCCGCAGATAGCATAGCTAATCCTAAGCAAACATTATCTTCTAAAAATTCTGTATAAAAAGGATGCATTTTTCTTCAATAAAGTCAGTGTCTTTTGGAGTGTCTTTAGAGTCTTAGCACATACAAGTCATTCTTTTCTACCATCGCATTCACTGTGCGCAACGAAGGACCTCCCTCTCCGTAAAGTCCAACTAGTTACAAGTGCTAGTTGCGACGCCTTTAAGTAGTCAGTTTATGTGCTGACTACTTCCCTTCAAATATACACAAACACTATTCAAGTGCCACGTCACATATTTCGTGGAAAATTACCTGTATCAGCAGAAATTCAAACATTTGTTGATGCTTCAGAAAAGGCTTTTGGAGCTGCCGTATACATAAGAGCAACACATAAAGACAAACAAGCAACAATTCAATTGTTATGTGCAAAATCACACCTAGACCCAATCAACACAATAACTTTACCACGCCTGGAACTAAAGGCTGCTGTATTGGGAGCTCAGTTAGTGGCAAAAATTAAACAAGACATATCAATGAAAAACGCATTAACTTATTATTGGTCGGATGCAAGGATTGTACTATCGTGGATTAATTGTTGAGCATCCATTCGGGACAAATTTGTTGCCACAAGAATTGGGACGATCCAGGAACTAACAATAAAAAAGCAATTTAGGCATGTCGCCTCGGCTGATGTACTATCCAGAGGAATAGCTGCTGCTAAATTCGCCGAAAACAGTATGTGGTTTTATGATCCACTGTTCCTACATGGCTCACCGTTAAAATGGCCACCACCGTTTATCACTACTAAGGATGAGGTAAAAAACCCAAACTCCCCAAGGATTAGTCAGAGATCCATAATGACTGTCACCAGAGAGGAGGATATGGCTTATTCAATAAGCTCGTCAGAATGATAGCTTATATGATGCACTTCCGCAAGAAAAAAAGGCAAACCAGCCAAATTGTACAGTTCGATAAACTTCAAGAAGCAATTCCGAAACATACAACGGAATGATTTTATGGACGACATAAAGAAAATTAAGAGACAAAAGGAGCCGCAAAGAGACAGTGCAATTAAGGCCTTAGCACCCTTTTTGGATCAAGAGGGAATCTTGTGAGCAGGAGGTCGACTTGAAGCAGCAAATCTCTCTTTTGACCAAATGCTATTACAATACAATGACCCAATAGTAAAAACAATTCTTGGACAAATTCATCAGGAAAGTATGCATTGTGGTCCCCAAGCGCTGCTGACCATATCAAGACAGTAATTCTGGATCCTGAAAGGAAAAAGTATGGCCGGAAATAAGTAGTAGAGAAATGGGGATTCTATGACAGGATGCATGTTATTGCTTTTTCGATTTTTAATTGCTTCATTATTGGAGCTAATTTATTGCTTTTGGGTGGGGGAGTGACAGCTGAATGGAAAATGTGTGATTTTTGATCACGTATGAGACATTTATGATCGAAGGGTATAGATTTATGGCTGACCCCATTTTTTTATTGTGGGTTGGCTTGAGGTGGAGGACCACTCAGCAGCACTTCTGTGTACGTACGTGATTGTAGTTTTAAGGAGAACATTGTGTGCTAGGCATGCAACCTGTAACCTGTGTGCTAGAACCAGGTGGAGGATCACTCAGTAGCACTTGTGTATGCGTACGTGATTGTGGTTTTAAGGAGGATATTGTGTGCTAGGTGTGTAACCTGTAACCTGTGTTTTAGAATCAAGTGGAAGATCAGCTAGCAGCTGGCGCACTGTTGTGCATGTACATGATTTGATTTTTGAGGGTGGGTGTAATGATCAGTGGAAAGGTAATGCTCGCTTCTCTTTTGTCACTTTTTTGTCAATGCATAGGACTCATACGAGACCTCACACCTGAATGTTTTCCCACACGATAATTAAAGTGTAACTTATTTCTTTCCAATTTTCATAATATATTTCATTTATTTATAAATAGAATGTTTACAAATGTGAAAATTTGTTTATTGTTATTGATATAGTTTAATTTTAGGATACATGTGCATTATGAAAGTATATTATTATTATTATTATCCATTTTGCTTGACCTCTTTCTTAAGTTAGGGTATTGAAATATAAGACGATCCAGTTTTCTTTTATATGATACAAAGTAGTGGCAAGCACATGTATCAACTCCATCTCTGGCGTTATCCGAAGACCATGAGCACACTGTCAAGTGCTTTCCATATTTTGATTTAATTAGACGATAATTTTCATATTCCAAGAAAAATACTCAGTATTCCTACAACAATTTCGAATGTTCAGGGAAAATTACATCCTTAAACTCCTTGAGGAATTCTTAAATTTTCCTTACATTTGTTTTAAATCCAAAATTCGAAATAAGACCCATTCTGATGTGTATTCTCCAAAAGTAGAAATGCAACTGAAAAATTATTTTACTTCATTTATAAAGTGTCTATACTTGTGTAACTTTCTTTTGTAATACTTGTCTATACTGGTTTACATCTTTTTTTATTTCTTTTACCATTTTTCTTGAAATTTCAAAGCATAAGCGAGTTAAATCAATTTCTGCTTCATGTCCATAAGACACATTTAAATCTAAAAGTTGTACATCATATTTCCACATCTTTGAACATTTTGGGATAATATAATTATTATATATATCACAAATTTGATTTTTAAGCAGTGTGTTCCAACACAAAAAAGAAGTGAAAAATATCCTTAATCTTATGAAGGCTCTCTGTATAATTTCTTCAAAAGCAGAAAATCTTACGCTGCTGGTAGCACACAGAATCAACGAAACAAATATGCACCCAACCCGTTGGTTGCATGTAAACATTGTTTCTCGCACCATCTCTCGCACGGCCTGAAGTAAGCAGATGTTATCATACGCAGCGTCGTAAATTAGAAAATATTAAGGCATGGTACCTGCAAGTGCATAGATAAGGATTGACTGTTTGGGTCAAATGTAAATAGAATAACTAGCCATAAGCAAAGATTATCGTCTAAGAATCTTGTATATAAACCACGAATTTTTCATGAAATAAACGAGTACAAAAATAACTCTTTGCGTATTCACATCGACCAGCCCAATTTGTTACAAGTACCGATTGCGGCGACACTTTGTTACTGGTACACGAACCAGTAGCATACAAAACACTCTTTCCAGCATACCCAAAGAATTTACAGTAAGAAGTCATACCACCTACACTCTCCATGAGTCACTATCATATTAAATTTTATTTCCGTAATGACTTAAAATTAATATGTGTTGCTTATCGGATTTTCTAATCTTAAAATGACACTTTATGCTCTCAATCTTGGGATTATCAATTATTGCATCAGGCATCAAGAACTCAAACTGCTCAAGCCTTAACTGGATATATTCCTTAAACGTCAGTAATTGAATAAATTCCTCTTTTCCAAATCCAATGAAATTACGTTTATACTGCTGCATCCAAACCATTGGTGTAAATCGTATCGTTGTTGAAAAGCCACACTTTAATTTTGTTTGTAGTTTAACAAAATACTGAAACCAAAAATTATATCGTGATCTTGAATTTTCTTGAATTTCTGGATTTTCTTAGCTGAAGTGTGTCCATATCCAATGAAAAGTTGTCTCACACTAACTTGGGAATTGAATTATGAACGCTATTTAAGGTGAAGAGTCTTGCTCATGCTTCTCAGTACACTATACACATTAGACGCAAAATTCTTAAGATAGACAGAAGCTCGTGTGTTCTTCTTGACGTTCAGTATATATTTGGAAACGAACATCAAATTTTTGTAAAGGAATTGTCCTTCATGAAAGGCGGATCAATCCTTCCGAATTTCTTTCATTTCAAGCCTCCTATATAAAAGAGACTGATATAAAAGAACTGGATGAAATAACAAGAAAAACCCCTAAAAACAACTAAACAGTATGTCGATGGATTGGATTGGTGTGATGTCGACATTTAAGCCTTGGTGATATATTAAGTCCATCAAATAGTTTTGGTACAGCTATTGTACGAGGTCGATCAAAGAAACAGTTTTTAAGTAAATATTTAACTACAAAAATAGTTGATTTAGAACTAGATCAAAGTTTAAGACACTTTCAAAACTTTTTCACAAATTGTAGAATACATAAGAAAATAACAAACCAATGTGCCAATGAGGAAGTGAAAGAAATTCGGAAGGATTGATCCGGCTTCCATGAAGGCCAATTCCTTTACAAAAATTTGTTACTCGTTTCCAAATATATATTGAAAGTCAAGAACACACGAGCACCTGTCTATCTCAATCATTTTGCGTCTAATGTGTATAATGTACTGAGAAGCATGAGCAAGACTCTTCGCGTTCACAATTCAATTCCCAAGTTAGTTGGAGACAACTTTTCAAACGATATGGACACACTTCAGCTAAGAAAATCCAGAAATTCAAGAAAAATTCAAGATCACGAAATCATTTTTGGTTTCGAGTATTTTGTTAATCTACAACTAAAATTAAAGCGTGGGTTTTCAACAACGAGACGATTTACACCAATGGTTTGGATGCAGCAGCATAAACGTAATTTCATTGGATTTAGAAAAGAGGAATTGATTCAATTACTGACATTTAAGGAATATATCCAGTTAAGGCTTGATGCCAGATGCAATAATTGATAATCCCAAGATTGAGAGCATAAAGTGTAATTTTAAGATTAGAAAATCCGATAAGCAATGCATATTAATTTTAAATCAATACGGAAATAGAATTGAATTTGATAGTGAATCGTGGAGATCCTTCATAAGATTAGGGATATTTTTCACTTCATTATTATGTTGGAACACACTGCTTAAAAATCAAATTTGTAATATATATAATAATAATATTATCCCAAAATGTTCAAAGATGAGGAAATATGATGTACAACTTTTAGATTTAAATGTGTCTTATGTCTTATGAAGCAGAAATTGATTTAATTCGCTTATGCTTTGAAATTTCAAGAAAGATGGGAAAAGAAATAAAAAAAGACGTAAACCAGTATAGACAAGTATTACAAAAGAAAGTTACACAAGTATAGAAACTTTATAAATAAAGTAAAATAATTCTGCAGTTGCATTTCTGCTTTTGGAGAATACACAACAGAATGGGTCTAATTTCGAATTTTGGATTTAAAACAAATGTAAGGAAAATTGATGATTTCCTCAAGGAGTTTGAGGATGTAATTTTCCCTGAACATTCGAAATTGTTGGAGGAATACCGAGTATTTTTCTTGGAATATGAAAATTATCGTCTAATTAAATCAAAATATGGAAAGCACTTGACAGTGTGCTCATGGTCTTCGGATAACGCCAGAGAAGGCGTTGATACATGTGCTTGCCACTACTTTGTATCATATAAAAGAAAACTGGATCGTCTTATATTTCAATACACTAACTTAAGAAAGAGGTTAAGCAAAATGGATAATAATAATAATAATACTTTCATAATGTACATGTATCTTAAAATTAAACTATATCAATAAGAATAAACAAATTTTCACATTTGCAAACATTTTATTTATAAATAAATAAAATATATTATGAAAATTAGAAAAAAAAAGTTATTTTATTTAAACATTTTAAACTCTACAAACCTAGGTATGAAGCCCGCAGGTGCAAAAGGCAGCGCATGCTATTATTTCAAATTATTGTGAAATTAACATAAGGAGGGTCACTCAAACAGAGTGCACTGTAAAAAGGGAGAGAACCAAACACACGAAGAAGGTAGCAGCACGTGGCAAACGAACGTGCGAAGTACCTTCTTAACAACAGTTTACATCAATAATACTTTAATTATCGTGTGGGAAAACATTAAGGTGTGAGGTCTCGTATGAGTTCTATGCATTGACAAAAAGTGACAAAAGAGAAGCGAGCATTACCTTTCCACTGATCATTGCACCCACCCTCAAAATTCAAATCATGTACATGCACAACAGTGCACCAGCTGCTAGCTGATCTTCCACTTGTTTCTAAAACACAGGTTACAGGTTACACACCTAGCACACAATATCCTCCTTAAAACCACAATCACGTACGCATACACAAGTGCTGCTGAGTGATCCTCCACCTGGTTCTAGCACACAGGTTACAGGTTACATGCCTAGCACACAATATTCTCCTTAAAACTACAATCACGTACGCACACACAAGTGCTGCTGAGTGATCCTCCACCTCAAGCCAACCCACAATAAAAAAAAGGGTCAGCCATAAATCTATACCCTTCGATCATAAATGTCTCATACGTGATCAAAAATCACACATTTTCCATAAAGGTCACACACCTGTCACTCCCCCACCCAAAAGCAATAAATTAGCTCCAATAATGAAGCAATTAAAAATCGAAAAAGCAATAACCTGCATCCTGTCATAGAATCCCCATTTCCCTACTACTGAAATATTATTCAAAATTGCATCAAGTACACTAAATCAAAGGCGAAATGATTGGGTCAAATCATGGGAAACTGGAACTGGTAAGCGATCTCACTACAGAGGCATTTCTAGCAGCACTACGACGCTTCATTAGTCGCCGTGGAAAGTGTCAAACTTTGCACTGTGACAACGCAACAAATTTCGTTGGACCAAAAAAAAATCTTTTATATAGAGAAAGCAATATTTACTGAAAAGGCTCAGTATACAATACGCTGACGTCATAGCTCACAGCTATAGCTTCCAATCTTCAACACCTGCAAGGCGAGATCATTAATATACTGACTGATACCATAAGCCCTTTTCTAGTGTCGCCGAAGCAGTAAAGAGATCAATTTGACAAAATACGAGATCATTTAAGACCATGATCAAATGCTTCCTGTCACCAGAGAGAACATACTCATGGCCTATAAAATTAAGAATGCAAAAGGCACTGTAGGTAGACAATCATGTCATCATTAAAATAACATTGCCATTGGTATCAACCTCAACACTGGATCTGTACAATTTGATACCTATATTTCTATTCCTATGGATTTCAAGTGTTCAAAGCTCGAGCACCGTTCATTGCTATCAACAATTATCGAGATAAATTTGTGGAGCTGTCTGTGGAAGACATGGCAAACTGTCATCCAAAATCTACAAATGATTTCATTCGCTACAGTAAACAATCACTTTTCTCTATCACCATGAGCTGCGAAAAAACAGAGGCATCACGCCAGATGGAAAATATCAATAAAATCTTTATGTCGCAAAAAATGTGTGGAATGAACCGTTTGATATTTGCAACAAAGAGTCCGTTAAAATTATCTATAGTCTGCACCGATGGAACATCAGATATCCAGTTACATGATACTGGACTGTTAACAGCAAAGGCAGGATGTACCATACGCAAATCACTAATAACTGTAACAAGTCAAAGCGTTATGGAAACATCATTGTTGACTTCATACGCTCGATTTGGAGACATGTAGGACAATAAGCCAAAACCAAACGACCAGATACTACAACAACAAAAGACATGAGTATCTGAGGCTACAACGAGCTTCAGGAACTACAAAGGGAACTCATACCAAACAAACGATTTCATCTACCACACAATGTCCAACCAATTGAGCATCAACATATTGTAATGTACATTGGAATATAATTTCTGATGACAATGCTAACAAGTTATTGCGTCAAAAAATTGCGCATAACAAAAGGATCACCTCAGCAAACCGAAACATCAATGACACCCAGATGCGAACTTCCCTCTGGAAATCAACCTTTCACCATTAGATTAAATGATGGTTGAATCTGCATTCAACGGCCGGGAGTATGTATGATTTCTTCAAAAGCAGAAAATCTTAGGCTGCTGATAGCACACAGAATCAATGAAGCAAATATGCACCCGACCCATTGGTTGTATGTAAACATTGTTTCTCGCACCATCTGTCGCACGGCCTGAAGTAAGCAGATGTTATCATACGCAGCGTCGTAAATTAGAAAATATTAAGGCATGGTACCTGTAAGTGCATAGATAAGGATTGACTGTTTGGGTCAAATGTAAATAGAATAACTAGTCCTAAGCAAAGATTATCGTCTAAGAACTTTGTATATAAACCAATGATTTAATTAATTAATGATTTAAAATTAATATGTGTTGCTTATCGGATTTTCTAATCTTAAAATGACACTTTATGCTCTCAATCTTGGGATTATCAATTATTGCATCAGGCATCAAGAACTCAAACTGCTCAAGCCTTAACTGGATATATTCCTTAAACGTCAGTAATTGAATAAATTCCTCTTTTCCAAATCCAATGAAATTACGTTTATACTGCTGCATCCAAACCATTGGTGTAAATCGTATCGTTGTTGAAAAGCCACACTTTAATTTTGTTTGTAGTTTAACAAAATACTCGAAACCAAAAATGATTTCGTGATCTTGAATTTTTCTTGAATTTCTAGATTTTCTTAGCTAAAGTGTGTCCATATCCAATGAAAAGTTGTCTCACACTAACTTGCGAATTGAATTATGAACGCTATTTAAGGTGAAGAGTCTTGCTTTTGCTTTTCAGTACACTATACACATTAGACGCAAAATTCTTAAGATAGACAGAAGCTCGTGTGTTCTTCTTGACTTTCAGTATATATTTGGAAACGAACATCAAATTTTTGTAAAGGAATTGGCCTTCCTGAAAGGCGGATCAATCCTTCCGAATTTCTTTCATTTCAAGCCTCCTATATAAAAGAGACTGATATAAAAGAACTGGATGAAATAACAAGAAAACCCCTAAAAACAACTAAACAGTATGTCGATGGATTGGATTGGTGTGATGTCGACATTTAAGCCTTGGTTATATTTTAAGTCCATCAAATAGTTTTGGTACAGCTATTGTACGAGGTCGATCAAAAAAACAGTTTTTAAGTAAATATTTAACTACAAAAATAGTTGATTTAGAACTAGATCAAAGTTTAAGACACTTTCAAAACTTTTTCACAAATTGTAGAATACATAAGAAAATAACAAACCAATGTGCTCTAAACATAGAAAACTATAATTTTGAAATAAATGGAAATTAAAATTTCATTGTACCATTATGTTCCTAAATATGAATAAACTATGAAATCTATAAAATTCTATACATCGAGTTTTGCTTTATTCAATTTAGCCAATGGGTTTACATCACATTTTGTGATAGCATGTTTAGGTTTAGATCAAATATTCAAAATTTGTATACTCTACTAGCTAAGAAGGGGGGAATTTAAATAAAATTAAGAAAAATAAATAAATCAATATTTAAAACCAAAAAGAATTACATGTGTGTCTTTTACTTTAATTTATGAAAGCAGAAAATGAAGGATGTTGATATGAAAAAAGAAAAAGAAATCGCAAATATATATGCATATATTTGAAAATGTGTGTGTGTGTTTGTGTATCTGTTTATTCCTGTATTTAGAAATGCGGTGTACCCGTGTAAAAAAAGAAGATAAACACAAGATTTTGGGTTGCAAGCTTGTGAATCTGCTTGTGTCTCTATTAAAAAAATGCAATGTGCCTGGGTAAAATAAGAAGAAGAAGATAAACAAACGATTTTAGGTTGTCTATATGCATTTATATTTCAATTCATGAAGCTGCAAATAGAGTATATATGTATGTATGTACATGCATGTATGTGTGGAATAAATAATAATACGAAGAAATATGTATTTTGTAATGTCTTTTTTTTTTTTTATTAAAATGTGAATTAAAGATGAAATACAATTTGATTTGACTTAGTACTAAGATAATTTGTATTTATTATTATTATTATTAAATATTTTCAATATAATTTAAAAATTCTGGTGAATTTTCTAGTTCATCATTAGGATAAAAAAATTTCTTATCTCCCATTTATCAGCAATGGGCTCAGCGAAGGTGGGCTCCATTGTTTGCCCCTCCTCGGTTATATCGATGGTGGTTTCAGAGTCTTCAACCATTTGCTTCTTATGGAACGAAGCGTCCTCATCCTCCTCAATTTTCCGTTTCTCTCTGGGAGAAATTTCTAGGAGCTCAATCCATTCCGATGGACTCAGCTCTGGTGTGAATTGAGGATTCGCTCCTTATTTGTTTCTTTAGTTGGAATCAGCGGACGGTCACACTATAATTTTCTTAGCGAAAAAAAGAGAAGAATTTTATTTTTCATTTATTTTTTGTGTTGTACTCAAACAATCGATTTTGCGTCGCATCCCTTCAATCAGTGTGATTTGTGCGCATGCCGCCACCACTCTGCTAGAGTGAGTGTGCTTGGTGGCCGCATATTCAAACAATATGAGCGACATCTCTCATACCGCCATTGAGGGCGATGCGCCAGATACTGCTGTTCCTTGGTGCTCGCCTTCTGTTGCCTTGCAGACCAGCGAACTCCGATATAATCTGCGGTCTCGCCTGGCGAGCGGTAACAGCAACAATAACAACAACGCAGATACTAACAATTCCAAGAGCTGCAACAATTACATCATCGAGAACACCGTCAACAACAAAAACAATGTCCACATCAACAATGCCAACAACAACACTCACAAAAACACCAAAAATATCACCAATATTAACGTCAACAATTTCAACTGCAACAACGCCAACCAAAAAAGGAAAATTGCGATAGTTGAAGATGAAATTGACTTGGATGCAGTGCCGCCTACTTCTGTTGGAGCTCGTGCAGCGCAACAAGCGCTCGAGGATCTGCTGTCAGATTCTGACGCAGATTTCGAGTCGGTCGACATGGAAGAGATGGTCCCGCCGAGTGCGTCTACTAGTAACGAAGTTACTCACGATGAGGACCCCAATCTAAGCACTGCCGCTGAGATACGCGATTGTTCCCTATCAAACGCACCAAATCCTGACACTGTTGAAGTTCGGCCAACAAGACCTTCTTAACCTCCCCCACTTATTGCTGAGGGTATTACCAACGTTGCTGGGCTCCTGCAAGCGCTAAATGATTTCACGCCGCTCGACAGCTTTATGCTCAAATGCAGTGGTGGTGGTACAGTCAGGGTAATGCCAAATGGTATTGATGCCTATAGGGCAACACAAAGGCTGTTCACAGATAAGCGAATCCCGTTCCATTCGTACCAATTGAAAGAGGACAGAGGTTTCCGCGTGGTGATCAGGGGACTGCATCCATCCCTGCAGAAAAGGGATCTCATCAGAGATGAGCTGGGCAGACTTGGGCACGCAGTGCGTGGTGTCCAAACCATCTTTAGTCGTGCTATCAAAATGGAGCTGAATCTTTGTTATTTGGAGTTGGAGCCGGCTACAAATAACAAAGAAATATTCAACCTACGCTCCATCTCTCAAGTGCGCATTTCAGTAGAATGCCCTGACCGCCACACGGACATTCCCCAGTGCCACCGTTGCCAGGAGTTCGGCCACACAATGAAATACTGCCAAAAGCAGCATCGCTGTGTGAAGTGTGATTCAGCACATGCAAGTCGGGTATGCGAAAAACCTTTAGACGCTGACTCGAAATGTGCCAACTGCGGTGGTAACCATCCAGCAAGCTGGAAGGGATGCCTTGCTTATCAGCGCGTTGCCAAAGAACGGAAGCTTGTGGCTCAGTCACGAAGGCCGGCCTAAGATCCTCAAAAGTCGCGCCCAAGAAGCCCGGCACCCATTCGCAGGGAAAATTTTTCTTATGCTGATGCTGCCAGACTTCAAATGGCTCCTCAGACCCTGCAGCTACAGCAACAGCGTCACCGTCAGCAGCAGGTTCATCCTGAACAACAACCTCAACAGCAGCCAGCAACCGCAACAGCAGCAACAACAACTCTCATCGGTTCAGCAAGTTACACCGCAGGTTCCGAAACAACAGCACAAAAAGAAGACCCAACGTCACAAAACTCGCCAGATGCTTAGGCTTCGCGAGCGCATACAGAAACAACATAAACACTCACAGCAAAACCAGCAGCAGCTTCGCCAGCTGCAGAAACGCCATCAGCAACAGATCACACAACAAGAACGGCAACAACCACGTCAGCATAACTAACACCAGCATAACAGCGCCAGCATCATCAGCAGCCCCCGCAGCAACAATTTCAGCTAGTGCAGCAGCCTTATCTGTACCATGAGCACTCCCAGCTCCTTTTTGACAGTCTGATGTCGAAATTCGACAAGCTGAGTGAGACACTTACGGCCATGATGAGCCTGTTGCACGATGCACTTGCAAATAGATGAGTCAAATAGGTTTGCGCATTGGCGTGTGGAACGCCAATGGCCTTGCGAATAACGCCAATGAGCTGGAGTTATTTATTCAACGCCATCAAATAGATGTAATGTTGGTCTGCGAGACTCACTACTGCTCCAGATCACACTACAGGCTTCCAGGCTACGATATACACCTTGCCAATCATCCTTCGGATCGCATGCGTGGCGGAGAAACAGTGATCATAAAATCTTCACTGCGACATCATGCGCTGAACTCATTGGCTATGCGCGCAATGTGCTGTCGTTAGTCTCTATTGATCAAGGCGAAGTAGTCCTAGCGGCTGCCTATTGTCCACCACGTTTTGTATGGGAAATAGAAGACTATAAATGTCTCTTCGAAGAGCTTGGCCCAAAGTTCCTGATTGCTGGAGACTGGAATGCTCAAACCATCTATGGGGTGCAGCGTTGGACACTCGCCGTGGGATCGCGCTTGCGGATTGCGTGAGAGACTCCAACCTCCAAGTACTTGCCACAGGAGGTGCAATGCACTATTCGTACGGCAACCATAGGCCAACAGCAATTGACTTTGCTGTGTACGCTGGGATCCGGTCTGACTGTCTTGGTATATCCGAGCGAATTGAGCTAAACTCCGATCACATCCCCTTGATCGTTGAGTACAGAGTGGCTGCAGCTCTGAATGCTCCCAAGACACGCCTTCTGCCACGCAAGGCAAACATCACCAGATTCCGACAGAGGTTGGAGCAGCTTGTAAATTTGAACATGGAGCTGAGTTCACCGGCTGATATTGAAGACACAGCGGAGTTATTCCTGCGTAATATTAACGTGGCAGCGGAATACTCCATGCTTGGCCAACTACCTTGTTCGCCTCCCAGTCCAGCCCAGCCCCCTTTTAAAACCAGAGATTTTGGATCTAGTATGACACAAGAGAGCACTGCGTCGTCAATATATGCGCTAACGCAATCCTTTGGATCTAAGGGACTTTAGGCGGGCTGCGTACGAGCTGCGAAAGCTGCTGTTTGTCACTAAGAGCAAATATTTCCAAGATATGCACAGCAATGCCGATCCCAATAAGAATCATGGATTCAATTTGTGGAAGGCAACGCGTTGTGTCAAGCGGCAGCCACTCAGGCGGATCCCCATTATGCGACCTGACAACACTTGGTGTCGATCGGATGCAGATATTGCATCGGCGTTTGCGGACGAGCTGCAAAGTCGTTTCACGCCCTTTGCACTTGCTTCGCCCCGCCAGGTACAGGACACTGAAGCATTTTTAAATGCAGATCTAGATCCTCTATAACCGATCACAACTATCGCCCCCTACTGACGTCCGCTTACAGATTCGCAGGCTTAAGTCCACTAAGGCACCTGGCTATGATGGCATTGACGGCAAAGTTGCTAAGGCCCTCCCCGAGAAGGGAGTGATGTTCTTGGTGCTACTTTTTAACTCCATGGTTCGCATCCACCACTTCCCACTCCGTGGAAGTGCGCTGTGATTGCGATGATTCCGAAACCTGGCAAGCCGGATAATCTTGTCTCGTCATATCGACCGATAAGCTTGCTGTCCACTTTCTCCAAAATATTTGAAAAAATATTTCTTGGTAGATTGTTCGCAGTAAGTGGCTTCCAGGGGGCCATTCCTGATCATCAGTTTGGCTTCAGAGCAAGTTCATCGAGTAGTACAGCACGTCCTCGAGGGCTTGGAAAATAAGCAGTACAGCTCTGCCGTCTTCCTGGATATCCAGCAAGCATTTGATCGCGTATGGCATGATGGCCTGCTTTTTAAAACCATCGGCGCAGTATCTACTGCTCAGGTCTTACCTGCTTGGCCGTTCTTTTATGGTAGAAGTTAGGGGCGAGCGATCAAGCATCCGCTGCATTGGAGCTGGTGTACCGCAGGGTAGTGTCCTTGGACCTGCCTTGTACACATTGTACACCGCGGACTTGCCGACTTGCAGCCAGAAACACGCTGCTTGCCACATACGCGGATGACACTGTGTTTCTTGCTAACTCTATCACTGCTTGGGGAGCAGCTGCGGTTACGCAGAGGTTCTTGGATGGTTTTAGTAATTGCGCCAACCGGTGGAACATCCGCGTCAATGGGAGAAAGTCTCAGCACTGCACGTTTGCGCTCAGGAATGGTAATTGTCCAACTGTCCGACTTAACAACACGGTCATACCGTAGTAGGAGAACCATGTTCGCTACCTGGGTATGTTTTTGGACAGGAAACTTACCTGGCGCAAACACATCCAGATCACTGCAGCAGCGTGTAGATCCAAAACAACTAAACTCAACTGGTTGCTGAAGCCATCAAGCAAACTCAGCTTGAGCAACAAGCTGTTGGTCTATAGGAGCATCATCGTGCCTACATGGACATATGGTATTCCATTCTGGGCACAGCTGCAAAATCTTGGATTAATCAAATTCAAGTTTTGCAGAACAAGGCGCTCAGAGACATCTCTGGTGCTCCCCTTACGTGAGTAACAGGACGCTGCACAACGACTTCGCTCTACTGACAGTAAGACAACAAATCAACAGGCATACGAGTCGGTATAATGACCGGTTGCACAACCACGTCAACCCTTTGGCCTGCACACTTGGGTCAAATACAACGCGCGCAAGGTTGAAGCGCCTCCACACCAGCGACCTATGTACTGTTGGGCGATAAATTAATGTGCTACAAATGTAATATTTAATGTTATTTATTATCTGCCAAAAACAGTTCTATGTTTATGTTATAGATTTTAATTCACTGCCATTTTTTCTTTCATACCTTTACAATTCAATGTTTTATAGCCTTTCAATAGGTTGATTATTGTTTAAATAAATTGCTACATAAAAAAAAAAAAAAAAAAAAAATAATATTAATAGTACGCACATGTACATTTTTTTTTATTGAACTTCATAGAGTTCTGATCATTTGAGAACCCAAGCCATTTAAATAGAACTCTATCATTTCGACGCCTTATTATCTTTTCAATAAAGCAAGTGTTTGGAAATGTTGTTTTCCTCAATTCTTCATTATATAAACCTCATTTCAGAACTGCGCCTTGATAGTCTTCCAGTATGTATGTATGTAGTTGGATTGGTATTTTGTATTTGATTTTTTTTTAAATTTCAGTTGTCCAGTTCGGTGTATACCCCTTTTCAAATATATGTTTATGCTTGCTAATACGCACATAATCTCCGCATTGAAATTTACTGCCATTGAAGATTTTTATACGATTGTAGGCAGTATTCAATAAATTGTTCTCATTTAACGAATTAACGTCGACAGGTCTCATTTGAATTGTTCAATGATGGTTTCGATTGTACTCATTTATCAATTGTTTGTAAAGTCTGTATTAAAAAATTCCTTTCCATCATCGGTCCGTAAATTCTTTGAATTCGATTCTCTTTAAGAATAGCCGAGAATGCACGTTCAGCTTCTTTCGCAGATTTTGTTTTCAATGCTTGTCCCAATGCATATTTCGAAAACGTATCAATAACTGTCAAAAGAAATTTATATCCGTTATTCGATGATGAGTGCTGTCGCATTTCTGCTAAGTCTGCATGCCAATTACCATCGATTCCCTTCATAATAACTTTTCGGCGTTTAAAATTTTTACGAGCTGATGCATGGAATTCATCATATTTAGCTTTACCTTAAAAAATTTTTTTCATTTATTTTATAAACGAGAACAAGGCCTGCTTCCTTTTGGAAAGTGCTGTCTGCAGAACATTTTTAAACAGTTTGTATTTAGTACCATTGCTTTGACTATTTTCCACAAGACTTCCAGCAAGTGGAAATTACTTTACTCTTTATTCCGCTCATTTGAGGAATGTCCGAACTTGTTAACGGTCCTATAGATTGTAACTCATAGCACACACAGGACACATTATTTATCTATTTTATGTATGGCGTCGTAGTATGGTGGCCCTGTTTTAAAAAGATAACTACCCTTTCTAAAGTAAACAAAATTCAGCGTATGACAACCACCTTCAATATATACATCTCTCAAAGGGAGGAATGGGCTCATGGCATCCCCGATCCACCGACAACCATAACCTTCTTTACAGACGGCTACCTAATTTAATGCTTTGAAATTGTATTTTTAGTGCGTTTCTTGTTTTTGTCAATTCTTTCAGTATATGATCATTCGTTTTTAATTAAAAAACCTACAGATCTAAACCGAAAAACATCTTTACAGGTGGTTTCTGGTTTTCAAGCGGTTTGATGCAGTTTATCAGTTTAATGCGGTTTTCATATGGTTGTAAACAATACACCCCCACTCGAATCATACTAAAGATAGTATAACTATGAATCATTTTAAGATACTAAAATAAAATAAAATATAATCTGATTTTTATTCATTAATTTATTTATTATAAAGTTCAATACGGTACGAATAAGTTCATTTAAATCAGCAGGTTTATGCTGCAGTAATAAAAATCTTAAACATAAGTGTCCATAGTTAAAAGAACCAAATCGTTGAACTTGGTTATAATTGTATTTTATATTCTCTCCTAAATATATAATAAGCTCTAAAGGTGGTGGTAAATTTCCATAACTATCAAAGTAAGCTACCCAATGCGTTCCAGCTCCAGTTGAAATGTCCAAGTTAACAATACAACATTCTCTTTTCCGTACTCGTGTTGGTAATGAGTCTCTCATAAATACACCTCGGAAAAAGGGTATATGTTTGTGAGCAAAACTCACAATGTCTATGTTTGAGAGCGGCTTATTAGGTAGCTGAATTACAAGTTTTTTGGAAAGTCAGGCATGCATGCATTTTTTCTTTTTCTCACATGGCTTTTTATATTCCCTTTATCTGAGTCCCATGCCAAATTTTTCCCTTTGCTTTCATTATGTTGGTTACAAAATAAGCAGCCGCTCTTTCCCCAAGAGTGCTATCAGAGGCCTTTACACGCTTCCACGCTCTTTCGGCCAAATTTGAATCAGCTATATGCAATTTCTCCTGATAACCTGGTCTATGTAGTTCAATTGGGAGGGAGTTGATTATTTTATTGATAAGACCTCCACCTCGATAGAGCTGTGACTTGCTTCTAGTTGATTTATAAAAGCGCACTACCATTTTATTTATGTTTATTCTTCAAAGACTTGCAAGAGAATAACGCTCTGCTGAGAGAAGTGTATCTGATATGAGATGTGAGGAATATCGATTTAAAAAATGGAGAAGGCAAACAAGTTAGGCATCACAGATTATTACCCAATTCAATTAGAGCCCTAATTGTTCGACCTTCTAATTGTGGGAAAATATATGTAATGATCAGTTTTATTGAAAGCCCAAATGGACTAAAGTTTGAAAAAATTTATTAATATTCAAAGTCTTTACATTAACCAAAATATGAATACTTGAAAACACTCGTGAACCCAATAAAAGGGATGGGATATTTTACATTTTCAGAAAATGAATGTGTTGCTTTATGAAAAACAAAATAATATTTGTGCATACTTCTGTATGGGACGACATAATAACATTGATGCGTTTTATTTATGTCAAACGTATACACGTATCTCTAAACATCTCCTGCGTGATAATGCAAATCTAATAATAATGTTCAAGCAGGATAACTAAATATGAAACATGTGTATCAAGATCATGTAGGCGTAGATATGAAATTTGATGAATTTAAGAATGTTTGTCAATTTTGTTGGAAGGAAAAATATGGTTTTGTACTTATAAGTAAAGATGATCCTCCAGAAAATTGACGCTATAGACGGGGATTCGCTGACTTTATTAGAATTTAAATTATGATATGAACAATTCTCACTATTCACTTAACAATAATCGATCGAAATGACAACAACTCTTACATTAACGGGCAACAGCTCAATTTTAATGGCAAACTATCATCCACTCATTGAATTGAAGGGAAATTATGAGTGTGCACTCATTGATTTCCACATGTATAACTCAATTCCAAATGTTGATCACAATGGTAATTTATTTCTATTGGAGAACATGAGATACCTGTTGGATCATATGAGCTTAGTGATATAAGAAATATTATTATTGAGAAAATGGAGGAAAAAGAACCAAATAAATTAAAACACCCTCTCATCGAAAGTAACAACAATACGCTTCAAGTGATGATTTCAACTATGGAACACTCTATATATTTTAACAAAACGAATACTATTGGTCAATTATTCGGGTTTATTAAAAAAGTACTAACACCGAATCCTATACACATCTCAGACCAGCCTGTTGATATTTTAAAAGTAAATACAATTCGAATAGAATGTAATATTGTAAGCGGATCATATGTTAATGCAGAATCAAGTCATGTATTACGTGAGAGTTTTATTAATATTGAGGGCTTGATATCTTTGGCTAATAATGCGTCTACTGGAGGTGGTAAACTGAAAAACAATTGCATGAGTTACGTTTTTGATGAGATTCGATAAGAGTTGAATGGCATTGAAATTTATCGAACTAGATTCGTTGGCACTTCAACAACCTTAAAAAATTATACTTCTTTGAAAAAATCTGAAAGTCGAATGCTTGAGAATTCTGGTTGGTTTAATGGGAACGAAAAACTAGCTGCAAATGGTGGATATTTTAATTTCTCTATTCCTATTAAATACCTACTTGGATTTTGTGAAGACTATAACAAAGTCTTATTAAATTGCAAACATGAACTAATACTACCCATAACTAAAAACATGGATAATGTATATCATGGTAAAATTGGAAGTGTTGAGTATAAATTAAATATAACTAATATTACATGGAAATTACCACATATTATTCTCAGTGATGAGAAGAAATTACTAATGTTAAATATAACAAAAAATGGAGTCTCACTACCAGTAGCATTCGGCAGTTGGGATTGTTATCTCAATCCAACACTAGCAGAAGGCACTCATCATGTGTGGAATGTAAAACTTGCAGCCAATAGAGAACGCCCCCGTTTCGCTATAATAGCCTTTATACTGGATAAAAAGTTGATTCAAAATCAGTTGTGAAACTTGAAAGTGTACTTGAACTCTGAAACATATCACTAATGCAAATCGTTCACGATTAAATTTTATATTCATTTTAATCGTGAACGATTTGCAACTTTGTATGATATGTATACACATTTCCAAGCAAGTTACTATATGAAGCAGTCCGAACCGTTGTTAACACCTAGGCAACACATCAGAATGAGTCTGTTAAAATAGGACCGATCGATTTCAGAGTTTCCAGCGAGTTTGAGAGCGCAAGTGTGAGAAACACTAAAGTATATTATCTGCTTATGCATGATCGGTTAGTTGAGTATTCACCATTAACAGGATTAGTGCAGCGCATTGTTTAAATCAATTCGATGGAGAATCAAGTTGTTGTCGACATTCAAGGATTTTTTGGAAATTGCGACTATTTTATATTAAAAGAAATTGCTCTTGTTTTTAAGAATGGTTATTATCATGATGTTCATTACCTTATAAGACCGCCATATGATTTTCTTAGACTAACGGAGAAGGTCTGTAAAACGGCAATACGGTTAACTAGAAATCAGCCAATCTCTGTTGGAATGATGGAAATTATAGCTTTTTAGAAATCAGAAACTATCTTCGTGAGCTTCTCAAGGATTTGAGAGTAATCACGAAGGGAGATGGAAGGAAAAAGTTTCTTGAAAAGTTTCTAAAGACGTGTGTAATCAACATTGAATACTTTGGATGTCCACGATGCGATGAAATTCATTTAAATGTGATGTAAACCCATTGGCTAAATTGAATAAAGCAAAACTCGATTTATAGAATTTTATAGATTTTATAGTTTGTTTATATTTAGGAACATAATGGTACAATCAAATTTTAATTTCCATTCATTTCAAAATTAGAGGTTTTCTAAGATTACAAATAGTTTAACTAAATTGTTTAGAGCACATTGTTTTGTTATTTTCTTATGTATTCTACAATTTGTGAAAAAGTTTTGAAAGTGTCTTAAACTTTGATCTAGTTCTAAATCAACTATTTTTGTAGTTAAATATTTACTTAAAAACTGTTTCTTTGCTCGACCTAGTACAATAACTGTAGCGAAACTATTTAATGGACTTAATATATCACCAAGGCTTAAGTAAGAAATGTCGCCATCACACCAATCCAATCCATCGAAAAACTGTTTAGTAGTTTTTAGGGGTTTTGTTGTTATTTCATCCTGCTCTTTTATATCATAGGGAGGCTTGAAGTGAGAGAAATTCGGAAGGATTGATCCGCCTTGCATGAAGGCCAATTCCTTTACAAAAATTTGTCGCTGTTTCGAAATATATACTGAAAGTCAAGAAGAACACATGAGCTTCTGTCTATCTTAATCATTTTTCGTCTAATGTGTATAATGCACTGAGAAGCATGATCAAGACTCTTCGCCTTAAATATCGTTCACAATTCAATTCCCAAGTTAGTTTGAGATAACAATTCAATCGATATGGACACACTTCAGTTAAAAAAATCTAGAAATTCAAGAAAAATTCAAGAGTGGCTTTTGAACAACGAGACAATTTGCACCAATCGTCCAAAAGAGGAATAGATTCAATTCATAAGATTAGGGATATTTTTCACTTCATTTTTATGTTGGAACACACTGCTTAAAAATCAAATTTGAAATATATTTAATAATTATATTATCCCCAAAATTTTCAAAGATGGGGAAATATGATGTACAACTTTTAGATTTAAATGTGTCTTATGGATATTGTTGAAAATTATAATAATTTATGCAACCGTGCATCCATATATATGCAAAGTCCCTTATTAATGAATAGCAATACTGTTAACTAACAGAATATCGACTGTCTTGAATAAACTTTGGTTGAGTACACAACGCTGGTGGTACTTCGTTTTATTTCATTATTCAGGGATTCCCTGACATGAAGCAGAAATAATTTAACTCGCTTATGCTTTGAAATTTCAAGAAAGATGGGAAAAGAAATAAAAAAAGACGTAAACCAGTATAGACAAGTAGTACAAAAGAATAAATGTAAGGAAAATTGATGATTTCCTCAAGGAGTTTGAGGATGTAATTTTTCCTGAACATTCTAAATTGTTGGAGGAATACCGAGTATTTTTTCTTGGAATATGAAAACTATGTCTAATTAAATCAAAATATGGAAAGCAATTGTAAACATTTTAAACTCTATAAACCTAGGCTTGAAGCCCGTAGGTGCACAAAGCAAAGTAGGCTATTATTTCAAATTATTGTGAAATTAACATAAGGAGGGTCACTCAAACAGAGTGCACTGTAAAAAGGGAGAGAACCAAACACACGAAGAAGGTACCATCACGTGGCAAACGTACGTGCGAAGTACCTACTTAACAACAGTTTACACCAATAATACTTTAATTATTGTGTGGGAAAACATTCAGGTGTGAGGTGTCCAGCAGCTAGGCGATCTTCCACTTGATTCTAACACACGCATACAATATCCTCCTTAAAAACACAATCACGTACGCACACTCAAGTATAGCTGAGTGATCCTCCACCTGCTGTCCACCCATAATAAAAAGGGGTCAGCCATAAATCTATACCCTTCGATCATAAAAGTCTCATACGTGATCCAAAACCACACGTTTTTCTAAAAAGGTTACACACCTGTCAGTCCCCCACACAAAAAACAGTAATTAGCTCCAATAATGAACCAATTAAAAATCAAAAAGCAATAACCCGCTTCCTGTCATGGAATCCCCAATTCCCTGCTACTTGTATTTGTAAGAGGGCACGTGCGCAACGCAGCTGACTGATCATTCACGTCTTTATGGATTAACTTTTAAGGTCATCTGGCACTAGCTGATAATAAACTCAGTATTATATGATTTCAAACTGTTTGTCTCCTGGACAATAGCGAATATCCGCTCAATCGAAATCCATGGGATGAAGTTGCCCTCTTGGGTTAAACACTGTTCCGCACTTCCGTCCCGCTGACTAGCGCCGCTTCCGATTTCGACTCAATGGAATAAGGCCACCTAATTGCGACCTTGTCGGGTTATATCATTCCCTCTGTGTAAATTATTAACCGCGTGTAGCTGGCTCGAAATGATGGCAGGTCTATACCCTTTCCCAAAGAAATTGCCTATAAGGGTTGGAATTGGTTCGATCGAGCTAATTTTTATATTGTATGTCTTTCTCCGAGATGTCTAAACTCCGAGATTCTTTCCCTTATCGTCTACTAACTCATAATAATATGAACTACGTTTCTTATGGATTTTGGCTAGGATGAACACAGGTGCTAATTTGTGAGCTGGAGCTACTACGCAGTGCGCTATTTCGTGAAAGATTAAGTAACAACTCGGAGCGGTTCAAGACTGGTTGTTCGTTCCCTACGTTATGAGTTTATACTGTATTAATTAAATTTGGGGCTATTGTTCGCTCGAACTAACCTAGGTGAAGCAAGGTTAATTGTCTTTGGATAGATATTTCAATCGTTTTAGTCAAAATTGAAGTGATGTTTTTTAAAAATTGCGATTGTTGGAGAGTGACTGCGAATTGGGTTTTCAAGGAAAGATTTCTGCTGAAGTTGTTCTTTGTGGAGATCTAGTTGATATACCTCGTCTCGGAGTCGTTCCTCGATTCTTATTCGAATATTGCTGTCTCCTTGTCGGCTTCTTATGAAAGTCATTAGGGTCTTAAGATTCACTTGCGCTGGGCTGCAACGATCACTCTTGCTGCAATTCAGCGAATAAGGTATTATTGGCAAATGTCAACGCCGAATATGTCGGACAGTTTGGACCCTTCCTAATGCAATGCTTATGAAATTTGTGTTTGTGTGTGGGGTGTTTACTATAAAGTTCGACTTTTCTTAAAACTTGGTTGCAAATACCTCAAAAAGGGTCAACTGTTCGTAAAGCAATTGTAATATCTTCTTGGCTTCGTCTTACAGCTATGTTGATTTAGAAGATATTAAATGATACAATAAACTAATTGATATTAAAGAACAAAAAAAGGGGCTGAGCTGAGGCCACTAGGGGGTCGCGGGTTTCGGATAGCGAACGGCCTCCCCCTCGGGGAGGTTAGCTGCGAATAATACGAGATTCCTCGTAAGTAAGCAGTCCCGAAGAAACAGCGGGACCGTACCGACAATGCGCTTGTGTTGCCGCATTCCAAAGTATAGCCTCACACATCCCCCTATCTCCCCACATAGCTACCTACCACATCCTATCCCCTCATCTAACTCCGGGCCGGACTAAGGCGTCATTTGAATCGTGCCGAGAGTCAGCCTGGCTGGGGTCCGATCAAAAACTAGGCCAGTCTTTAACGGTAAGCTCAGGCAAATGGCGACCGCCTGTTCTAATTTAGCCTTACCCGGGTATCGCGGATCTCTGCCCGGGCGGAAACATACTTTTCCGCAGCTCGTGGGACTCCATGAAGAAGAAGACTGCGGAGCTTGTCGCAAGACAATTAGATGGTCACACCCCTGAGAGAGAACGACCTTTGCGTGTGGTAGACAATCCTCCACACCGTGCTGCTCCAGCAACAAATTGGAGAGTGCCGCAGGCACAAGGAACTCCAGATGTGAGGCATGGGAGACCGATTGCTGGTACACCCAGACCACCGCACCCAGCACCGAACACCGCGAGACAAGGCGCTCAGCGCCCAAAGAGGAAGGGAGAGTTCCTGCCACCAAGGGGTGAAATCTCTGCGGTTCAAGGGTCAAGTGGTACCTCCGGTATCTCCAGCAGGGACTCAACCCAGATGAAGCCGTGAAAAGGCCAAAGAGCCAGGGAGGAGGTTTCAGCACCTGCGCCAGCCCCAAAAAGGCGTAGCAGAAATCTCGCGGGCATTCACTTCAGGGTTGGATTCCAGGTAATTGAATGCTCCGATGAGGCCTCAGCCGATTGGCTGAGGGCCGTAACTTCGAAGCTACAATTGCAATTGAGTGCAAGGTGGGGGACGACATACCGTCGCCCCGATGCATCACGCTGTTCTGCCCCAGGAGTGCAGATCGGTATACCGAATCCCTGTTGGTTCTGCTAAGGAACCAGAACAGGAACGAGACCGACACCTGGAAGGTGATCTCCAGGAGGAACGAGGAGGAGGAGCCCTCCTGGTGATCGGGATAGCTGAGCTATCCAGGAATATAATTGTGGAGAAGGGGCACCAGGTCTTCTTCCGTTACGGGACCATCCCCGTAAGTGGACTGAAGAAGAAGAAGACTGGAGAAAAGCCACAACCTGCTCCAACGGGCAAGGTGGATGTTTGAGTGGGCAACATCACCACATCGGACACTCCTGCCCTGGAGCAGGGCAATCCGACTGCGCAGCCCACCGACCCGTCGGAGGATCTCGCGGACGGCGAAGAACTGGCAGATGTGACGCTCTGCCAGAAGGAAATGCTGGGGGACGATGATATCCCCATGTCCTCGCAGGAGCTGGAGGATGAGCTGCAGGATGCAGCTGCAGCTGACGTCGCTATGATGAGCAGCGGTGACGGGGACCGCTCCAGGCTCCATTCACCGTGTCAGCTGGAGCCTCCCCAGAAGTAGATGTCAAAGGGCAAAAGGCTAAGGCAGCCTCGGCGGTCTTAGCAAAGATGTTTACCAACAAACACCTTGGGCTGGCCCTGGTACAGGAGCCGTGGGCGAACGATGGCATCAAGGGCCTGTTCACAGCCGACTCAAAGGTAATCTGCGATCGGAGAGATCCAGCACTCATCATAATGGTAAGGAAAAAGTATTAACTTTACTATCTTTTCAATATTCCTGACTAGGCACTGCGTTCCCATACTGGTGTACACCAAGGGCAGCGCGGTCTCTATGGTCATCGTATCCGCAAACTTCGCAGGTGCACCCTGCCCACCACCAGAGGTTGAGAATTGCAGGTAGAGTATTGCAGGAAAGAGAAGATGCCGGTGCTCATCGGATGCGATGCCAATGCGCACCATACCATATGGGGCAACAGTGACATCAATCTAAGGGGTGAGTGCCTAACGGATTGTATTTTTAAATATAATCTAGAACTAGGTAATGTCCGATCTGCACCGACATTTGTCACCAGGATCAGGGAAGATCAGGCGGTCCCTAAAACGTCACCTTGGGGACTGGCATGTTTCCCAAGAGGAATTCATGTCCGATCACAGGACTATCCTATTCAATTTAAAATTAAGTAGCACACCAGGTCGCAACCCCAGGAGAACCAACTTGGAAGGCTACAAGTCCACCTTAGGTCTCTCCCTAGCCAACGGGCTATCTTGTATACCCAGAAAGCCGCTAGAGCTGGACAGGGCTATTGGTGACCTCAACAAATGCATAACTAAGGCATTTGAGGATAACTGCCCGGTAGGGAATAAGTATATGGAAAAAGACAGCGTGGAAAGGCTGCGCGTGACCACACGTCGCCTCTTCAATAAAACAAAGAGAGACAGAATATGGGAGCAGCACCGCCAGCCTGACCTCCTACAATAAGGAGATAAGGAAGGCCAAACGGAAGAATTACAGAAACTTCTGCGAAAGCATAGTTAGTACAAGCGAAGGCGCCAGGCTTCACAGAGCATTGGCGAAACGAGCGCCTGATGCGAACTAAGCACTGAAGCGTGGGGATAACTCTTTTACGAGCAGTAATTTGCAGAAACTAGTGTTACTTTTTTGAGACGCACTTCCCAGGAAGCACACCCCTGCAGGAAGAGTCTTTCGAAAGGGAAAGTAGATACAGGCCGTCAACTGACGACTGGGCATGCGCCAATTCGGCAGTCTCAAGGGAGAGACTTAATTGGACAATTGGAACATTCCCCCTGGAATGGACGGCATATCGCCAGCCTTCCTTCAAACGTGACAGGAAATACTCCTCTCCCGTACTAGGAAAGCATTAGTAAGTAGCCTACATCCCCAAGGCAGGGAAGAAAGACATTACCAACCCAAAGTCCTTCAGACCCATCAGTTTAAGAGCGTTCTTACTGAAAACGTTGGAAAAGCTGGTGGACTACAAAATCAGAAGCACTTTGCGTAAACAAAGGCCGCGGCACCCAACGCAGCATGCATACAGACTAGGCAGGTCCACGGATATAGCACTTTATCATCTGCGAAGTACTTTGAGTGCGGCAATTGATAATAACGAAGTAGCACTGTACGCGTTCTTAGATATAGAAGATGCCTTTGATAACACATCTCACGATGCAATCAATGCTACCCTTGAGAGAAGAGGCCTGGACCATACCATCAGCAGATGGATACTCGCACTGCTACGGTCCAGGCAAACCACGGCATCATTACGTGATAGCACTGTAACAGTCCTAACCACCAAAGGCCGTCCCCAAGGGGGTGTTGTCTCCGCTACTCTGGAGTCTGTTAGTAGGCGAACTACTAAACAGACTTGCTAACAGTGGTATTCAATGTCAAGGTTATGCCGATGACATTGTTATCATAGCGCGAGGCAAATTTGAAGAATCACTCTGTGGCATAGTCCAGTCAGGGGCTAAGGATAACGTATGACTGGTGTATGGAGGTTGTACTCAACCTAAACCCTACAAAAACAGTCATCGTCCCCTTTACCAGACGGCATAAGTTACAGAGGATGAGACAAATAGGGCTCTCAGGGACCCTACTAGAAACAAGTAGGGAGGTCAAATACCTGGGAATCACATTTGATAGCAGGCTTAACTTTGGCACCCATGTGCGGCAGCTCATAATAAAGAAGTAGTAATGTGTACCTTCATAGATATAGAAGGCGCCTCTGATAACACTTCACATGATGCTATTAATGCTACCCTCACGAGGAGGGGCCTGGACACAACTACCAGTAGGTGGATACTCGCTCTGCTGCGTTCCAGCAAAGCCACGGCATCAAAACATGATAGCATTGTAACAGTCGTAATCACTAAGGGCTTTACTAAAGGGGGTGTATTGTCTCCGTTTCTCTGGAGCCTCTTAGTAGATGAACTACTTAACAGAATTGCAAACAGCGGTAAACAGCGGTCAAGGCTATGCCGATGACACGGCAAGGCTGAAAGCCACGCTTCTGAGGATGGCGGCAGAACGAGTTGAGGGCAATCACAAGCTAAACCATAAAGATACCCAACTTATTTCAGATGAAATGCCCCTGCTAATGCAACCTACGGATGAAATTTTAGCCGAATAGTCGAATACAGATTTCATAGTTCATATGAGTAGCAACTGGGAATGGACGCACACCATAAAATCATACACCAATGGATAACTCACCAATCAGGGCATAGGCCTTGGAATGTTGGGCCCTCGGATATCTTACCATGAATACCTGGGAATAGGAGATGTGCGGAGTTCAATCTTGAACGTAACTATCGGAATACGGATACATCCATCCTATCCGATAGTCAAGCAGCAATACGTCCCAAATTTGACCAATTCGGGATAAATAATAGACTCTAAGATGGGTCACGGGCCTCAGGGACATGCGCGAAATGAAACGTCTGATGTGCAAGCGAGAATGGGAGCAGTGAGGCCCCTAACAGGACCATCACTGCATTGTTGCATTGGAAGACACACAATATGGCTGGAACCTAAAAACGAAGAGAGAGGCGACAACAGAGCTGGTCAGCGGCATCAGGACTACAATACACCAGATATCTCCTGGGTGGCTATAAGGAGGCTATAAGGCGAGGAGGAATCCTTGACGCACATTCTAGAAGAATATGTCGCCTTGACTAGAAGATACAACATCCTAGGGGTGCAATGTTATAAATTTCAGAGACATACAAGACCTCAACCGAACAAAGATCCTCATTCGTGCGGGAACTAGATCTGATGGAAACGCTATACGCTTAGAAAGGGGCACAACAGATTGGAAGGTCGTGATGCAACCTCCTCTCTGGGATAAAAAATCGTAACCGACTGCGAAATACTTTGATATCATAAGTTAGCCCACCAAATAACAAAGAACAGGTTGGGTGTAGCCGAAACACTTATTAGAGAATATTCGTAGTAATATGCCTTCCAAGTTTGGACGCGGACGATATAGGCTTTTATCATTTTTGGCGGCGGGGGTGGGCGTGGTCGAGCTTTTTGAAGGGTGTTAGGTTCGGTTAGGTTATATCGGCTGTCAGTCCGATGGACTGACACACTTAGGCCAGATTTGGCCCGTCGTGATACCGAAAGGGGGATCTAAGGGGGTTCTTTATCATTAAAAATAGACGAGAGGTCATTGATCTGACCCTCATCTCATAATCTCTGAGTGATCAGCTAATAGGTTGGAGAGTGGCTGATGACCACTCCTTCTCTGATCACAGATACATAAAATTTGAGCTTCTCGCGAGCCATCCAGAACCAGTTCACTTAACGAATCAGAAGAAGGCGAACTGGGAAATCTTCAAAATCAAACTTGACTGGATCCTTTCGGAACACCCACCAAAAGGCCCGGACAATTTAGCTCATCTCTGCAATCTTACAGAGACTTTTACCATAGCATGTAATAAGGCTTTTAAGGCAGCGTGCCCCATCAGTAAGCCAATGCACAAGAAGAAACCACCATGGTGGACACCTCAACTAAATGTCCTTCGACAAAGTTGCAGGTCTCTCTTCAATGCAGCGAAAGCGCAAAACAACGACCTGCAATGGTCAAAATACAAATCAAGTCTGGCTGAATATAAAAAAGCCACCAGACGAGAAAGAAGGAAATCTTGGAGAGATTTCTGCACGGATATTGATTCAACTACTGAAGCTGCAAGGCTTAGAAAAGTTTTATCAAAAACCACACCCACACTAGGCTACCTGAAAAAGGATGACAACTCTTGGTCGGTCTCCAGTGAAGAGTCACTGGAAATCCTCCTTAAAACACACTTCCCTGGCTGCTCTGAGCAGACCCCGAGGTGCGCAGAAACCAACGGTATAGAGAACTTATCTTTGAAGTCCCTGATACACAGAGGTAACATTAAATGGGCAGTGAACAGCTTCAAGCCGTTCAAATTTCCAGGCCCAGATCAAATAAACCCAGTCCAAGTACAAAAGGCGGGCAATACAGCCATAAACTGGCTACATGAGATCTTCGGGAAGATTCTGAAGACTGGTCGCATCCCACCAAAATGGCTCCAGTCAAAAATAACATTCATACCCAAAGCTGGGAAGCCATCGCACACCAGCGCCAAAGATTTCAGACCCATCAGTCTGTCATCTTTCGTGCTAAAGACCTTGGAACGACTTATAAGTCTCCATCTCACAGCATCCATCGACCCAAGGCTTATGTCGGAGTCCCAACATGCCTACAAGAAGGGCAGATCCACAGACGCTGCCCTTCATTCTGTGGTCGCTACTATAGAGAAATCTCTACTCCACAAGGAGTACACCCTAATAGCGTTTCTCGACATTGAGGGCGCCTTTAACAACGTCACTCCGGCAGCCATAACCGGAGCTCTGCTGGGGCTGGGGATTGATACCGGTACAGTTGGACTGATCAGTCAATTGCTCACTTGCAGGACTGTGATATCCACACTGGGGTCGTCAACTCTCTCCAGGTTCGTAAGCAGAGGTACGCCACAAGGAGGCGTCCTGTCACCCCTACTATGGAACATAGCTATTAACAAACTGCTGTGGGACATGGAGGGGGGCGGCTGCCAAATAGTTGCATATGCGGATGACGTTGCTGTAATTTTCAAGGGAAAATACCGACAAACTCTCTGTGACCTCATGACTAGTAAACTAAATATACTTTCATGCTGGGCAAAGGAGAGCGGTTTAGGGGTAAACTCAAATAAAACGGAACTGGTTCTTTTCTCAAGAAACTACAAAGTCCCTTCTCTTGTCCCACCACGACTAAATAATGTAAACCTGATTTTCAGCAAAAGTGCCAACTTCCTAGGACTGACTCTGGACAGAAAACTAGACTGGAACCTAAATACCCAATCGCGGGTTAAGAAGGCAACAGTCGCTCTATATACGTGTAGGAAATCCATTGGGCTGAAATGGGGTATGTCCCCACATATCGTTCAATGGCTATACACATCTATAGTCAGACCCATACTTCTGTACGGCGTCGCAGTATGATGGCCCTGTTTAAAAAAGAAAACCACCGTCTCTAAACTAAACAAAGTTCAGCGTATGGCTGAACTATGCATATCAGGGGGCGCTTCGTACCACACATAGTGAGGCACTTGACGCCATCCTGGACATCCCATGTCTGGAAGGACAAGGAATGGAAAATGCAAACCTCACGGCCATAAGACTCAGAGAATCTCTCGCCTCAGGCAAATCCCCTACTCCGCCTACGCAGTTGTCTAGTTTGGAGCCGTATGTAAAGAAGGTTAAGGTCGCCGGTGGACCGGGGGTGCCATGAACCGATTCCTCCCTTTGAGGGAAGTATATATTGAAGGGAGTTTTTTGTTGTGTTACTGGCACGAAGTAATCTGTTTTTGAAGGGATGGTAGGCTTCCCTTCTAGAGTTGAGGCATGGTCAGTGCTCTGAGTAGCCCAGGCAAAGGATTCTATGTGTCTTATGGCCGTGAGTGTTGGTCTGACTATAGATGTGTATAACCATTGAACGATATTTGGGGACATTCCCCATTTCAGCCTAATGTATTTCCTACACGTATATAGAGCGACTGTTGCCTTCTTAACACGTGATTGGATATTTAGGTTCCAGTTTAGTTTCCTATCCAGTGTTAGTCCTAGGAAATTTACACTTTTGTTGAAGATCAGATTCACATTATTTAGTCAGGGTGGGACAAGAGAAGGGACCTTGTAATTTGTTGTGAAAAGAACCAGTTACATTTTATTTGGGTTTACCCCTAATGCACTCTCCTTTCCCCAGCATGAAAGTATGTTTAGTTTACTAGTCATGAGGTCACAGAGGGTTTGTGGGTATTTTCCCCTGAAAAATACAGCAACGGCACCTGCGTATGCAATTATTTGGCAGCCGCCCCCTCCATGTCCCACAGCAGTTTGTTAATTGCTATGTTCCATAGTAGGGGTGACAGGACGCCTCTTTGTGGCGTACCTCTGCTTACGAACCTGGAGAGAGTTGACGATCCTAGTGTGGATATCACAGTCCTGCAAGTGAGCAATTGACTGATCAATCCCACTGTACCGGTATCAATCCCCAGCCCCAGCAGAGGTCCGGTTATGGCTGCCGGAGTGACGTTGTTAAAGGCGCCCTCAATGTCGAGAAACGCTATTAGGGTGTACTCCTTATGGAGAAGAGATGTATCTATAGTAGAGACCACAGAGTGAAGGGCAGTGTCTGTGGATCTGCCCTTCCTGTAGGCATGTTGGGACTCCGAAATATGCCTTGGGTCGATGGATGCTGTGAGATGGAGACTTATAAGTCGTTCCAAGGTGTTTAGCATGAAAGATGACAGACTGATGGGTCTGAAATCTTTGGCGCTGGTGTGCGATGGCTTCCCAGCTTTGGGTATGAAGGTGATTTTTGACTGGAGCCATGTCGGTGGGATGCGACCAGTCTTCAGAATCTTCCCGAAGCTCTCATGTAGCCAGTTTATGGCTGTATTGCCCGCCTTTTGTACTTGGACTGGGTTTAGTTGATCTGGGCCCGGAGATTTGAACGGCTTGAAGCTATTCACTGCCCATTTAATGTTACCTTTGTGTATGAGAGACCTCAGAGTTGTGTTCTCTGTACAGTTGGTTTCTGCGCACCTCGGGGTCTGCTCGGAGCAGCCAGGGAAGTGTGTTTTAAGGAGTTGTCATCCTTTTTCAGATAGCCTAGTGTGGATGTGGTTTTGATAAAACTTTCCTAAGCCTTGCAGTTTCAGTAGTTGAATCAATATCCGTGCAGAAATCTCTCCAAGATTTCCTTCTTTCCCGTCTTATGGCTTTTTTGTATTCAGCCAGACTTGATTTGTATTTTGACCATTGCAGGTCGTTATTGTGCGCTTTCGCTGCATTGAATAGAGACCTGCAACTTTGTCGAAGAACATTTAGTTGAGGTGACCACCATGGTGGTTTTTTCTTGTGCACTGGCTTACTGATAGGAAAAGCTACCTTGAAGGCCTTATTACATGCTGTAGTGAAAGTCTCTGTGAGGTTGCAGAGATGGGCTAAGTTGTTCGGGCCTTTCGGTGGGTGTTTTGAAAGGGTTGGGTCAAGTATGGCTTTGAAAATTTCCCAGTTCGCCTTCTTCTGATTTGTGAAGTGAACTGGTTCTGGATGGCTCATGAGAAGCTCAAATTCTATGTATCTGTGATCAGAGAAGGAGTGGTCATCAGACACTCTCCAACCTATTAGCTGGTCTCTCATAGATTGTGAGATGGGGGTCAGATCAATGACCTCTCGTCTATTTTTAATAATGAAGGTGGATTCATTACCCGTTTTACATACTAAAAGGTTAGTGTTAAGAATGAAGGTTAAGAGTGACTCACCCCTCGGAATTGTGCCCGTACTCTCCCACTGGGTGTGGTGAGCATTGACGTCACAGCGTATGATTAGACCAATGCTGTGCTTCTCGCACTCCTGGACGACGGATCTTTTAGTCTCGTCTGGTGGCGGGCCAACGCTGTCGTTGGCCATATAGACAGACAGTAGCGTTGCCGAAGCTGACTGGAGCTCAAGGCTTACCGCGGTGTTGTCAGCATTGCTAAAATTATGGAGCAGAAAAATGTTTAGGTGTTTTTTCGCGAGGATGCAGGTGCGTTTTTTACCTTCAGTACCAGCTACTAACAGCTTGTAGTCTTTGTTGCCAAGTCCGCAAACCTTTCCTCCAATCACCCAAACCTTTCCTCCAATCACACAAGGTTCTTGGACTAGTACTATGTCATCTCCGCCTCCAGCCAGGCGGAGCATCAGAGCAGCGGATGCTCCTTTACTGTGGTGAAGGTTCATCTGTCGTAGTCTCAAGGACATCCGGAGATTCCACCCTCACTATCGTGTTGTTGCTGTCGTCCTCGTCCGACAGCGTGAAGTCGTCTTCGTCCAACTCGTGACACAAGGCCTCATTACTCAGAGTCGACGTGTCCGACGTATATCCAGGCTCCAGCTCCTCATCGGTTACTCCGATCTCTGCTCTGTTCAGCCGTCTTGGTACAGACAACAGGGTCTCCTCCGGCCGGTGCATCCGATTTATATACCTTAATGGTAATGGGGCCGAAGCCGAAATTTAGCTCGCTCTTGGCAGCTTCGATATGGGCAAGCGATTCCTTGTTTAGGATCAGCAGAGCCTGACTTGTTGGCCCATCGGTGGCCTCAATCTTCACCAGCCTCCAGTCATGGGTGGGAAGATAGGGGTTGCATAGTTGCAGAAAGTTAAGCATCTGGTCCGGTTCCTTTAAGGAGGCTGGGATCCAGATGCGTGCACGAGGTCTACTCGGGACTTCGCTCCAGTCGACAGCGACCAGCTTCGCCCCCGGGTAGACCTCACCAAGCTCTGCTACGGTAGCTTCATAAAGCTCTACGGAGCGAGCGTTCTGGCAGGCGATGACCTTCGTGTTTCCCTGGTACACACAGCATCTCTCCATACCGGTGGTGGCCCAGGCGCCTTGCTCAGAAGCTTCAGGCAGTGGACAGCGAGCGCTCCTTCTACCCACTTCCGCTGATTCCTCGGGATTCTGCCGTCCTTGTTTCTCTTGTCAAGGATCCCTATCAGGATTCTCTCCTTGGCAATGTCAACAAAGGAACTTCCCTGCTGCACCTTGGCCCACTTTTCAACGGGTCCGTGGGCTTCTTGCGAGTGTTGCCGTTTTGCCTGGCTCTGCTCTTTATGGGGTGGGGCCTCACTGAAGTTTGGCAGCACCTTCCTGGCCCACACCACCTTATTTTGCCATTCGGCTGGTGGGTTTGGCACTGTGTTCGCGTTCTGCCGCTTTAGAATGCTTGCAGCATTTCTTCGGTCGGCATAACTGAACCTTTCAGCCGCTGGCAGTTGGTAATTCGCCCTTTGCGCCCGCTCCGGCTGGCAGGTTGGTTGCACAAGTGCTTTGCCTTCCTGCCACCTAGTCGGACGGGTCGGGGTTTTACCAGCTGCACCCGCGCCACTGGCTTGACAAACAGGCTTTTCCGCCCTTTACCTGGAACCATGACTCGGGCACGAGTCTTAGCTAGCATCGGTAGCATCGGAAGGACCACTGTGATGCTATTACCAGTCGGCACCCTCGTGGAAGGTTCAGTTGAGGAATTTTTGCCAACCTTGAAGGGTGTTACTATCAATATAATTTCGAATTTAGTGACCCTAGCTTTCAAATCTATTTCGATTTACAATGAGAGGTGTGTCGATTTAGGGTGATTTGGTGACGCTAGCTTAAAAATTGTGGAAGATATGCGCATTTTAGATTCTGAAGCTCCAGGGGACGGCGGGTGTGGCCGTGGTCTGAAAATGTATATGCTGATCCTTGGAGGAGGTTACCAGCAAGTTACCTTCCAAGGTTAGTTACTCTATCTTTCGAATTGTGGGAGATATACGAGTTTATCGATTTACACTCTCCGAAATATTGGCATAAATTAAATATGTTATGGTAAATTATCAGTTCTTAAAGGCGGCTACCTGTAACATAACTACCTAATTTGGCAGCTCTAACTCAAAAATGTACGGAAGATATAGCAATTTGAAAGTTTTAGCGGCGATGGGCGTGGGGATATGAAGGTGGGCATAGAATATGCCAATCTTCGAAGGACATCGCCAACAACCTACCAACCAAATTTGGTGACGGTGGCCTTAAAATTTTGGAAAATGTGTGGCTTTATCGATTTGCGAAGATCGATTTTATTGATTTCCTAGCTCCCTGGTGTACGTAGCACTCCAATTGTTACACTTTTTTCTGACGCGGACACAGTCCAGAATGTGTTCTATGTGTTTCAAGTCTCTATATTTAAGGGTGTAGAGAAAAGTTGGACAGACCGCATGGCGGACATTACACAAAACTAATATACTATTGATACAATCGGTAACAAAGTATGAAAATAATATTATCAGCCGGGTACTACACACCCACCACCACAGATAACGAAACAAAACTTACTGTTAGAAATTAACTGTAATTATATTGTCACTACAGCCTAATATTTAATTTGTATGTCTTTTAAGTGGTAAACTCCAAGATTCTTCCCTTTATCATCTATTAACTCACTTATGAGTAGTCCAATATTACCGGTTTTCGTGTGAGGATATGGCCCTTATTTTTGTAGCTTTCGCAGCGTACGGTCACACCATAATTTTAATAGCGAAAAAAATGTTTTATATTTATTTTTATTTAGTTTTTCATTTATTATTATTATTTTTATTTATTTATTTTTTTAAATTGTACTCAAACAATCGATTTTCGCGTCACATCGCTTCAATCAGTGTGATTTGTGCGAGTGCCGCCACTCTGCAAGAGTGTGTGTGGTTGGTGGCCGCCTATTCAACCAATATGAGCGACATCTCCGATACCGCCACTGACGGCGAAGCCCCAGATACTGCAATTTCCGCTATAATCTGCAGTCTCGCCTGGCGAGCAGTAACAACAACAATTTGAAAGAATAAAATTGCTGAGATACGCGATTGTTCTCTATCAAACGCACCAAATTTTGTCACTGTTGAAATTCGGCCAACAAGACCTTTTAAGCCTCCCCACTTATTGCTGAGGGTATCACCAACGTTGATAGACTGCTGGAAACACTAAACACTGTCACGCCGCCTGACAGCTTTATGCTCAAATGCAGTGGTGATGGCACAGAAAGGATAATGCCAAGTGGTATTGACACTTACAGGGCAGATATTGTTTACGGATAAGCGAATCCCGTTTCATTCGTACCAATTAAAGGAGGGTAGAGGTTCACGCATGGTGATCAAGGGACTGCATCCATCCCTGTAGAATATTGATCTCATAAGAGATGAGCTGGACACGCGGTGCGTTGTGTCCAAACCATCACAAGTCGCTATACCAAAAAGGAGCTGAGTCTGTGTTATTTGAAGCTGGATCCGGCTGCAAATATCAAAGCGATATACAATGTACGCTCCATCTCTCAAGTGCGCATTTCAGTCGAATGCCCTGACCGCCATATGGACATCCCCCAGTTTCACCGTTGCCAAGAATTCGGCCATACGATTAAATAATGCCAAAAACAGCATCGCTTCGTTAAGTCTGGCTCAGCACATGCAAGTCAGGTGTGCGAAAAACCTTTGGACGCTGACCATAAATGTGCTAAATGCGTTGATAACCATCCATCAAGCTTTAATGGATGCCTAGCTTACCAGGAACGCAAGCTTGTGGCTCAGTCACGATGGTCGGCTACAAAAAGTCGCGCCCAAGAAACCCGGCACCCATTCGAAGGGAAAATTTGTCTTGTTCTGATGCTGCCAGATTCCAAACGGCTCCTCCGACTCTACAGCAACTTGGGCAACAGCAACAGCGTCACCGTCAGCAGCAGGTTCATCTTCACTAACAACAACAACCTCAACAGCAACACTGCCAGCAGGCGCAGCAGCAGCAACAACTTTTGTCGGCTCAGCAAGTTGCACCGAGAGCACACAAACCAACAACAGAAACACTCGCAGTAACACCAGCAGGACAGGCCTAGCAAACGTAGGTGAGCTAGAATAAATCGGATCAACAGCTCAGAATACCATCAATATGTGGCAAGTCACTTTATTAAATTAGTTTAACTTAATCCCTCAGACTTTTTTTTCTTCTGCCGATAGGGAATAACATTTTTGGTCTTCGGTGGGATTCGAAGTGCCAACACTTAATTCAAATCTTTCTGCAGGCAGAGTGATGTTATATAAAAGTCTAAGTTTATCCCAGAAGTCTTTACCGAGATACCGAGATATTTTTTTCGGTTCGGATATAATAAATAATTCCAGGTCAGCCGCGCAATCTCTATAGCTTATATTCGGTTTAAGCTTAGCTACTACCTTACTAACGATTCCGATCGGCGCTCGAATTGTTCCTGCACACTTCTTACACTTGCTGATTGTCAACAATTCCTTCGCATCACTTTCCCCAATACAATTGATCGAGGCTCACGAATCTAACAATACAATATACTCTTTGTCTTCGATTGTCACTTTTGTTAGTAGTTTATTTTTCATTTGCAAAATTCCTCAACAGTGGTCCGGAAAGTACCGATGCTAGCTAAGACTTGTACCTTAAACCTTGGACATGGTCTGATCCATAGTCAAGTTCCTGGGAAAGGATCAAGTCATAGTTTCAAGGTAACGGACCGGACTAAGGTGGGGGCCCGAAAATAACCCAATCCCTCACGGAGCATATCAGATACTTGGCGACCTCCGGCATTATTAAGCACATCGCGGATTTGCTCATCCCCGTTTCTCTTCAACTCGTGGGAACATTATATATCCCAAAAAAATAACAAATAAAATAATCGGATTCCAGCACTTATCTAAAACCGGAAGGGAAGAATCCCAAACACAGACCGGAGGCTGGGGCTTTAAAGCCTTGCCAAAAGAAACCCAGGCAAAGAGGTTTGAGAGCCGTCTTGCCTAGCCAGTGGTAGTGGGGCCGGCAAGGACCCTGCCACCCCTGTCTCCTTAGAAGTGAAGCCGAGCACTCGTGCAGCTGATCTTCCGGCAGGAGCGCGTGTGAAATTGCCATCCACCAGAGCGCCGGCCCGTTGTTTCACGTACGCAGAGCGTAGGAATGCAGCTTGCATTCTGAAGCGGTAGAACGCGGTTAAACAACGTGGCATGGGAAAAAGTGCTTCCGAACCACCGCCTAACCAAAAGCAAGGCCAAGTGAAAAAGCAGCTCTCCCAGGAAGTGCCAGGACCTGCGGCCAAGCGGACAAAGTTGCAGCCTGGGATTTCTTTCGCACAAATTGCCAAGGATTGGATCCTTATTTGCATTTGGTTAATAAAGAACCCGGACCACCACCTTTATGTAAAGATGTCGGTCGGTTCCAGGGAACTACAAAAGTAATTGCCTGTGAAGATGACCGCTTAGTGGAGATTTACAAGGCTGCTGTAGCGGGAATAGGCGAGGTCTACCCCGGAGCCAAGCTGGTCGCTGTCGACGGGTGCGAAGTCGCGAGTATACCTCGAACCTTCATCTGGACCGGCAACACTGAAGGACCTGAGCAGTTGCTCACGATGTTGCAGGAATGCAACCCGTCACTACCCACCCATGACTAGTGGTAGTGAACATTGAGGCCACCCAAGGGAAGATGAATCAAGCGGTGGTGACAGCCAAGCGGCTATAAAATCTATTAGCCAAATCAGCAAATTCGATATCGGTAACAAGCTGTCACCAATCTCTACAAGATTAGGCACAGCAGCATTTTCTCAGCCTAATAAGGGTGCTTTGTCACTAGAAAATTGAAGGCAATTTCATGACTGATGAGCTAGCCAGAAAAGGCACACTACTACCCCTCCTAATGAATAAGTAAAGTATAGTATAGTGCTCTGAAGTAATCCGTGCTATAACAGGACACTGACTCGTTGAAATACATGCCAACAGCCTGTAGTTGCCCCATAACGACCTCTGTACAAGCTGTAAAGAAGAGGACGAGGAAGAATCTCCTGAGCACTTCTTTTGCTTCTGCCCTGCACTTACCAGGAAACGTTTCGCCACTTTAGGCTGTAATTTCCTACCTAATCTGACAGTGATGGCAAACTTCCGATTAGTCAATTTCTTTGGTTTCCCGGTAGATCAGTATGTCGGTAGGTATCTTTCGCACCACAACCGTAGAAAAATATTTTACGTGGCCGTACACAATCATCGAATTTGTGCCCTACTTTGTCGCAATTATAGCAAATTGAAAATGTTTGTATGGAGCGGTATGGGATCTGCGAAATTTCGTCGTGTTCTGAGTTGTCCTCGGGTAGTTTTTAACTTTCGTCTTGATCGGACATGAATTAGGACCATGGTTCCAATAGCGAGATTTGACGACGATGATGTCCATTTGGTTCGAGCACGAAGCTCGTGAATATAATCTGATGACCAACAACGCCAAAATTGCTGTTTAGCAGCGGTTATCACGTCAAACCGCTCCACATTGTTGAGATTAGGCGTTGCTATCGTGTGTTCAGAAAGCGCCCGAAGAGATTTTCCAACTAACAAGTGTCCTGGGGTGATTGCTTATAGATCGTTGGGATCAGGCGACATAGGTGACAATGGCCGAGAATTGAGGACAGCTTCGATTTCTGTTGTGATCGTACAGAGCTCCTCAAATTTTAGGAGAGTGTTCGATAGCGTCTTGTGCAGCAACCCATTTGCGCTCTTAATTGCTGCTTCCCAGAATCCGCCAAAGTGGGGTGCCCTGGGCGGAATAAAATGAAACGACACGAAATCCGAAGCACAATACTCTGATATTGCGTCTTGAGTAGATTGATCAAACAAAAATTGTTTCAAAGCCTATAGCTCATTTGCTGCACCCACGAAGTTAGTTCCACTATCACAATAGATGTCAGTGGGCAGCGGTCGCCGAACAACCATTTGTTTGAGTGTAGCCAAGATTGCCTTCATGGATAATTGAGAGACCACTTCGATGTGCACCGCCTTGGATGCCAAACAAATGAATACGGCAAAATAAGATTTTGTGGGACCCTTTCCTCGTATGCGAACATACATACGTATTTATTGGCCCACAGAAGTCGATACCACAGCGTTGGAATGGGTGTTCCGGTCGAAGGCGCTCCACTGGCAGCAATCCCATAAGCTGCCTTTCCAATTTTGGCTTGTACCGAACACACGCCATGCAGGTGCGCACGATGCAACCAGCCAAGTCTCTGGCGTTTACAATCCAATATTCCAATCGAATGAGTGTCACTAAAGCTTTAGGTCCAGCATGGCAGTTGCGAAGATGTAGATGCCGCACATAGATCCAGACGAAGTGCGATTTACTGGGAAACAATATCGGATGTTTTTCGAAGTTCTCAAACTCAACGTTGTCAAGCCGGCCGCCAACTCTCATGAGTGAAAATCCTGTGGAGCGATCTAGAAAAGGATTGCGAAACTTTAGATGGCTCCTAAGTGGTTGATCTTTTTGTAGTTGCGAATGTCTTCGACGAATGATAATTGCTGGATGTTCCAAATTATGCAATAGGGTGCATTCCTATTTCCTAGTTCCTCGGATTACAAAGTTGTTTCGAATTCACGTTCCATATGTGTGATTTGAACGAAGCGATGCATGTAACCGACAATGCGAACACAACGATTGTATGAGCTGATGTTCGCTAGTTTCTCCAGGACATGGTTACGATCCATTGTGGCGACGAAAGTAGATTTACGTTGTTCTGCATTGATTACTTGCATATCAATGTTGCTGATGTTGCTTGATGTTGGCCAATGCTCATGATTTTGGGTTAAAAAAAGCGGGTACTGAGAACCATATGGATGATTATAGATCAGAAGTGGTGGCACCTCGAGAAACAATTTCAGCAGGATTTGATGCCGTTGGTACAAATCTCCAACTTCCGATTGAACTCAAATCGCGTATCTCAAGAACTCGATTGCCGACAAATACTGATAACATGACTGAATGTTGTTTTAGCCAATGTAAAACAATTTGCGAATCCGACCAGAAATTTACGGCATGTGGCTCTTCGGCAAATATACACTTGATTTTCTTGTAAACTTGTGCCATAAAATGTGCTCCACATAATTCCAGTTTGGGAAGCAATTTCTTCTTTACTGGGGCCATTCTGGACTTGGCAGTGAGAAGACGAACAACAATGCACATAGATGCAACAACCGTACGCTCGAATCGAAGCGTTGCAGAACCCATGCAATTGAAATGAGCTTTGGTTGACCTGTTTGCAGTACCGGGGTACAGCAAGTGGCGAAATGGTTTTGTATGATTCCAGGCACTTCTTCCAGGCCAGTTCGAGATGCTGTGGTACCGATTCGTCCCAAGGAAGCCCTGCAAGCCAGAGCTCATGTAGGATTATCTTTGCGACGATTATGAGTGGTGACACCAGCCCGAGAGGGTCGAACAACGCTGATGCAATTGACAGAATGGTCCGCTTGGTGACTGTTGAAGAAAGGAATTTCAGTTTGAAGTGAAATAGCAGCATATCGGTGTGTTGATTCCAGCTGACGCCAAGTGCGCTGGTCAATCCGTTGTCACACGTATTTAAATTCTTGTTAGCGAAGTTTTCGATAAATTGGGCATGATTTGAATGCCACTTAGATAACGGAAAGTGACAACGATGAGAGTTTCCATGTCCTCACCTCCAGATAACAGGTCATCTACGATTCAATGACTGCAGCACCGATTGGATACTCAGTTCGACACAGATCTGCCAAATAATGCAGGCTGCGTATGGCTAAGTATGGCGCCGAGGCTGTTCTATATGTAACCGTTGATAAGTGCGAAGTGGTTCATCTGGAAGAGTTCGCCAGAGTATGTACCGGTATTTGCAATCATTTAAATCAACATTTTCTTGCCTGTACATCTTGGTTACATCAGCTGTTATGGCATAACGATGTAATCTGAAACGCAACAACAGCAAACGTAAATCATCTTGGAGAGTCGGACCGACAAGTAAATGATCATTGAGCGAAGTTTGATTGGATGTTCGACACGAGGCGTCGAAGACCACTCGAAGCTTTGTGGATTCGCTGCTGGGCTTCAAAACGCAATGGTGAGGTATGTAGTATTGAGGTTCCGATAAGTTTGGTTCTGTGACCAGCGACATGTGTTCCAAACGTTCATACTCCTCCATTGATTGACAATACTGTAAGCGAAGTTCCGAAGATTGTGCCAAATGGCGTTCCAAGCTGAGAAATCTGCGTCGTGCTATGTCTAATGAATGACCAAGTTGACTGGGATTGTTCTTAAACGGCAGGCTTACAACAATATGACCACTGTTATTTATAACAGTCGTTTTTATGTAGTGTTCCTCACAAGCTCGATGTTGTAGTTTCAACAGCACATTTGAAGTTTCAGTTGATTCAATTTCCCATAAGCGTTTAAGGTGATCGTCAATTCAATTGAAGTGGCATCAAGCTTAAAACTGGCAGCAAGCTCTAGAGACTGTTGCGGATGACACTTTCCTGTCGCTACCCATCCAAACAGCGTCTTTTGGAGCATGGGCCCAGTTGTACCAATTTTAACTTGGCCCACTGACAGAATGTCGAAGAATGCTTCTTCTTCCCAAAAGCATGTCGATGTGTCGAGACTGGTAGAATTTCTCATCTGCCAGAACAATATTTTCTGAGATTTTCCATGTTGAAATGTCGATATTGTTGTCCGGCTGATAGGCTATATGCGAGGTGACGCAAAGATCTAACGAAACTTCAAAGGGCGACAAACGAGACCTTATTGATGTAGTTGTAAGAGAAGTGATGTCTGTACGTGCATGGCCAATACTGCTGATTTTCACATCGTGTTTCTCTTTTTTAGATGAAGCTTCTGAGCAAACGAATCGGTGACGAAATTCACCTGCGAACACGAGTAGAGCACGGCCTAGTCTGCCAGTTGAATCTCTGACCAGCCGTTGCTAAAAGAACCTGAGATTAATAACGTTTTTTGATTTGCGAATGGCTGTGTGCTTGGTTATGTTGTTGAACGTAGCTTGTTGTGTAACAAAGTGTGGTGCGATCTCTGACAATGGCGACAGCGATCGCCCCTTTGATGACCCTTCGACAAGCAATTAAGCAAAACGTTGCAGCTCATCCAATGCTTTAAATTGTTCGCAAGCCATCAATTTGTGAGTTGAGCTTGAGCACAATGCACAAGCAGCGATAGCAAGTGCGAAAGACGAGGTATGTCCTTTGCCAGGATTACGAATCTGTTTTGAATACGTTTGGTTAATTGGTGTACTTTTGGACAACAGGAATTGACAATGACGCTTCAGTACTTGTACGCACTGAGCCCAAGTCGGGATTGTTGTATAATCCAACGATAAATTTCATTTGTTTCTAGTTTCCTGATCGCATTTATCCAGTACCACATAGATTAACATGGCTTGCGCTATGTCGATGTCAGATCCCAAGGACGAAAGTGAACTGAATAATGCCGATGCATTATCAATTAATGAACGTAGCTGAGTAGCGTTTGATGAACTAGCTGAAGGCAACTGAAAAATAGACGATATTGTCTCTGTAAATATTAATGCTGGCTTGTCATACCGAGACTTTAATTTTTCTAATGCCTTAGCGTAGTTTTCATTGGTGACTGGAAATGCCTTCACGCACTCCAGTGCAGCACCCTTTAAGCAGTTGAGTAGATAGAGTAGAATGTGGGCAAGGCCAACCAAGGCAGACGTGATAGTTGAGGATGGTAAGCAACGTGTAATGTAGCGCCATCACTGACTGTACTATTTAAGTCTTCACCAAGTAATTTCTTAATTGCCAACTTGATGTGTACATAGTTGTCTTCCATTATCTTCCATTATCATTTGGATCCAGAGTTTCCATTTCCGATTGAATAGCCAACGATTGCTTAAAGTACGATTCCAAAATGCCTAAGCGACATTGAAGATCAGCAGGTGATCTTTTAGAAGAATCTCCAGATTGTCCATCGACCAAGGTTTGAATGCGGGAAATGTTCCTTTTCCAATGAATGCGACATACGAGTATTTACAGATGTTTAATGAAATCGAAGAGAATTTGGCGCGGAGCTTAAGTTCTGCTTGACGCGCCAAAAACGACGAAAATTATTGTTTTGTATACTCGTATGTGTGTATATGAACTTCAACAGTATCGATCGCAGTTGCAGCTCTTACACAAACGAACGAAGAACGAATTTGGAATAAACCACTAAAGGCAGCGACTGAAGCGACGATTGCGAGCAGAGCACTGGCCGTTGTTGGTTCTAGTTAACGATTTTCACATTTTTGACACAAGTTTGATGCTTTAATTGTTGCAACCAAGCAATTGGAAGCCAAGGCGAATTTGTTTAGTTTGTATATGCGCGCAAGCGGGAATTTGTTAACGTTACGAAATGCGAAATTGTCCAATTGTTAATTAATAATTTGTTTAAACACTGCCCACGTTGAGCGCCAAAATGTTCGATGCATAAAGCGTTTTTTATGCAAACATGAAACTTCAGATCTGGGCGGTGTTTAAACTATTTAATTTAGCAAGTTTATTTATGACCGAAACAAAAGCTCGCGTGTGGCTTGTTCTTGTTCTCCAACTCAGACTCTTCGATAGTGAAAACTATCAATATTTACTAAAATTACAATGTAGTGAATATGATTTAACAGAGTTATGTAAAGTAGCGATAAATTGACAAATTAACAGCTGATCGTTCAATATCGGTTGTATTCAAATTAGTTTGACCAAACAGTCTCTAAACTTTCGAATCTTTTCCTGAAGTCTGAGTGCGTACGGTTGAATTTCTCGCCTTACCAGTGGTCAATAGATAGAGACGATCGCAGAGGAGTTAAAGATCATTATTAAGATTCAGTCTGGTATGTGAATGGATACGATATATAAATTCATCAGTTCTCAATGCCATTTTCCGACCCACTAAATTTGATGCGCCAATTTCACATTATATTCTAAGCTTTTTCTGCGTGCCGGAGCTGCTACTAGGTGTACTATTTCTTAAAAGATTAATAACAACTCAGAGTCGTTCAAGGCTGGTTGTTCGATACCCCCATGAGATGGCACTGTATTATTTAAATTTAAAGCTGCTGTTCGGCGGTGCTATGTGAAGCAAAGTTAATTGTCTTTATATAGATGAATCAATGGTTTTACTTAGAATTGAAGAGATATTTTCTGACAATTGCATTTCTTGAATATTGACGGCAGACTGAACATAATTGGATATCTCGACTAGGGTATTCAATGAAATATTACTACCATTAGCCGTTTAGGCTAAATCATGGTCTGAGTTTGTTCTTTGCGTAGATCTAGTTGATATACCCCGTCTAGGAGTACCTTTTCGAATTATACTCGAATTCTGTTTGTCGGCTTCCTCCGAAAGTCATTCGTATCTTGAGATTCGCTTGCACTGGGCTGTAACGATGCCTCTGGCTGCATTTCAGCGTATAAGGTGTTGTTGGAAAATGTCAATGTCATTGCAGTACAGTCTGCCGAACATGTCGAAGAGTTGGGAACCTTCCTAATTTGCTATAAAATGCAATGGTTGAGAAAATTTTGGTTTGCATGGGCTAAGCACGGCAATAAGTTTGACTTCTCTTAAAACTTCCTTACAAATATCCCAAAAAGGGTCAGATGATCGTAAAGCAACTGCAATATTTTCTTGACTACGTCTTACAGCCATGTTGCTAAGAAGATACTAAATAATAATTAAAGAACACAAAAAAAAAAATTAAATAAATGAATAAAATATAATAATTACTATAGTAATTTGTTGCTTATAATAATGATGTCTGCCATTCTCTCATGCTAAAGTTCTTAAAATAGTCTATCTATTTTATGTAATATTTATATTGCCGATTTGATTTTGAAGCACTTAAATTATTTGACGATAATAAGTATAGCGGAGATATATTGTAAATCTAACTGATTCTAAGTACTATAATTGTAACTGTTTATCCAGGTCGATCAATCCTATATTACAGAATTGTAATCGAAAGATCCGAAAACTGAATCCATAGTACGTATAATCAAAGATGTTTTATCACTTACTCACTTAGTCATAATGAAGTTCAGTTCAGTACTGGTCAATCAATCCCAATTGAAGAATTGTAGTTGGAAATCCCCAAAACAAACAAAAAATCACCCAAATAAAAACAAATAAGTTACTCGGCCCCTAATATTGGGCGCCAACATTTTTAGAGTACAGTGGTATTATTTTATTCTTATATAAGCTATTACCTCTGGATAAACTTTGGTGACCTTGACTTGTGATCGCGGGATGTATTTGCCAATTGCGGGATGTATTTGGGTTGCGCACTCTACTATGCCAGGTTTTAGCTCGTCAAATTATCGCGGTTCAAAACAAACGAAATGAACTACTCTACTCTTATTGACCACCCTACCATGATAATAATAGTAATTTCCTTCATTCCTTTCAATGCTAAAATGGTATTTCCTTCTATGTTCTATTAATCTTAAATAATCATAATTTTTCTTAATTTTATACTTTATTATATATATATATATTGAACCAATTATAAAGAAATAAAAATTACATTATTTTGGTAGCTGCCATTTGTGACATTTTTTTTTATATATAGCATTTATATTTTAAACATTAATCAACCTACTTAAAAAAAAGTAATTTGTCAAGAAACCAATAATGACAGAAGCTTAAAGTCTATAACATAATTTGTTGAGTATATCCTGAAAATATTGGCTCTTTGTGTCAAACAGCAACTTTCGCAGCTCGAGTGCAGCTGATTGAGTGCTTTGGGCCTTACTAGATTAAAAATCTCAGGTTTAAAAGAGGCTTAGTTAGACTGAGGGGGGCGTGCAAGGTAGTTTACCAAACATGGAGTATTCTGCCGCCGCGTTAATTTTACGCAGGAATAACTGATCCAACCTCTGCCGGAACCGGGTGATATTTGCCTTGCGCAGCAGTAGATGTATCTTGGGAGCATTCAGAGCTGCAGCCACTCTGTATTCAACGATCAAAGGGATGTGATCGAAGTTAAGCTCAATTCGCTCGGATATCTCCAACTTACTGGCGTTATTTGCAACGCCATTGGGATGCCTGGCGAGCTTTGTGTCGGCGCATTTTTCTTGCCCTCTTTGGTTAGGAACCTGTGGTGTATCTTGCTGAAACGGCAAAAGTTTTTGTTGCTGCCGCTTCGGCTGTTGGCGACGTTGATGCTGAGGCTGTTGTTGATGATGAAGGTGCTGCTGGTGATGACCTTGCTGTTGTTGCTACTGCCAAAGTTGCTGCTGGAATTAAGGAGCCGTTTGAAGTTTGGCAGCATAAGCATTTGAAAAATTTTCAATTCGTAGGTGTTCCGAGGTCATTAGGAGCGACTTCCGCATTTCCTGCGCCTATCCTCTTAGCTACAAGCTTTCGTTCCTTGGCAACGCGTAGATAAGCATGGCATCTCTTCACAGTTAGCACATTTCGAGTCTGCATCCAACGGTTTTTCACACGCAGCGATGCTGTTTTTGGCAATATTTCATTGTATGACAAAATTCCTGACATCGGTGGCACTGGAGGATGTCCATGTGGCGGTCAAATGCGCACCTGGGAGATGGAGCGTCGAATGTAGATATATTTATTGTTGGCAGCCGGCAACTCTAAATAACAGAGATTCAGATTCTTCTTGCTGATACAGCTTACAATGGTTTGGACACCACCGCACTGCGTGCCCAAATCCGGCCTCATCCGTGAGGAAATCAGTTTTCTGCGACATTGGATGCAATCTGATCACCAAGCGGAAACCTGTACTCTGCTTTAATTGATACGAATGAAATGGGATTCGCTTATCGGTAAACAATCCTTGGTTAGTACTATACGCATCAATACTATTTGGCATCACTCTGACAGTACCACCACCACTGCATTTGAGCATAAAGCTGTCAGGCGGCGTGACAGCATTTAGTACTTCCAATAGTCCACCAAGCACACGCACTCTGCCAGAGTGACCGTACGCTGCGAAGATGAATTTCCAAGTGCCATGTGCCATTTTTTTTAAAGATATATATATATATATATATACAATTTAAATTCATTATCCGTTAGGTTTAATATCAGCAAGTATTAAGTTAATAGCTCATTTCAAAATTGATGGCTACAATTTGAAGTATCCGATCAAATGCCATCAGTGGGATGATTTTGTTCTTCCTGGGTCTTTCAACCGGGCGCTTTACACTGTGGCGGCACACTTTTGCCCCACCGACTGTACGATGACTTCGATGCCAACGTAATTGAAAATCTCCAAAATATATATAATCTCTACGATGTAGATTATTCGCCATATGCAGTATTAGTGGCGAGTCTGGTCGTTTCACTCCTCAAAAGTAAAAAAAGTAGGCGGCTTGGAGTTTATATATTTTTCCTTTCTCAAATTCACCAACGAACCAAAGTTCATCAACTTGAGTCTTATGCATTGTTCAAGTATGAACATGTGATGCTCTAAGGAGCAAATAGCGGACTCATGCGACATCCTCAGGCATAGGTCTTTGAGGCTGGCCTGCATGGGGTCATGCTATTTTTGGATATAGCAGAGGAGATACACTGCGGTCGCCTTACAAGCGGCTGCATTAGATAAGAAAATATGTATTTAGGTTTAGGAATTTTGAATATAATAAACAGTTCGAAACTAAACATCGTGGCAACGTGTCGACGACATACTATAAGTGTCTCGCACACGCATGCTGAAAAGCTTTTTCCTTCGGCTTATTGAGTGAGCGATTGCATGCTGCGTTTTGAGCGGTTCTATCTGCATATCTTCACTTTCTATTTTTCTAACTACCAACAATCAATTTTTGGGTGGACCAGAATGTTGAAGAATGGTACCAAAAAAAAATAATGTTATAGAACGACAACTACACCTTGTGGTTCCTGAGGGTGGTCACCTAGGTCCAAATCTCTTTAACTTATTTTGGTCACTAAAGTCTCATTGAAAGGCGTAGGTATGTTTATAAAAGCTTCTGAGTTTTTATGCATGCTACAGATCATCAAAGATTGTGAAATTTCTTAACGCATTCGGGAGGACCCTTTCAGACTTAGTTGTTTCGGGAAAACGAATTAGTATTTAAATATGGTAGCGAAACACTGTTCTGTCCAAAGTGAGTTGGTTTTGTTGGCCACCAATCATCTTACTTAATATACTCTATCCAGTAAACGGATCATAGAAATTTTAATTTATCTGACGCGGGCACAGGCAAGTATATGTTCCAAGTTTCAATTCGTTAGCTTTAACTAATTTAGAGATTGGACATTTGGCTCTAAGAGAGACAGGCGGTATCAGGGTATAACAAATATTTATCCAGGACACGATGATGTACATTTTACAAACCCAATGTTTTGGTATAAGAATATAAAACCACTAAGACCTTTTAAGTGTAAAATTTTGCGACAAATTGCAAAAATTAATGTTGAAATAATCAGATATTTATGATGTAATATATGTTATTAATTCGAATAAAGATTTTTATTTTTATTTATACATATACATTTATTTACTTACCCTCAAAGCACCGGCCACAACAAGAACGGACTTTATTGCACGTAATCCCCAATCATAGTGATCTTGCTTAGAAAGAAGCTCCCTACATAGTGTATATAGTGTGATGAATTTTCTTGCCAGTAGGCGTGCTTCTTGAAAGCCCTCGGCCACCAACATAATTTCACTTATAAGTGCAAAATCAGGTACTACCATAGCACAAGGTCGATAAAGAGCTTTCAGATTTTCAGGCAGTTCAGCTCTACCAGCGTAGCCCGGATTCATGGTTATAAATACGCCAACTGTGGCTCGTAAACTTATGTACTCGCCTAGAAAGCTGAAAGTTGTTTTTTTAGCTTTAATTGCATCTTGCATGCATTTGACCTGAACAGCTACAACGGACAATACTTCAACGGATATACGGTTAAATTCATCAAAGCAACCCCATGCCCCGGTTTGAGCAAGACCTTTGTGTATGTTTCCTATTGATTTATAGTCCATTTGCTCAGAACAATTAAATACGTAGACCATCATGCCTAAAGCACGGCCTAGGTCCTTAGTAGTTTCAGTTTTGCCAGTACCAGCTGGACCAGCTGGAGCACCTCCCATGACAAGATGTAAAGACTGAGTTAGCGTGATATAGCAGCGATCTGTCAGAGGAGTAATAACTAGTCTTGGAGTATTACCTAAATACTCATAGTCATAACGAAATTGTGCATCACAAATGTTTGCGAAGCAGTCATCAATTTTGCTATCCCAACGATGACGAAGTTGGCTCTGCCATTGGAACGCGGTTTGTACCTCAACCTTTTTTGCTATTATGTTGGAAACTACGTCCCGACTGTGGACGTCGATTGTACATACGGTCATTACCTTTTGCCGTTCTGCTGCTGTAAGATCTCCCAAGAGAATTATGATGAGGTTATTCAGTTGATTCACTTGTTTTCTATTATAATCCTTTAAGGCATTTTCGTACCGAAGTTGAACTTTAGCAAATGCGTCGTTGGTTTCAGATGTCCACATGATTTGAGTTCCTACCAGAGCAGGCTGAGCTGGCCATTCAAATATCCAAACATGACGCGGCTTATGGTCATATTGGCTTAAGGAACGCCTCAGTTGATCTCGTAGCGTTTCCCCGCATTTTGTCGGTCAAGCGATTTAGCCAAACCTCTACTTTACCACTGCAATCACAGTTTTGCAGAAAGGGTACATATTCTTCAAGTTCTTTGGCTATCATTCCAGCTGCTTGTCTTGTGCCAGCTACAAGATTTAGCTTGCCAATTGAATCATACAATTTTGTCAAATGACGCGATACCATTGCAGGATTATTACCATTTGACAAAATGTCTAACAAATCTGCCGATGAAACAAAATAAAAGCGTGGGTTACACAGGCGCTTAGTCTCCAAGTAATCGTTAAGTGCTTTCTCACATAATAAAAGCATTTTAAGCAGTATTTCAAATGTTCGTAGAGTTTACCACCAGATCGATTGGTAGAACGAACAACATTGTGATCGGAGTTCATTTGTGCCAAAAGTGTTCTAAACTCTCGATCAATAAAGTCGAATCTCTTAGAATCTTCTGGGAGTTGTAAGCGTATGTCTTCAGAACCTATAAAATGCTTTCTAGGTATTGCCATTTTCGCTGTACTTCAAAACCAAGATCCAATGATCTGATCGGCATTTGAAAGCTTTTGTTGCCAAGTTGAAACTTCGTGTAAAAAAATGATACGTACTTCGAGGAAGTCATGTTTGCAGCTGAGCTTGATGGTCTTCGAGGATTTCAATCGTCTCTTCAGAGGCTTTTAATAGTTTAATACCTGTTCGCTCGTGTACTTCTGTACCAAACTCCATACCCTCCCAGGATGTTGCAATATCTCGTAGTTGCTTCTCCATGTTCATTTCTTTAACAGATTTATCAACAATATTTTTAACTTCTTCTTCGTATTCGTGTAGGTTAAGGTCAATAAGATACTTTAAAGTCGTTGAATCTTCCATGCTAAATTTCACTTGGGTTGTCTGCATTAACTCAACCCAATGACGATCCCGTATAGCCGGATTTTGCAGTTCAGTGACAGCTCGTAGTGATGTCATTAGATTTTTCAACGAAGCTTCCATGAAAATAAATGGTTCCCAGGTACGCATTGTTGGATCTAAGCCTCTGTAATTTTTTACCAAACTTTTTACACTCTTGGTCCATTGCCTCAATATCAATCTTTTTCCATGGCGTTTTTTTCCAATCGTTTATTGTAGATTCGATTGAAATAGCAAAGTCCCACATTATTTTAACAAGCTTTAGATCGTTACGACACATTTCTATCTTTACAGGATCCCTGACCTCCAAACTCAACAAAAGAACTGCTGACTCGGCTAGAATTTTTGCCGTTCTTCTAATTCAACTATTTCCAGATCTGTTATGTCAATGAGATCATAAAGTAATTAGTACATGGAACCTTTAAAAATGTCGCTTGTATGAATTTGCTTCGATATGTATTAGCCATATTGTTGCACAGCAAAATTCGTTTTTCAATTTGGTCTACCTGATAGCTTTGTACGGGAGCAATTAGCTGCTTTGTGATAGCTGCCTGTCGTTTAATTTTTGCCACGCATCTGGTAACTCATTAAGCTGTAAGAGTTCTGTGTCTTTAAACTCATGTCCGTAGTTCCTTAACAAATTGACAATTTCTCTTATAGGTTCAAACATACTATCAAACACATATTGCTTTTCATTCATTTGGTTCAGTACAGATAGAATCTTAACCAAACCGTCAAAATCATCTCTTGAGTTCCATTTTCAGCACCACCTTGGCCTCATCTATAAACGATTGCAAGTTTCTGAGGATAATATATAGTTTAAAAAATAGTAAATAAACAAATGAAAATGTTGCAGTTCTGTAACCTCTAATACCATAAGTAACACCATACAATAACTGGTACAGAGATATGGGCTTTCGGAATTTTGAGGGCGGTAGTGGGAGTGGGTTAAAAATTGATAGAGAATATTTAAAAATTTGGTGACTGTAGCTCTTGAGTTGCGGTATGGTAATAGAATGGGCTTTTGGAAAATTGTGGCTGAAAAAAATGTTGAACGGCGATCTTAGTAATCTACCACACAAGTGTACTAACTAAAGCTTTTAAATTACGGGATATAGAAACATTTATAATTTTTTACGGCGAAGGCGGATTCTTGAAATGTGTTACCAGCAATAAACCTTTCAAATTTCGCGATATGATTTGATGACTAACAGATGAATTGGTTTGGAGAGGCGGCATGGGCGTAGCCATTCAAATTTAAATCGATCTCTTAGGAGAGTTACCAATCACATTCTTTTAAAATTTGGTGAGTCTAGTTTACCAATTGTGTAAACCTTTCATATTTCTAGAGACGAAGTTCCTGGGGAGCCTGGTTTGTCTGAAAATGTATATGCCGATCTTTGAAGGAGGTTACAAACAAGTTACCTACTATTTTTGGTGACGTGGCAAAATGTTTTTTATTGATACCGATGATATACCGACCAAATTTGACAGGACTGACCCAAAGACTGTGGAAAATGTAGCAATTTCCGATGGGCGAGGTGCCTGGGGATGTGGAGTAATCGACAGCGGAATTCAAAACTTCACGCCCGTTATCGCTGCAAATCGCTTTTAGCTTTTACGGACTAGGTGGGCGAGGTGCCTGGGGCTGTGGAGTAATCGACAGCGGAATTCACGACTTCACGCCCGTTATCGCTGCAAATCGCTTTTAGCTTTTACGAACTAGTCTTTCGGTGATGCGGGTAGTTATATGATGTGTCGGCGTCACTACAAGTAGACTAATTAGTTTCATGTGTTTTGTTACTGCGCACTATATAAATGTGTCAGGGTACAATTGTATTCTTTGGGAAAGGAAGAATCCCGACAATCTGACGAGCTAAACCAGAGCATAGCGAGAGTGCGCAACCCTAACAATTATTAGCCAGGACTACTATGTAAACCGAAAGCCATTAAGGCCGACCACATTTTATCAATCTAGGATTACTATTAACTAGAGCTGCGCTACTGCGTTTTCAACATGCCCGTAATAAAAAGATTAATTATTCATGTTTATTCTTAATTTAATTTTCACCATCATTATCGAAATTTAAAGTTTTCGTTAACGGCCCTTCATATGAGCAGATCATACAATTGACAAGAATACTGTCAGGTTTGTAGTGGTGTACATTTATGCACATAAATATTAACAAAAAATTAGAACATTTCGCACCGGTAACGTTTTTTGGGACTGTAGCAACTCTGACTTAGAGCAACTGTATCTTGAAAGGCGGATCAGCGCCGAAGTCCCGGACTATCAGCAATTGTAATTGCAATGCAGTGCACTTCTGATATCCAACTTCTGATTGGCATAAAGTGCACCTACTTGTGCAAGTAACGGATCCGATTTGAACGGTGATGGACCGAAACATCATGAAACAATAGTGACCGCATTGCGCCGAAACTTCGATTACATCAGGCTGAATCTAACTTTAGGTTAAATTACAATAAAATTAACTTGTGAACAATTAATATTTAGTTTTATAATGAATTAGCTAAGCTTGGTATGGTACTTATATGTATGTAATATCATTTATTATATTGTCAAATCCGTTTTGAAGTTCACACAGCAACGTCATTCGTCTTCAGGCCTGTCGACTACGATGAACTACAATCACATCCGTTTTGCTTTAAGTACGTCGTAACCGCATACAGAGATTGTAAGTTATAAAAAATATCAAACAAGTAATGACCATATAACAGTTGTGGGCATACCAAGATATATGTAAATACCTGATTTATTTGGTTAGCTCAAATCATATGTAATATAATATAATTTTTAGTAATTAATAATTGAGAAACACTCCCCAACATGAAATTTGGAAAATAGTAATTTAGTAAAAGTCTTAAAAGGAATGTAAAAAATAATGGAACTCAAGAGATCATTATGTAGTATATAAAGAATTAACTATGGATTAAAATAGCTCAATGGGCTCCTGATATAAATATGGTTTTGCATCTTTATAGGTTATGCGGAAAGAAAGAAGAACATCTCTATCTGCCTAGTTGATTTATTCCGTTCTTCAGCACTTGGTCTATTATTTTTTTTAGTTAAGTGATACGGCAGCTTTCTTGGTAGCAAGGCACCCACCCCACCTTCCCTAAAAACAGTCATCACCGTAGGCAGAGTCCTCCTCCAGTTCGCTATACACTTTAACTTGTTTGTTACATAATTAAATGGCGCCCAACGTTGGGCTACGAATAACGTAGTACGGCTAAGGCAATGTCAACTCCAAGAGTCACAACAATTTGATTGTCCGACGCTCGTATAGCTTCTTCCAAATCCCCACAAAACCATTAACCTCTCTGAATTCTCCGTTAATTTTTCGCTCATGGCGAATCGTTTTATATTTAACTAAATATTATTACCGTTTGCTAAATTTAGTATCATAAATTTAAAAATAACATTATTTTTAAATCGTTGATTAACGTAAATCTTGAATATTCGTTAGTTAACATATATCATTAATCATAATGGCAGTGCAGCGAAGTAACGAAGATATAGCAGCTAGCATAAATGCTGATATATGTCCAATATATGCAAATATGTCCTAGTGAAATAAGTCCTTCGTGTAGACTGCCGTGTACACTTTCGCAGTTAAATTATGTAGAAAGTCAGACTTCGGAACAGTCCTTTCATCGAACAGTTCGTAGTGGCCATTGAACTGGTGCTAATCCTAGGAATAGACCTAATACCAAATCCAATAACCAGCGAAATAACTCTGGAGTACAGGCCTACACTTCTAATACTAACTTTAATGTCAGGGATAGACGCGATTTATCAAATGCTTCACTTGACCCACCCATCCATTCTGAACAACGTATTCAGCAACTTATTTCAAACTCGTTAGATATATTTCGAGGCAGTACGGTTGTAGCAGTGACTGACGAGATCAATATAGCTATAAGAAACTTTAATTTCTCTAATAACCATCAGGAAGCTAGCATTTATTACAGCTGTATTACAGTTCTACTGGCGGTTTCAAAGAACAAATAGTCGGCCTGATTGGTTTCAACTATGCAATGCTTCGCATGAGCGCTAAGGGGATCAACGCTCAGATGAGGATACAAAAGATTCTTTAAGATCTCGTAAACTGCGAAATGGAGTAAGTTTTTTGACGCTATCCTGTGTACTGTTGATGCACAGCGTAATAGATAGGGGGTTAGTTGCTAATATTAAAATAAATTCTTTAACCTGAATTGAGGTTAGAACTACTTCAAGTATATACACCAACTATAGCACGATTAATTCTATTTATGTATGTCTTCAAAACCTATGCCTCGGCCATGTAACACCGGCCGTTTCTCAATGAAGTCATGCATGAGGAAGAATCGATAGATACTTCCCATACAGATTCCGCAGAGGCAACCGTGCATAACCACGTCAGCCCTTTGGCTTGCACACTTGTGTCAAATACAAGGGCATTACATTAACGTGCTGCAAATGTAATATTTAATGTTATTTATTATCTGCTAAAACCAGTTGTATGTTTATGTTATAGATTTTAATTTTCTATTTTTTGTCCATACCTTTACAACTCAATGATTTATAGCCTTTCAATAAGTTGATTAATGTTTAAATAAATTGCTACATTAAAAAAAAATATTCGATGTACACAATATTCGATGCCTTTACCATAGTCAAGATTTAAGATCATATTTATATCAGAAGCCCATACTCATCGTTTGAGTTGTTTTTTATATTAATATTAAGAGTTTTACTTATTTACTATTATAAAAATTTCATGTTTCGAGTGTTACTCAACTTCTACTAATTCTTTTAATTTTAATCAATTTCCTTAAGATCGATATTGAGCAAATATTATTCAATAATAAGCTAATGCTACAAATACATTTGGCTATATATATATATATATTTGAGTTAACTAAGTTATGTAGGTATTTACACATATCTTGGTATGCCACAACGGTTATATGGTCATAATTTGGTTGTTATTTTCCTTAAAACTTACAAAACAGCTGTGTTTGTAGTAGATTAGCGGGTTAAAGAATATAACAGCTGATATTATATACACATACCATTGGCAGCAGCAGGAACGAAGTAACAATACTAATCAATAGGTATTTAATTTGTCACCTGTGCGGCTTAACATAAATACTTATTGTTAAATATGCACACTCTCTAAAGTGTAGTTTAGCTGCAGCAGCCAGCGTTAGCAGCGCTCTCTTTGTGCAGCGTTCTCCTTCTCTCTCTCTCGAAAAAGGGGGCTCGCTAATCCACCGGTGTCTGCAGCTTATTATTGGTTTTTTACAACTCTAGTTTATCGATCGTTCGTCTTGTTGAGAAAAGGTTTAGCAATTGGCTTCGAACCTGTAATAAACACAGTGTTGTTGAAAAGACTAAGCCAGGCATCTAGTCTAAATTTAGTAAATAAAGTTTATAAAGTGAAATATAAAGCTCGTGTACCGTTGTGATTAAACCATAAAGTGCGTTTAATAAACAATAACACAAATTAAGACAATATTAGTGATTCAAGGGATAAACAACTATAATTTGAGCACAGCGAAAGGTGCGCAAATTAAATAATAAGACTAGTACAAAAGAAGTTCGCCACATAATCGCCGCTTAGTGTGCCTCTGCTTCGCTTTGAACTTTTGTGAACTTGCTTCGTGCGTCGGTACATAAGCAGTTGTTCGTAGGCGATACAGAGAAGCCGTTCGTTGTCGGTGCATTTGTTCTGTCGGTTTACTTTGTGCAATTGCCAGCAATTTTGTGTGTGCGTTAAGCGCAAACATGAACACAACAACAGTCGTATCCACTGATAGTGTGCCTGCACCTACTATAAGCGCAAGGCGGAATCAATTTATGCCGCGCTACAGAGGCTAGACATGTTGTGGCCGGTGTCGACGCTAAGTTCGGTTGACTCGGTTCAACTTAAGTCAAACTTTGAACTTTTAAACAAGCCTCATTCAACCTCGCTCATGATAGTCTAGAACGTCTTGACTAAGACGAAATAGGCAGTGAATTAAGCAGAAACTTCCCGAAGCTGTTTGTAGAAGTGGCATGTCGTTTAAAAAGGCAGCTTGAAATGTTCGAATCGCGTCCCTTATAGTCAACATTTCGGCATGTTGGAGCCGGCAGCTGAACGGACAGCTGCCTACATTTTTTGGTGGTTACACGGAATATGCAAATTTCATATCTATGTTTAATTCAATTATTGACACAGACACTCAGCTTAGTGACATTGAAAAGCTTCAGCACTTGCGGTCGTGTTTATCGGGCGTAGCTTTAGAATCAGTACGTTCGCTAGAAACATGAAGTGCAAATTATCGTGCGGCTTTCGACATTCTAAGCAAACGCTTAAACAACAAGCGATTAGTTTTCCAATCGTACGTCAAGGAGATTATTGGGCTCAAGAAGGTGGATTCGACTTCAGTAGGGAAACTTCGAGAGTTTTCAGACAAGCTGGAGTCATTGCGAAGCTCCCAGGAAATAGCTGGCTGCATGATCATACACATTTTACACGTTCTTGGAGAAGCGATGCCAGAAGTTAGAAAACCTGAAGCATGCAATGGGATGACATTCTCGGGTGGGAAAAAACAATCAAAATCCTAACCATAGTAGACGTGCCTTTTTGTGGCATCCCAATCTAACAATTCTCTATGCCATTTGGCATGCACCAGATTTGGAAATTTGTCTCCCTCACTGCGATACAAAGAAGTTAAAAAGTTGGCTCTGTGCTTCAATTGTTTAAAGTTCGGACACCACTCGCGGGCATGCAGCAGTGGAAATTGTCTTAGCCCGCCAATGCATCATCTGACTCTGCTCTCGTTGCGTCTTCGTCTTTCATTTTACCATCGGCTTCTGCTTCTCTTGCTGCACACGATGGATCATCAGAAGTCATGCTACTGGCCACGGCTGTCATTCTAGTGAAAAGTCATTTGGGCTTATTTCTTCTTGATCTCAAGTATCGGACTATGCCGATTCACTTATAGCTTTGGTCTCACCCACCATTACGGACAGTCAGCATTGTAATTGACATACAAAATTGGAACATTCCAGCCAAATATACGACTGGCTGACCCCGCATTTTACAAACCTCAGTGATGTGGATTTGCGGAGAGGCGCCTGCATGTTCTACGACTTGCTGCGCGTTGATCAGATCAGGCTCGTACCTGGGCTACATTTTTTACAAAAGACTCGTATTGGTTGAGTAGTCACAGGTAGTGGTCAACGTTTTAGCCAAACTTCATTGTTAGTCTCAAATTCCGCATTAAATGACGGCTCTATTGTTGATGATCGACTGGATGTGCGACGATTTTGGGAGGTTGACAGCTGCAGTGCTGTTTGTGAGTGCGAGCAGCATTTCGTGAAGCCGCTGTGTTTCCTTTTGAGTCACATACAGTTCGAAATGACTTTTATGTTGATGATCTAATCTCCGGTGCTAGCTCTCTACGGCTATGGACACAATGAGGCAGACGACAGCAATTTTATCTCGTGGCAATTTCCGGCTTCACAAATGGTGCTCTAGTCATTCTGAAGTGCTCGAACGTGTTGATGAGGCTGACAAGGAACAGTTTCTTAAATTTGATGATGGTAGCGACATAGCTAAAACTCTTGGACTTGCTTGGAACCCATCTTCGGATAATCTCTTGTTCTTGTTGTCACCTGTCTACCCAAATTGAAAACTCTCCAAGGGATCCATCTATTCCACGATTGTGCATATCTACGACCCTCTGGGTCTTATTGGACCGGGAATTCCTAAGGGCAAAATATTCCTTCAGCAACTCTAGAAGGGAAAGGTTGACTGTGACGAAGTCAACCACTTGCACAGTAGTAGGGAATTGGGGATTCTATGACAGGAAACGGCTTATTGCTTTTTTGATTTTTAATTGCTTCATTTTTGGAGTTAATTTATTTCTTTTGGGTGGGGTGTGATAGATGTGTAACCTTTTTTAGAAAAATGTGTGGTTTTGGATTACGTATGAGACATTTATGATCGAAGGGTATAGATTTATGGCTGACCCTTTTTTTATTGTGCTGTCAAGCAGGTGGAGGATCACCCAGCGGCACTTGTGAGTGCGTACGTGATTGCGTTTTTAAGGAGAATATTGTATGCTAGGCGTGTAACCTGTAACCTGTGTGCTAGAATCAAGTGAAAGATCAGGCAGCACCTACCGCACTGTTGTGCATGCACATGATTTGATTTTTGAGGATGGGTACAATGATAATGGTAATGTCAATGTATAGAACTCATAGGACACCTCACACCTGAATGTTATCCCACACATTAATTAAAGTCTTATTGGTGTAAACTGTTGTTAAGTAGTTACTTCGCACGTACGTTTGCCACATGCTGGTTCCTTCTTCGTGTGTGTTTTACAGTGCACTCTATTTGAGTGACCCTCCTTATGATAGTTTCACAATAATTGGAAATAATAGCCTGCGTTGCTTTGTGCACGTACGGGCTTCATACCTAGGTTTATAGAGTTTAAAATGTTTAAATAAAATAACTGTTTTTTTCTAATTTTCATAATCTAATTTATTTATTTATAAATAAAATGTTTTCAAATGTGAAAATTTGTTTATTCTTATTAATATAGTTTTATTTAATGATACATGTACATTATGAAAGTATATTATTATTATTATCCATTTTGCTTAACAACTTTCGTAGGTTAGTGAATTGAAATATAAGACGATCCAGTTTTCTTTTATATAATACAAAGTAGTGACAAGCACATGTATCAACTCCATCTCTGGCGTTATCCGAAGACCATGAGCACACTGTCAAGTGCTTTCCATATTCTGATTTAATTAGACGATAGTTTTCATATTCCAAGAAAAATACTCGGTATTCCTCCAATAATTTAGAATGTTAAGGGAAATTACATCCTCACACTCCTTGAGGAAATCATAAATTTTCCTTACATTTGTTTTAAATCCAAATTTCCAAATTAGATCCATCCTGTTGTGTATTCTCCAAAAGTAGAAATGCAATTGAAGAATTATTCTACTTTATTTTTAAAGTGTCTATACTCGTGTAACTTTCTTTTGTAATACTGTCTATACTGGTTTACATCTTTTTTTATTTCTTTTCCCATCTTTCTTGAAATTTTAAAGCATAAGCGAGTTAAATCAATTTCTGCTTCATGTCCATAAGACGCATTTAAATCTAAAAGTTGTATATCATATTTCCCCATCTTTGAACATTTTGGGATAATATAATTATATATATATATATGTTACACCATAAAAATGAAGTGAAAAATATCCTTAACCTGATGAAGGCTCTCCATGATTCACTATCAAATTCAATTTTATTTCCGCACTGATTTAAAATTAATATGCATTGCTTATCGGATTTTCTAATATTAAAGTGACACTTTATGCTCTCAATCTTGGGATTATCAATTATTGCATTAAGCATCAAGAACTCAAACTGCTCAAGCCTTAACTGGATATATTCCTTAAACGTCAGTAATTGAATCAATTCCTCTTTTCCAAATCCAATGTAATTACGTTTATACTGCTGCATCCAAACCATTGGTGTAAATCGTCTCGTTGTTGAAAAGCCACACTTTAATTTTAGTTGTAGATAAACATAATACTCGAAACCAAAAATGATTTCGTGATCTTGAATTTTTCTTGATTTTCTAGATTTTCTTAGCTGAAGTGTGTCCATATCGATTGAAAAGTTGTCTCAATCTAACTTGGGAGTATTTAAGTAAATATTTAACTACAAAAAATAGGTTATTTAGAACTAGATCAAAGTTTAAGACACTTTCAAAACTTTTTCACAAATTATGGAATGCATAAGAAATTAACAAACCAATTTGCTCTATACAATTTATTTATACTATTTGTAATCTTAGAAAGCTCTAATTTTGAAATATACGGAAATTAAAATTTGATCGTACAATTATGTTCCTAAATATAAACAAACTAAAAAAATGTATAAAATTATAAATATTGAGTTTTGCTTTATTCAATTTAGCCAATGGTTTTACATCACATTTTAATTACAGATTATAATAAAATCTAATACAACTCGTGCGCTTCTTAGGATACATACTGCTTTATTCAGAGGGGACCCACAAACGGAGAAAACATTTAATTTCATCGCATCTAATCGTGGACATCCAAAGTCTTCAATGTTGATTACACACGTCTTTAGAAACTTTTCAAGAAACTTTTTCTTTCTATCTCCCTTCGTGATTACTTTCATATCCTTGAGAAGCTCACGAAGATAGTTTCTGACTTCTAAAAGCTTTAATTTCCATCATTCCAACAGGGATTGTGCTGATTTCTAGTTAACCATATTGCCTTTTTACGGGCCTTCTTCGTTAGTAATGAATATCATGATAAAAGCCATTCTTAAAAACAAGAGCAATTTCTCTTAACATAAAATAGTCACAATTTCAAAAAAATCCTTGAATGTCGACAGCTACTTGATTCTCCATCGAATTGATTTAAACAATGCGCTGAACTAATCCTGTTAATGGTGAATACTCAACTAACCGATGTGTTTCTCAAATTTGCGCTCTCCAACTCGATGGAAACTCTGATATCGATCGGTCCTGTTTTAACAGACTCATTCTGATGTGTTAGATCTATAACAGCAACTTGCTTGGAAATTTGCATACAAATCATACAAAGTTACAAATCGTTCACGATTAAAATTTATATTCATATCATCATAGGGATATGTTTCAGAGTTCAAGTACACAAGCTTCGCAAGTGTTTTTAATCAATATATTATCCAGTATAAAGGCTATAATAGCGAAACGGGGGCGCTCTCTATTGGCTGCAAGTTTTACATTCCACACATGATGAGTGCCTTCTGCTAGTGTTGGATTGAGATAACAATCCCAACTGCGGAATGCTAGTGGTAGTGAGCCTTCATTTATTGTTATATTGAACATTAGCTATTTCTTCTCATCATTGAGCGTAATATGTGGTACTTTCCATGTAATATTAGTTATATTTAATTTATATAGTAGTATTAGTTCATGTTTACAATTTAATAAGACTTTGTTATAGTCTTCACAAAATCCAAGTAGGTATTTAATAGGAATAGAGAAATTAAAATATCCAAAATTTGGCACAAGTTTTTCGTTTCCATTAAACCAACCAGAATTCTCAAGCATTCGACTTTCAGGTTTATTCAAAGAAATATAGTTTTTTAAGGTTGTTGAAGTGCCAAGAAATCTAGTTCGATCAATTTCAATTCCATTCAACTCGTATCGAATCTCATCAAAAAGGTAACGCATACCTAATTGTTTTTCAGTTTACCACCTCCAGTAGACGAATTGTTAGCCAAAGATATCAAGCCCTCAATATTAATAAAACTCTAGCCTCGGTAGCACATATAAGTCTTGATTCTGGATTGTGATTCTAACTTCATCATTAATCTTAAATGATTGTAGATAGGGAGAGTAGCACTGATATTATTTGTAGATTATACTCTCATCCGAATAGGGGTTTCTCTCAAACAGTTAATAAATTAGTCATTGTTCTCTAATTTTGAAACCCAATGCCCTTAAAAGCAATTTGTTCTCTGTTGTGAGTGTTGTTCTTAACGACCTTCTTTCTTCTGCAGTACAACTGAAAGTGTTTGATAATGGAGGATAGCTTACATTTTTATTGTAAATAATCATTTTCGTTGTCTTAAATGTAGGCGAACTGTAACACTCTCATTACGTAAATTAACTAAATTTCCGTCCTGATCAACAATCCGTATTTTTAATGACTGTATCTCTCTCGTGTTCACTGCGAAATAAATAAGATTGTGAGGCTTCTCACTCATTTTATAGCCTGGGGAACATTTAAAGTTAACTCATGCAATACATGACTTGATTCTGCATTAACATATGATCCGCTTACAATATTACATTCTATTCGAACTGTATTTACTTTTAAAATATCAACAGGCTGGTCTGAGATGTGTATAGAATTCGGTGTTAGTACATTTTTATTAAACCCGAATAATTGACCAATTGTATTCCTTGTGTTAAAATATATAGGGTGTTCCTTAGTTGAAATCATCACTTGAAGCGTATTATTGTTACTTTCGATGAGAGGGTGTTTTAATTTATTTGGTTCTTTTTCCTCCATTTTCTCAATAATAATATTTCTTATATCACTAAGCTCATATGATCCAACAGGTATCTCATGTTCTCCAATAGAAATAAATTACCATTGTGATCAACATTTGGAATTGAGTTATACATGTGGAAATCAATGAGTGCACACTCATAATTTCCCTTCAATTCAATGAGTGGATGATAGTTTGCCATTAAAATTGAGCTGTTGCCCGTTAATGTAAGAGTTGTTGTCATTTAGATCGATTATTGTTAAGTGAATAGTGAGATTTGTTCATATAATAATTTAAATTCTAATAAAGTCAGCGAATCCCCGTCTATAGCGTCAATTTTCTGGAGGATCATCTTTACTTATAAGTACAAAACCATATTTTTCCATTCAACAAAATTGACAATTATTCTTAAATTCATCTAATATTATATCTACGCCTACATGATCTTGATACACTTATTTCATATTTAGTTCATCCTGCTTGAACATTATTATTAGATTGCATTATCACGAATAAGATGTTTAGGGATGCGTCTATACGTTTGACATAAATAAAACGCATCAATGTTATTATGTCGTCCCATACAGAAGTATGCACAAATATTATTTTGTTTTTCACAAGCAACATCATCAAAAATCATTAAAGAATTCTTTTGGCTTTACTTGGTGCTAGAACACTTTAATTTTCTAAAAATGTAAAATATCCCTTCCCTTTTATTGGGTTCACGAGTGTATTCAAGTATTCATATTTTGGTTGATTTAAAGACTTTGAATATAAATAAATATTTTCAAATTTTAGTCCATTTGGGCTTTCAATCAAACTGATCATTACATTTGTTTTCCCACAATTAAAAAGTCCAACAAGTAGGGCTCTAATTGAATTTGGTAATAATCTGCTACGTCTAACTGGTTTGCCTTCTCCATTTTTAAAATCGATATTCCTCACTTCCCTTATTAGTTTTTTGTTTTATTAATCTCATATCAGATGTACTTCTCTCAGCACATCGTTACTCTCTTGCATGTCTTTGAAGAATAAACATAAAAAAAAAAAAATGGTAGTGTGCTTTCATAAATCAACTAGCGGCAAATCACAGCTCTATCGAGGTAGAGGTCTTATTAATAAAATAATCAACAACCTCCCAATTGAACAACATATACCAGATTATCAGTTCTGTGGTCCAGGAACTAAGCTAGAAAGTCGTTTGGAAAGAGGCGAAAATGGAATAATGCTGCTTGTAGGGAGTACGAAATAGCATATGTTAATCATAAAATCGGCATATAGCTGATTCAAATTTGGCCGAAAGAGCGTGGGAGCGTGTACAGGCCGCTGATAGTACTATTGGGGAAAGAGCCGCAGCTTATTTTGTAACCAACATAATGAAAGAAAAAAAAAAAATAATTTGGCATGGGACTCAAAGAGAATATAAAAAGACATGTGAGAAAAAGAAAAAATGCACGCATGCCGTAAGAGTGGCTACCGGAGTATTGAGGAACGAGAAGCCTTATGATATTCAGTCTGCAATAAAAATCGCTAAAAAAAAAAAGCAATAAACAAGACTTTTGGGAGAAAGAAAAATGAAATAATAATTCCTCGAGTTAAGAGTGTTCCTAAAGTTGGTGGCTTTCTGCCGTTTATACCCATTATAACCCCCCAGAGCATTAGGTGGACTTGGCTCTGAAGGTGCAGCTATTGCAAAGAGTATTAATACTGCTAAAAATGCAAAGAAAGAATTGGAAGAGATTAAGCAACATAACAGAAAAATGGAAGCCATTGCTTTAGGCAATATCAAAAGGGATATGGTATATCAACTGACTTTCCAAAAAACTTTTAATTCAGCCACCTAATAAGCCGGTCTCAAACATAGACATTGTGACTTTTGCTCACAAACATATCCCCTTTTTCCGAGGTGTATTTATGAGAGACTCATTACTAAAACGAGCACGGAAAAGAGAATGTGGTGTTGTTAACTTTGACATTTTACCTGGAGCTGGAACTCATTGGGTAGCTTACTACAAAGCAGATAAGCAAATCAGATATTTTGATAGCTATAGAAATTTACCACCACCCTTAGAGCTTGTTAGATATTAAGGAGATAGTATAAAATACAATTATAACCAACGATTCGGTTCTTTTAACTGTGCACACTTATGTTTAAGATTTCTATTACTCCAGCATAAACCTGCTGATTTAAATTAACTTATTCGTACCGTATTGAACTTTAAAATAAATAAATTAATGAATAAAAATCAGAATATATTTTATTTTGTTTTGTATATGAAAACGATATATAGTTATACTATCTTTAGTATGATTAGAGTGGGTGTATTGTTTACTTCGGAAACCATATGACTGTATTAAACCGCATGAAAACCGTGATTAATCACATGATGAACTGCATCAAACCGCTTGAAAACCAGAAACCATCTGTAAAGGTGTTTTTCGGTTTAGATCTGTGGGTTTTTTAATTAAAAATGAATGAGTATATAGTGAAAGAATTGAAAAAAAAAAACTCACTAAAAAGAAAATTTCAAAGCATTAAATTATGTAGGGCCGCAAATGAATATCAATTAGAGGAAACGTTTAAGCCAATAACGCAACCTCTTCAGAAAATAGCAAGAGGGAATATATTAGCAAATCAGTTGATGAAAGTAAAAACGGAAGAAGAGGAAAGACAAGTAAATAGTAGGAATGAAATTAAAAGTGATGGAAACTTTAGTAGTATTGGTGAATATTATGATGCACTGGAAAAAGGAATACCTGAGCTTCAAACAAAAGATTTATCGTTAGCACCGAGCGAAGAGAGTTATAATAAACCTTATACAATTAGTAATGAAGACTATAATCAAACGAATGAAATAACTGATGAGATTTGTAATCTTAGATTAAATGACGTAGAACGTCAGAAAAAGCTCGATAAAGCATTTGGACCTACTGAAAAAAGTGGACAAATTATTTTTGTTGGTTCTACAATATCTATTTACTCTTACTCTTAATCTTCCTCCTGGATTACTCTGTTTGATTTACTTGAAAGATCCTAAAGGTTATGATGGAACGGATTCGGATGTATATCAGAAAATCTTATCAAAAACCAATGTCCATAGAAAAAATCATCTACCTGATGGCCCGCTTAAGGGAAATCGTTCAAAAAAGTACACTCAAATAATATAAAAAAAACTTTTCTCAAAAAATGATTACCCAAGTGCAATGTCTACACCTCCAAATAAGAAATACATGCATAAGGGTGGAAGCTTTGTGACACTCAGTTCAACTAAGCCAAATCATGTATATTGGGATGATCCAAATTATATCGTTGATAGACTTAGAATTTTAGTTGGCTCACAGGCAGCTGGTAACACTACTCATAATAATGAAATCGATTCGATAGTTGAAGAACTTCGAGAATCAAAAATTGTTTATTGAATAAATAATACTGTGATTAACAATAATTTAGAAAAATGCCTCTTGACAAGTTTAGTCACTTCTTCTCAACAAGCCATGAAAAAGAAAGATCAAGTATAATAGAACAAATTGCTGGTGTTTTACTTGATGTCGATCAGAACTTTATTTTTTCAAACAAACGTCTTAAGAATGGAAGACAATGATGCAGTTATTAAAGTCCTTTTAGAAAGAAAAGTAGAAGAAACAATGGAGAGCTTTGAAAAACTTTTAAAAGGAAAAAAATCAGTCGGATCAGAAAACAATAAGTGAAATATCATTTACAATTCTTCATGTGATTAATAAAAATAAAATTGAGGTGGAAGAACTCTTCAAAAAATCAAAAAGTTATTTACAAACGAATTTTAATTCACAAATAGAGTCATTACGAAGAGTATTTATCGGTGAAAATAAAAATATAAATTTAGATATCGAGTCTTTAAGATTCGATCAGAACTTTATTTTAAACAATGCGCTGAACTAATCCTGTTAATGGTGAATACTCAACTAACCGATGTGTTTCTCAAATTTGCGCTCTCCAACTCGATGGAAACTCTGATATCGATCGGTCCTGTTTTAACAGACTCATTCTGATGTGTTAGATCTATAACAGCAACTTGCTTAAATTTGCATACAAATCATACAAAGTTACAAATCGTTCACGATTAAAATTTATATTCATATCATCATAGGGATATGTTTCAGAGTTCAAGTACACAAGCTTCGCAAGTGTTTTTTAATCAATATATTATCCAGTATAAAGGCTATAATAGCGAAACGGGGGCGCTCTCTATTGGCTGCAAGTTTTACATTCCACACTGATGAGTGCCTTCTGCTAGTGTTGGATTGAGATAACAATCCCAACTGCGGAATGCTAGTGGTAGTGAGCCTTCATTTATTGTTATATTGAACATTAGCTATTTCTTCTCATCATTGAGCGTAATATGTGGTACTTTCCATGTAATATTAGTTATATTTAATTTATATAGTAGTATTAGTTCATGTTTACAATTTAATAAGACTTTGTTATAGTCTTCACAAAATCCAAGTAGGTATTTAATAGGAATAGAGAAATTAAAATATCCAAAATTTGGCACAAGTTTTTCGTTTCCATTAAACCAACCAGAATTCTCAAGCATTCGACTTTCAGGTTTATTCAAAGAAATATAGTTTTTTAAGGTTGTTGAAGTGCCAAGAAATCTAGTTCGATCAATTTCAATTCCATTCAACTCGTATCGAATCTCATCAAAAAGGTAACGCATACCTAATTGTTTTTCAGTTTACCACCTCCAGTAGACGAATTGTTAGCCAAAGATATCAAGCCCTCAATATTAATAAAACTCTAGCTCGGTAGCACATATAAGTCTTGATTCTGGATTGTGATTCTAACTTCATCATTAATCTTAAATGATTGTAGATAGGGAGAGTAGCACTGATATTATTTGTAGATTATACTCTCATCCGAATAGGGGTTTTCTCAAACAGTTAATAAATTAGTCATTGTTCTCTAATTTTGAAACCCAATGCCCTTAAAAGCAATTTGTTCTCTGTTGTGAGTGTTGTTCTTAACGACCTTCTTTCTTCTGCAGTACAACTGAAAGTGTTTGATAATGGAGGATAGCTTACATTTTTATTGTAAATAATCATTTTCGTTGTCTTAAATGTAGGCGAACTGTAACACTCTCATTACGTAAATTAACTAAATTTCCGTCCTGATCAACAATCCGTATTTTTAATGACTGTATCTCTCTCGTGTTCACTGCGAAATAAATAAGATTGTGAGGCTTCTCACTCATTTTATAGCCTGGGGAACATTTAAAGTTAACTCATGCAATACATGACTTGATTCTGCATTAACATATGATCCGCTTACAATATTACATTCTATTCGAACTGTATTTACTTTTAAAATATCAACAGGCTGGTCTGAGATGTGTATAGAATTCGGTGTTAGTACATTTTTATTAAACCCGAATAATTGACCAATTGTATTCCTTGTGTTAAAATATATAGGGTGTTCCTTAGTTGAAATCATCACTTGAAGCGTATTATTGTTACTTTCGATGAGAGGGTGTTTTAATTTATTTGGTTCTTTTTCCTCCATTTTCTCAATAATAATATTTCTTATATCACTAAGCTCATATGATCCAACAGGTATCTCATGTTCTCCAATAGAAATAAATTACCATTGTGATCAACATTTGGAATTGAGTTATACATGTGGAAATCAATGAGTGCACACTCATAATTTCCCTTCAATTCAATGAGTGGATGATAGTTTGCCATTAAAATTGAGCTGTTGCCCGTTAATGTAAGAGTTGTTGTCATTTAGATCGATTATTGTTAAGTGAATAGTGAGATTTGTTCATATAATAATTTAAATTCTAATAAAGTCAGCGAATCCCCGTCTATAGCGTCAATTTTCTGGAGGATCATCTTTACTTATAAGTACAAAACCATATTTTTCCATTCAACAAAATTGACAATTATTCTTAAATTCATCTAATATTATATCTACGCCTACATGATCTTGATACACTTATTTCATATTTAGTTCATCCTGCTTGAACATTATTATTAGGTTGCATTATCACGAATAAGATGTTTAGGGATGCGTCTATACGTTTGACATAAATAAAACGCATCAATGTTATTATGTCGTCCCATACAGAAGTATGCACAAATATTATTTTGTTTTTCACAAGCAACATCATCAAAAATCATTAAAGAATTCTTTTTTGGCTTTACTTGGTGCTAGAACACTTTAATTTTCTAAAAATGTAAAATATCCCTTCCCTTTTATTGGGTTCACGAGTGTATTCAAGTATTCATATTTTGGTTGATTTAAAGACTTTGAATATAAATAAATATTTTCAAATTTTAGTCCATTTGGGCTTTCAATCAAACTGATCATTACATTTGTTTTCCCACAATTAAAAGGTCCAACAAGTAGGGCTCTAATTGAATTTGGTAATAATCTGCTACGTCTAACTGGTTTGCCTTCTCCATTTTTAAAATCGATATTCCTCACTTCCTTATTAGTTTTTTGTTTTATTAATCTCATATCAGATGTACTTCTCTCAGCACATCGTTACTCTCTTGCATGTCTTTGAAGAATAAACATAAAAAAAAAAAATGGTAGTGTGCTTTCATAAATCAACTAGCGGCAAATCACAGCTCTATCGAGGTAGAGGTCTTATTAATAAAATAATCAACAACCTCCCAATTGAACAACATATACCAGATTATCAGTTCTGTGGTCCAGGAACTAAGCTAGAAAGTCGTTTGGAAAGAGGCGAAAATGGAATAATGCTGCTTGTAGGGAGTACGAAATAGCATATGTTAATCAAAAAATCGGCATATAGCTGATTCAAATTTGGCCGAAAGAGCGTGGGAGCGTGTACAGGCCGCTGATAGTACTATTGGGGAAAGAGCCGCAGCTTATTTTGTAACCAACATAATGAAAGAAAAAAAAAAAAATTTGGCATGGGACTCAAAGAGAATATAAAAAGACATGTGAGAAAAAGAAAAAATGCACGCATGCCGTAAGAGTGGCTACCGGAGTATTGAGGAACGAGAAGCCTTATGATATTCAGTCTGCAATAAAAATCGCTAAAAAAAAAGCAATAAACAAGACTTTTGGGAGAAAGAAAAATGAAATAATAATTCCTCGAGTTAAGAGTGTTCCTAAAGTTGGTGGCTTTCTGCCGTTTATACCCATTATAACAGCACCCAGAGCATTAGGTGGACTTGGCTCTGAAGGTGCAGCTATTGCAAAGAGTATTAATACTGCTAAAAATGCAAAGAAAGAATTGGAAGAGATTAAGCAACATAACAGAAAAATGGAAGCCATTGCTTTAGGCAATATCAAAAGGGATATGGTATATCAACTGACTTTCCAAAAAACTTTTAATTCAGCCACCTAATAAGCCGGTCTCAAACATAGACATTGTGACTTTTGCTCACAAACATATCCCCTTTTTCCGAGGTGTATTTATGAGAGACTCATTACTAAAACGAGCACGGAAAAGAGAATGTGGTGTTGTTAACTTTGACATTTTACCTGGAGCTGGAACTCATTGGGTAGCTTACTACAAAGCAGATAAGCAAATCAGATATTTTGATAGCTATAGAAATTTACCACCACCCTTAGAGCTTGTTAGATATTAAGGAGATAGTATAAAATACAATTATAACCAACGATTCGGTTCTTTTAACTGTGCACACTTATGTTTAAGATTTCTATTACTCCAGCATAAACCTGCTGATTTAAATTAACTTATTCGTACCGTATTGAACTTTAAAATAAATAAATTAATGAATAAAAATCAGAATATATTTTATTTTGTTTTGTATATGAAAACGATATATAGTTATACTATCTTTAGTATGATTAGAGTGGGTGTATTGTTTACTTCGGAAACCATATGACTGTATTAAACCGCATGAAAACCGTGATTAATCACATGATGAACTGCATCAAACCGCTTGAAAACCAGAAACCATCTGTAAAGGTGTTTTTCGGTTTAGATCTGTGGGTTTTTTAATTAAAAATGAATGAGTATATAGTGAAAGAATTGAAAAAAAAAAAACTCACTAAAAAGAAAATTTCAAAGCATTAAATTATGTAGGGCCGCAAATGAATATCAATTAGAGGAAACGTTTAAGCCAATAACGCAACCTCTTCAGAAAATAGCAAGAGGGAATATATTAGCAAATCAGTTGATGAAAGTAAAAACGGAAGAAGAGGAAAGACAAGTAAATAGTAGGAATGAAATTAAAAGTGATGGAAACTTTAGTAGTATTGGTGAATATTATGATGCACTGGAAAAAGGAATACCTGAGCTTCAAACAAAAGATTTATCGTTAGCACCGAGCGAAGAGAGTTATAATAAACCTTATACAATTAGTAATGAAGACTATAATCAAACGAATGAAATAACTGATGAGATTTGTAATCTTAGATTAAATGACGTAGAACGTCAGAAAAAGCTCGATAAAGCATTTGGACCTACTGAAAAAGTGGACAAATTATTTTTGTTGGTTCTACAATATCTATTTACTCTTACTCTTAATCTTCCTCCTGGATTACTCTGTTTGATTTACTTGAAAGATCCTAAAGGTTATGATGGAACGGATTCGGATGTATATCAGAAAATCTTATCAAAAACCAATGTCCATAGAAAAAATCATCTACCTGATGGCCCGCTTAAGGGAAATCGTTCAAAAAAGTACACTCAAATAATATAAAAAAAACTTTTCTCAAAAAATGATTACCCAAGTGCAATGTCTACACCTCCAAATAAGAAATACATGCATAAGGGTGGAAGCTTTGTGACACTCAGTTCAACTAAGCCAAATCATGTATATTGGGATGATCCAAATTATATCGTTGATAGACTTAGAATTTTAGTTGGCTCACAGGCAGCTGGTAACACTACTCATAATAATGAAATCGATTCGATAGTTGAAGAACTTCGAGAATCAAAAATTGTTTATTGAATAAATAATACTGTGATTAACAATAATTTAGAAAAATGCCTCTTGACAAGTTTAGTCACTTCTTCTCAACAAGCCATGAAAAAGAAAGATCAAGTATAATAGAACAAATTGCTGGTGTTTTACTTGATGTCGATCAGAACTTTATTTTTTCAAACAAACGTCTTAAGAATGGAAGACAATGATGCAGTTATTAAAGTCCTTTTAGAAAGAAAAGTAGAAGAAACAATGGAGAGCTTTGAAAAACTTTTAAAAGGAAAAAAATCAGTCGGATCAGAAAACAATAAGTGAAATATCATTTACAATTCTTCATGTGATTAATAAAAATAAAATTGAGGTGGAAGAACTCTTCAAAAAATCAAAAAGTTATTTACAAACGAATTTTAATTCACAAATAGAGTCATTACGAAGAGTATTTATCGGTGAAAATAAAAATATAAATTTAGATATCGAGTCTTTAAGATTCGATAATAAAATAGATAAATAATGTATCTTGTGTGTGCTATGAGTTATAATCTATAGGACCGTTAACAAGTTCGGACATTCCTCAAATGAGCGGAATAAAGAGTAAAGTAATTTCCCAATGGTGGAAGGGTATGTGGAAAATGGTCAAAACAATGGTACTAAATACGAACTGTTTAAAAATGTTCTGCAGACAGCCCTTTTCGAAAGGAAGCAGGCCTTGCTCTCGTTTATAAAAAATAATAAAAAAAATAACAAAATAAATAAATAAATAAAAATAAAGCTTAAGGTAAAACTAAATATGAAGAAAAACAATTAAAAATATAATCACGAGCAGGAGGAATTTAATAGAGGAATTACATGCACCAGATCGTAAAAATTTTAAACGCCAAAGAGTTATTATGAAGGGAATCGATGGTATTGGCATGCAGACTTAGCAGAAATGCGACAGTACTCATCATCGAATAAAGGATATAAATTTCTATTGACAGTTATTGATGCGTTTTCGAAATATGCATGGGGAGAGAATTTAGTTATAATGGAAGATATTGTTGGATTACAATTTATAAACAATTGATAAATGAGTACAATCGAAAATATCATAGAACAATTCAAATGAGACCTGATGATGAAAATTCGTTAAATGAGAACAATTAATTGAATAATGCCTACAATAGCATAAAAATCTTCAATGGCAGTAAATTTCATGTTGGAGATTATATATTAGCAAGCATAACAATACATATGAAAAGGGGTATTCACCGAACTGGACAAATGAAATTTTTAAAATAAATCAAATACAAAATACCAATCCAACTGGAAGACTAACAAGGTGCAGTTCTGAAAGGACGTTTCTATAATGAAGAGTTGAGGAAAACAAAATTTCCATACGCGTAAGGATAATAAGGCGTCGAAATGATAGAGTTCTAGTTAAATGGCTTGGGTTCTCAAATGATCAGAACTCTTGGATAAATATCAATAAATTTATAAAAAAATTACAAAATACATATTCCTTTGTGTTATTATTTATTCCACACATGCATACATATATATATACTTTATTTTCAGCTTCATGAATTCAAATAAAAAATGCATTGATACAACCTAAAATCGTTTGTTTATCTTCTTCTTTTTACCCAGGTACTCAGGCAAATGACGACCGCCTGTTCTAATTTAGCCTTACCCGGGTATCGCGGATCTCTGCCCGGGCGGAAATATACATCTCCGCAGCTAGTGGGACTCCATGAAAAAGTTACAAAATGCCAAAATACCGCAGGATCTCCCTGCGGAGCTAGTCGCAAGACAGTTGGAGGGTTATGACCATGACGGGGAACGACCCTCTCGTGTGGTAGACCATCCTCCACACCGCGCTGCTCCAGCAACAAATAGGAGAGAGCCAAAGGCACAAGGAACTCTGGCGGTGATGCATGGGAGTCCGATCTTAGCACCGAACGCCGCGAGGCAAGGCGCTCAGCACCCAAAGAGGAACGGAGAGTTCCTGCCACCAAGGGGTCAACCCGGTGGGCTGGATGACCCGAACCGGAGAAATATTTGCGGTTCAAGGGTCAAGTGGTACCTTCGGTACCTCCAGCAGGGACTTAGCCCTGGTGAAGCCCTGAATAAGGCCAAAGAGACCAGGGAGGAGGTTGCAGCACCTGCGCCAGCCCCGAAAAGGCGTAGCAGCAATCTCACACCACCGGTGGCCACCCTAAAGAGAATGTGCCCGGACGGTGTGGGCGCAGCGCGGCAGCGGCAAATGTGCTGAAGAACAATGGGGCAGGAAATCTGGACCTGAGCCCAAGCACATCGCGTGCAGCGGCACAAAAGCCCAGCTCGCCGACACCCACCGAGCCTCGCCTGTCTTATGCAGACATGGCAAAGAAGGTAAAAGGTGGCCGTGTTGCCCGTGGACTTCCCACGGATCATACTCAGTCACGGAGAGTTATCTGTGCTGGAAGAGGCCACCATTGACGAAATCATTGCGTGTGGTGGAGATGTCGTGGTCTCAATCGCTGGCATTCACTTCCGCGTTGGATTCCTGGTAACTGAATGCTACGATGAGGCCTCAGCCCATTGGCTGAGGACCGCAACGTCGAGGCTACAATCGTGGAAGGGCGTGCTCCTTGAGTGCAAAGTGGGAGACAACATTCCATCGCCCCACTGCATCACGCTGTTTTGCCCCTGAAGTGTGGATCGGTAGACCGAATCCCTGTTGGTTCTACTGAGGAACCAGAACAGGATCGAGACCGACACATGGAAGGTGATTTCCAGGAGGAACGCGGGAGGAGGGCCCTCCTGGTGATCGGGATAGATGAGCTATCCAGAAGCATAATTGTAGAGAAGGGGCACCAGGTCTTCTTCCGTTACGGGACTATCCCCCGTAAGTAGATTGAATAAGATGAAGACTGGAGAAAAGCCCCAACCTACTCCAACGGGCAAGAAGGATGTCTCAGTGGGCAACATCACCACATTGGACACTCCTGACCCGGAGCAGGGCAGTCCGACTATGAAGCCCACCGACCCGTCGGAGGACATCGCTGACGACGAAGAACTTTCAGATGTGACGTTCTGCCAGGAGGAGTTGCTGGGGGAAGATGACATCCCCCGTGTCCTCGCAGGAGCTGGAGGAGGAGCTGCAGGATGCAGCTGCAGCTGACGTCGCCATGATGAGTAGCGGTGACGGGGACCGCTCCAAGCCCCATTCACCATGTCAGCTGGAGCCTCCCCTAAAGCAGATGTCAAAGGGCATCAACACAGGGCTAGCTCAGGTAAACATCCACCGATCTAAGGCAGCCTCGGCGGTTTACCAACAAACACCTTGGGCTGGCCCTGGTACAGGACCCGAGGGTGAACGATGGCATCAAGGGCCTGTTCACAGCCGACTCAAAGGTAATCTGCGATCGGAGAGATCCAGCACCCATCATAATGGTAAGGAAAAGCAATAACTTTACTATCCTTTCAGAATTCCTGACTAGGGACTGCGTTCCCATACTGGTGTACACCAAGGGCAGCGCGGTCTCTATGGTCATCGTATCCGCATTCTTCGCAGGAGATGCACCCTGCCCACCACCAGAGGTTGGGAATGCAGGTGAAATATTGCAGGAAAGAGAAGATGCCGGTGCTCATCGATGCGATGCCAATGCGCACCATACCATATGGGGCAGCAGTGACATCAATCTAAGGGGTGAGTGCCTAAGGGATTTTATTTTTATATATAAATGTCGGATCTGCACCGACATTTGTCACCAGGATCAGGAAGATCAGTCGGTCCCTAAAACGTCACCTTAGGGACTGGCATGTTTCCCAAGAAGAATTCATGTCCGATCACAGGACTATCCTATTTAATTTAAAATTAAGCACACCAGGTCGCAACCCCAGCAAAACCAACTTGGAAGGCTACAAGTCCACCTCAGGTCTCTCCCTATCCAACGGGCTATCTGGTGTACCCAGAAAGCCGCTAGAGCTGGACAGGGCTATTGGTGACCTCAACAAACGCATAACCAAGGCATTTGAGGATAACTGCCCGGTAGGGCAAAAATACATGGAAAAAGATACCCCATGGTGGAACGACAGCCTGGAACGGCTGCGCGAGACCTCTTCAATGAAACAAAGAGAGACGAAATATGGGAGCAGTACCGTGAAAGCCTGACGTCCTACAATAAGGAGATAAGGAAGGCCAAACGGAAGAATAAAAGAAACTTCTGCGAAAGCATAGTTAGCACAAGCGAAGGCGCCAGGCTCCATAGAGCACTGGCGAAACGAGCGCCTAATGCGAACTTAGCACTGAAGCGTGGGGATGACTCTTTTACGAGCAGTAATTTGCAGAAATTCGTAGTACTTTTTGAGACGCACTTCCCAGGAACTACACCCCTGCAGGAAGAGACTATCGAAAGGGAAAGTAGATATAGGCCGTCAGCTGACGACTGGGCATGCGCTACATAATAGCGCCAAGTCGACGGTCACAAGGGAGAGACTTAATTGGGAAATTGGTACATTCCAGCCCTATAAGTCCCCTGGAACGGACGTCATATTGCCAGCCTTCCTTCAAACGGGACATGAAATTCTTCTCTCCCGTATCAGGAAAGCATTAGTAAGTAGCCTAGCCCGCGGATACGTACCGGGCGCATGGAGGAGAGCTAGGGTAGTATTCATCCCCAAACCAGGGACGAAAGACATTACCAGCCCAAAGTCCTTCAGACCCATCAGCTTAACATCGTTTTTACTGAAAACGTTGGAAAAGCTGGTGGACTACAAAAACAGAAGCACTTTGCTTAAACAAAGGCCGCTGCACCCAACGCAGCATGCATACAGAGTAGGCAGGTCCACGGACACAGCACTTTATCAGCTGCAACATACTTTGAGCGCGGCAATTGATAATAAGAAAGTAGCACTGTGCCCCTTCTTAGATATAAAAGGTGCCTTTGATAACACGTCTCATGATGCAATCAATGCTACCCTCGAAAGAAGAGGCCTGGACCATACTACCAGCAGATGGATACTTGCACTGCTACGGTCCAGGCAAGCCACGGCATCGTTACATAATAGCACTGTAACAGTGTGGTGGTTAACCAAAGGCTGTCCCCAAGGAGGGGTGTTGTCTCCGCTACTCTGGAGTCTGTTAGTAGACGAACTACTAAACAGACTTGCTAACAGTGGTATTCGATGTCAAGGATATGCCGATGACATTGTTATCATAGCGCGAGGCAAATTTGAAGAATCACTCTGTGACATAGTCCAGTCAGGGCTAAGGCTAACGTATGACTGGTGTATGGAGGTTGGACTCAACCTAAACCCTACAAAAACAGTCATCGTCCCCTTTACCAGACGATATAAGTTACAGACGATGAGACAAATAGGGCTCTCAGGGACCCTACTAGAAACGAGTAGGGAGGTCAAATACCTGGGAGTCACATTCGAAAGCAGGCTTAACTTTGGCACCCATGCGCAAAACACGACATTAAAGTGCTCCAGGGTGATTTGTACATGTCGTAGTATTGCAGGTAAATCATGGGGTACATCACCAAAGATACTAAGATGGCTATACCTAATGGTAGTAAGACCCATGCTAACCTATGGAATGGTAGCATGTGGTGACAGGGCGCGGCTGATCACCCTGAAGAAACAACTACAAAAGTTGCAAAGAATGGCCTGCGTATGTATGACAGGAGCTATGCGCACCTGCCCAATGGCCCTTGAAGCCTTAATGGAGCTCACACCGCTCCACTGTATCATAAGGCTCAAGCAGAAAGCCACGCTTCTATGGATATCGGCAGAAGGAGTTGGGGGCAACCATATCCTAGCCATAAAGATGCCCAACTCCTTTCAAACTAACTGCCCCTGTTGATGCAACCCAGGGACGAAATGGTAGCCGAATACATATTCGAGCGAAATTTCACCGTTTGTATGAGTAGTAAAAGGGACTGGACAACTCTGGATGAAGTCCATCCCATGAAACCGCACACCATAAAATGGATCACTTACAAATCAGGGCACGGGTCTTGGAGTGGTGGGTTCTCGGGTATTCTACCATGAATCCCTGGGAACGCACACCAGCATATTTCAGGCTGAGGTGTGTGCGATAGGGACGTAACTATAGGAACACGGATATATCCATCCTATCCGATAGTCAGGCAGCATTGAAAGCTAGACCTCCTCGGGACTCACAACAGGTTCACCGTACGATGGGTCCCGGGCCACAGGGACATAGCGGGAAACGAGGCGGCTGACGAGCAAGCAAGAATGGGGACAGGAAGGCCCCTAACAGGACCAGAAGCGTATTGTGGCATAGGAAAACACACTATACGACTGGAACTCAGAAACGAGGAAAGGCAGAGACGGCAACAGAGCTGGTCGGAGACAGTAGGACTCCGACAAGCCAGATGTCTCCTAAGTGGTTATAGTCTTGTTCGACTTAAATAGATTATAACCATGGGAAAGAGCAGCCTTAGGATACTTACCGATCTATTGATAGGACACTGTAGACTAAGGACTCACCTGACGAAATTGGGTATATACAGTAGCGATCTCTGCAGGCTTTGTGAAAGAGAGGAGGAATCCTCGATGCACATCCTGGCAGAATGTGTCGCCTTAGCTAGAGAAGAAGCAGCATCCTAGGGGCGCACGTTTTGAATTGCAAGGACATAGAAGACCTCAACCCAACAAAGATCCTCATGTTGGTAAGGGAGTTGGGACTGATGTAAGAGCTATAGGCTCAGAAGGGGGCACAATAGATCAAATAGGTCGCGGAGCAGCTTCCCCACCAATAATAATAATAATAATACCCAGGTACACTGCATTTTTTTCTAATATATAGATACATAAGCACACACTTGCAACCCAAAATCTTGTGTTTATCTTCTTTTTTATGCAGGTACAGCGCATTTCTAAATACAGGCACAAACAGATACACAAACACACACACACACACACATTTTCAAATATAATATATATATGTATATTTGGTATTTCTTCCTTTCTTTTTTCATATCAACACACTACATTTTCTGCTTTCATAAATTAAAGAAAAAGAGAGGGGTGTACTTTTTTTGGTTTAAAATATTTATTCTTGTTTTTTCTTAATTTTATTTACATTTTTTTTCATCGTTAGTTTTACTTACATTTTTTTTATTTATTAATTAATTTATTTATTATGTCCTTATCCTTTTTTTCTTAGTACTATGAATTATTTCTATAATGCCCCAAGGCACATATACTTATCCCATCTTCTTTTATTTTTCTCTTATCACCTCTAGAACTTAAAGTTGTTTTTGTTATTTTATGCGTATACAAATTGGGAATATTTGATCTAAACATCAACACGCTATCACAAAATGTCTCTTATTTTTAAATAGACATTGCTTATAGCTATTTATAGTTAACTTATCTAACGCAGACTTTTTTTACTCCTTTGAATTTTTTTATACAGCCACCCCCCTCAAGAGACAATAAATACATTTTAGCTCTAAGACTCACAAACTCCAAGATTCTTTTCCCACTGTTTTCATCCTTCATCATTCCTAACAGTTTCTTATTGCACCTTCTGATCCCGTATTTTTTGAAAGTTCTGCAGGATAGTCAGATGTATCAAATCTCATTTCTACATCTTCCGCAATATCTTTATAGAAATCTTCAGTCTGAATGAGTCTGTATCCGTATAGTTCAGTGAAACTTTCCCTTGAAACTTTGGCTTCATGTAATCATAGTGAAAATCATACATTTGCCATTTGGAAAGTTCGAGAACTGTGAAACCTAAGTACATAGGCTTATCATACACGTTATAAAGACGATTCATTTGAATCGCATACATATCTTCTGCAAATTGTGCTGAACTATGGAAATTGGCCTTTGCAATGAGGACACGAGCACCCAATCTATTGCGATTTGTGGTTTCCCACGAAGTGACCAGTTTGATATTTTTACGTTTTTCTACGTTTTCCATCGTTTTCCATAGACTGCATTATTTAACAAATTGAAAAAATCTTTTTCAAAATTATTTTTGCTAAAGATCTGTAAAATGTATTTAAGTCTATATACTTTTTAAGCCAGGGAGACTGTTTAAACTCAAAAATCTTATGTGTTTTTCTCAATATTAAACCATTTCTTAGGCATTGTTGAAGGTTTCTATAATGGATGGGATACTTTATTTTCGACCTAAGGTCGGCAACAAGTTTATGAACTTTGGCCTCCGGAGTAGGCTTCTGGTTGGGCGGACAAAAAGGTAGATCATTATGGTAATCGTGAAGAGAGTCTGGATACAAAAGATCTACCTTGAGAATGTATCCTGACTCTGAATTATCTTTGTTTGACATCTTTGCTATCATAGCTCTCCATCTACATATGGTTGGCTTTCGAATAGCGCTTACAGCACTGAACCAATCCGCCACGAATACCATTTTGGATGAACCTATACACATTTATATCAGTTAATAATTCAAATTCTATTTTTGTGGTCTTTAACATTGCATCCGACGAGAGACCGGGTGTAGTATAATAGTGGGAGGGACCTAATGAATAAATTTTCTTGCAAATTTCACGAAAATTTTCGAACACATCCGACAGTACAAGAACATAAGTCTTAAGATACAATTCCATGTAATATTTAAGACTTTGACATCCAAAAACTGAGCAGACTTTTTGTTAAAACTGTTAAAGAATTTATCTCTGGGGGAAGAGCTGACTCATCTAATCTGCTCTCTGAGTCAATATACTCATAGGGAAAGACCCGCTTCCTACGTATTAGATGAAATTCACCATCTAATGGGAAAAATGCTTTAAATTTATTGAAACTGGCTATATATAGATTGCTACTAAGTGCCGTGAAGCGGAATGTATCTAAGAATCTAATCTCAAGGTTTTTGTCAAGGGATGCAATATGAATATATTTTGAAAGTGAAATGTACAACTCCTTATTAAGTGGGAGTACTTTTATATCACCTTCAACTTTATTTAACTCTCTAACGAACAAATGAGAATCATATTTGGAAAAGTTGAGGAAAAATACAGGAACAAAAGGTGAAATTTGAAAATTAATGTTGCAGGCATTATGCGCTGCATCCCTATACAACCCAGTTAAATGGCAATGATCCCTAACTCGATCATTGCCTAAAGTCTTTTCACAGATGTGACAAATGAGTGCATTTTGAAAACTATTCTCATCATCTGCGTTTATATTTATTGGTGTTATGGTGCTTAGGTAACAGGTTTAAATATCGTTTACACCTCTGATAAGAGACGACGAATTTTATACCTGCGCACTTTATATAGTACGAATAATCTATGGGGATATGTTGAGAAGTTGCTACAACATTCTCACTCAGTTGTGAATTGAGGGGGCGAGTATACACTCAAAATCTGCATATATTACAAAAGTTACGTCTAAACTACGATTAAAATTCTTAAAACTAAGACTTGCTTTTTCTTCCGATGGAAGTGTTGACACAACCTTCCCACACTGTTGACGGTGCTCTGTATGCATCCTGTCATTATGTGAAGAATTCAGACACATCTTGCAGAAGTATAATTGCGACTTGTGTGATGTAAGTTGGCATCTTGCGAGTTTTGAAGTATATAAAAACAAATACATATGTTTTAAAAAATATTGTTTTTGAAAAAGAGTATTTATTTAGATATTACCTTGACAAATTTATTATCCACACGAAAAGTCCGCGCTCCACACTCTCCAGCAACATAAGGCTTAGGTGGGTTTTCTTCTCCATCTTCGTCACATACAATGGTCCGTTGACTGCATTGGACTGCTCAGCGACACCAAAAACATTGATGCTAATGTTTTGGTTTTGAGCTTCAAAATTTTTATTTGGTCCAACGGCAGTGGGAAATCCAAATTGGAAAAATTGAGTGTGAATGCTCCATCGATCGCTCTCTTGTTCTTCAAAACTTTAGGTGTTTCAAAAAAGATTGAAACTTTGAGAGGAGTATATTTGTTAATATTTATCTCCAGTCTTAAGATTTGAGACAATGTCCAACCACTGTCCTCTTGGGATTCATCCATTTTCACACATATTATTGCTGAATGATATTTGATGATCTCTCAGATCACTAGATGCTGTTAAGACACTCATATTAGACTGATGAGATTTAATTGTCATCAGCAAAACATCATTAGCGAGTTTAATATACTCTGCAAAGAGTTCAATATTCATTTTGCAGTCTATGTGAGTTAGCAATACATTTTGAATTAGTGGAAGCATTTCTTCAGCTGCTTCACTCAGAAACTCGATTGGTGATTATGTTGTTGTTGATGATGGAGATGGTAGGATTGGCGGGTATGCTTGTATTAGCCACATAAGTCAAGTGATCAAAATAATTTGAGTGGCTCTGTCCATGAGCCTGTTGAACCTTTTGATTGCCCATTCATGTTTTCATGCTTGAGATGGATATTTCGAAGTTTTACATAATTCACAGTTCCAAATAATATATGCGAATGTCTACTACCATTTAGAAGAAGAAGAAATATGTTTAACGTGGATCACACTCTCAAACAATGTCATGGGAACAACAAGCTTGCAAGATTTGGTATTATAATCTGTCCTTTTATGAAAAAAGGTTGTACGGTGGTAAAGATATTCATCCACAACTTGGAAATCAGGTAAATTGGCTTTAACATAATGCTCCTTTAGTTCGACATAATCAATAGACTTGAGTCCCTCTGAGCTTAACTTAATTTCCGGAATAAGATGTTACTTGTCGCTTTAATATATGCGGGGCCATTTTGTGCATCCTCGTCCCACTCAAAAGTTTTTCCTCTCGACAATTCAGTTAAAAGCGAACGTAATATCCGAATCTTTGATACCGGCTGGTCATACTCAAAAAACGCTTAAGCGGACTTTTGTTCTAGGTATTGGAAATTTCGAGACGGTCTGAATTTTATTTGGAATTATTCTGAATGTGCCTTCACCTACAGTATATCCTAGATATTCGACCCTCTGCAGATATAATTGATTCTTATTAACTTATTAGTTTTTTGAAACCATGTAATGGTCAACACGCCACGTACAAAAATATAGAGTTACAGCGCTAATTTTTTGCGACAAAATTGTCGCCTGCGCTGTGACGGACGAATAGTACGCAAAGCAGTGCATTTGAGTACGCAAAAAAGTTGAGCCTCCAAAAAAATTAAACTTTTACGCAAACGGAGCATGCTCAAGTTTAGCGATAGATCGCTTAAGGGAGCTTTCGAAACGCAGCCAACTTTGTTGTCTCCGCTTGCATCCGGCGGCTTGAGCGAGCACAACCGGGTATAAAAAAGAGCTGATCTCAGCTAAAGCCCTTCTCCTTTTTAAAAATTCTTGCAACGTGCGGATGCAACTAAATGTAAAACGTCGGACGGCGAAAATTTGTATAACACGTGGCGGCTGAACAAAAAAAATAAATTAAATTAAAATAGTGCCGAATTCTTTTCACACCAAAACGAGAAAGAACACCAACAAAAAAACACAAATTTAAAAGGCACCAAAACCACAAATAAAGTTTCAACAATTGTGCAAGAAAAAAAGAACCAACCAAATAATTATAACCGCCCCATATATAACTTGTGAACGTGTCACGTATCATACCGTGCCCAGCCAGGACGGCCGTAACCAAAGCCCTCTGGAAGCGGAGAGGCACCGCCGCTGGACCCATTCCGAAACATCTAGAAGCCATCAAGAAGCCCGCGGCCCCGATCGCTACTCCATGACGCTAGGAAGAGAGCCCCATTTTTTTCATCCCCTGGAGACGGAGACAGCTCATCGGCAGCAGCAGCTACACCGGCGAATTAATTAATTCACTAAATAAAACAAACCAACACAGACTCCACCCACAAAAAATTAAAAAAAAAAAAAAAAAAAAAAAAAAATAAAATTTAGTATAAAATAAGTGCTTAAAAAGAAAGTTAATAACGTGATTATGTCTCATAATTAAATCTGCAAAATATATTACAAATAATAAGAAAATGAAATATCCACAATGCCATTAAGAATAAAAAAAAAAATAAATTATATAATAACATAAAATACTAAAAGGCCAGGGAAATTAAAAACCAACATCATTAAAACTGTCGATTTAGAACAAATTGTAAAATATATCAAACAAAAGTTCGAACTTCCAACTCAACGCGATAAAAGTGACGGGCTGTGTATTTTTGGATAAGTGCAATACTAATAAAATCCCATAGTTATTGTTATTATTGCGAATAGTATAATAATATGTTAAAGCAACAATGTTTACATAGTTCTGTATGCATAATGTACCTAGAGTTGCCACAACATTCTGTATGCACGTCTCTTAACAGATCACTGTAAAGACGCGCATAACATCGATTGGCGCAATTTAGTCGTTCATTTACATTAAGCAAAGAAGGTCGCGCCGCGCTTGTCGAAAATACATTGAAACGTATATATAAAAACATAACCTCTAAAGAAAACTCCTTGTGTTATTAATGGTCATGGGCCCGGTGTTTCAATCAGTAAGCCTGCACCCATAACCCCAAATCTCCAACATGTTATGGGCCCAGCACGCTTCCACTGCCCGAAAAATAATAATCACTGGAAAACAATAAAAGGTTATAATTGCAAAAACTGGAAAATGAGTGGCTTTATAAAAGTAGAACCGCTGTGGGCAGAAAGTCACGAAACATGGAAAATACAAGTGCAAGCCGTACTAGTGAAGAACGACCTATGGCAGTAAGACGTGCCCTCTCACGTACGGGAACGACTCCACCGTATGGAAAAGGAATGACGAAAAAGCGCGTGCGGATATAGTGTTGGCGATGAGGCCATCAGAATTGGCCGTAATCGAAGGTTGTACGTCAGCTGCCAACTGCTGGACAAAGCTTAGGGAAACGTTTCAATCAAGCGGATCAGTGCGAAAAGCATCTCTCCTGAAGAAAATCGCATTGTCGCGGCTAAGTGAAGATGCCAATTGGCGTGACAATAGGCGATGATTTGCTCAGCTTACTCCTGCTTTACAGTTTGCCCGAATCATACAAGACGTTTTGGTGCGCAATGGAAGCCACAGATGATCTTCCAAGGTCAGATGTTCGAAAAGTAAAAATACTAGAAGAATTAAATGCGCGCAAAACTAAGTGTGAACGTGAATAGCAAAACGTAATGTTCGCTTACCGACAAAACGGCAAACGCGATAAGCCGCCTAAAATGCGAGATAACTGAAAATGTTTTACTTGCAATAAAACGGGACAAAAAGCGCGCAACTGTCGTAACAAGGCAGAAGGCAAAGGCGAAGAGCCAGAGAACCAAAGAGAGAGAGCAAAGAGAGCTGAAGAAGCCACGCTCGCTTGTCAGACTAATTTCTGTGTAAATAAAGTTGGTATGTGGTGCCTAGACAGTGGATGTACAGCGCATATGACTTCAAATGTGGATTCATTTGAAAATATTGCAATGATCGAAAAGACATTGCATTTGACAAACAATGAAACGACACAGATCAGTGGAGTTGGTGATGTACGAATCGCAGTTGAAGAAAATCAAACAAAAGAGAATTTAACTCTGAATGAAGTGCTTTGTGTGCCCGATCTGAAACAAAGTCTGCTGTCGATCGTAAAGATCACAGACAGAGGTTACGAGGTTCATTTCCGAAAAAATTATGCGTTAATAGTGAAAAACAATAATATGGTTCTGTTGCGTGCAAAAAGATATGGAAACATACTACTTGGACAGTGAGCGGAACCAAGCAAACAGCATAGAAGAGCGCAGTCAATAGAAGGAGATTTAAAGAGCATGGCGAAAAGCGGCAAAGTGTACGGTATGAATGTCAAAGACAACGAAAAGTTATCGCAATGTGAAGTATGTGTAAATGAGAAACAAACTACAAATACTTATAAGACTACAACTGATATGAGAACGACTGATTTGGTTGAAATTATACACAGGAAAGAGAAAAGAGTCCATGAGTGGTTAGAGATATTATGTAACCTTTATCGATCATCAGTCAAGATATTGCGAGAGGTGTTGAAAATGTTCAAGCAATATAAAGCAGAAGTAGAAAACTTCACCGGAATGAAAATAAAAGTACTACAATCGGATAACGGAACCGAATATTGCAACGTGGAGTTTGATAACTATCTGAAGAGGCATGGCATCCGACGTAGGCTTAGTGCCCCATATACGCCGCGGCAAAACGGATTGGCTGAGAAGCAAAACAGAACCCTTTTGGAAGTGGTGCATGATGAAACAAGCGGGAGCGCCTCCAATGTTTTGGGCAGAAGCTGTAAACACAGCTTGCTACATTCGCAACAGATGCCCAACGAAAGGACTATCTGAGGGATTCCCTACACCATGTGGACATATAAGATCCCGACACTGGTCTACATGCGAACGTTTGGCACAAAAGCATTTGCGCTTGAGAAAGGCGTCGAAAAAGGCAGATTCGATTCCAGATCTGAATAGCGCATTCTGCTGGTATACGCAACAAGCTCGAAAGCGTATCGGTTATACGTGCCGGAAAGGCGCAAGAATCATATCTAACGATGTAAAATTCTTGGATATTCCAGGTTTCAAAACGATATATGAAGAATTCTATGACAAAGAAGACATTGACGTCGTCATCACGACAAATGAGCCAAGTGAGCGCTGTGAGGATGCGATGGGCGAATCCGAAGAGGAGAAGCAAGAACTACACAATCCGCGTCTTGGTCGGGGGCGTCCAAAACTATTCGGACGGGTCAACGCGGAAGGCCACGAAAATTGTACAAAGAGGTACGATGCAGCAGCAGCAGCAATGATGACGCGGGAAACGCCAAGGCACAGGATGAAATCATTGAGGAGTGCGAAATGGCTTTTTACATCCGTCTACGTTGCAAGAAGCTAATAATTCTAAGGAAGCAGACGCGTGGACTAAAGCAATCGACGACGAGTTTTTAGCTCAAGTGCTAAACACAGAAACTGGTTACTGGCTTCTGTTTTCACCCGCGTGCGAAACATATAGATGTACGCCACCAATTCATCGGCCAAAAATACCCGAGCGGCGACATTGAAGTGGAGTATATGCAAACAGAACAGATGCCAGCAGACATTCTGACGAAAGGTCTGAGAGGGAGCAAACATCGCGAACGCATTTCGATTTTGGGAGTTACATATATTTAAGTAAAGCGTATTGTTACTTTAAGGGAGCGTATTGTTGTTATCGCGAATAGTATAATAATATGCTTAAGCAACAATTTTTACATAGTTCTGTATGCACAATGTACATAGAGTTACCACAGCATTCTGTATGCGAGGCTCTTAACAGATCACTGTAAAGACGCGCATAACATCGATTAGCGCAATTTAGTCGTTCCATTACATTAAGCAAAGAAAGTCGCGCCGCGCTTGTCGAAAACTACTCGTGTTATTAATGGTCATGGGTCCGGTGTTTCAATCAGTAAGCCTACACACATAACTCCAAATCTCCAACAATAGTAACGTCATAAAACCAAAAAAAAAAAAATAATAATAATACAAATAAAAAAATAAAAATTACCTGATAACTCCCCCAACCAAAACCTAATCCGCACTAATAATTAAAAACAAGATTTATATACATACACACATCAGCTTGAGCTTTTATCCGTTTTAGGCTTCAGCTTATCCCAGGCTAAGCTTGAAGCTTTCGCCTAGGGGAGCTTTCGGCTTAGAATATAGCTTTGGAGCTTTGGAAGCTTAAAGTCGGTGGCGCATGCGCAATAGGTGGCGCCAATCAACGGCTTTTTTGCTTTTAATTAGATTGCATACTTATAGGTGCCAACAAGTTATATGCACACTTGGCACTCAAAAAAATAAAATAAAACCAATTAAAGTCAAACATAGCAAAACTTAACATTACCAAAAATAATAAAAGAAAAATAAATCTACTCATTCACTATTTAGCCATGGCATAATAAACAAAATTTAGCTAGTAATAAAACAAATTTAATTATAATTAAAAAAAAATAAAAATAAAGATGAATTGCCCTTTGCAACTATTGTATTCAATTAAGCTTAATTTTTTTATAAAATGAAAAGAACAAATTTTATAAATATATTAAAAAAACTAGACCGAACATTTTAAAAGCAGGAAAAATAATATCACAATTATAAAAAAAGAGAACAAGATAACTTTTTAATTATGAATAAAATTAAATAAAGGATCAACATATGAAAAAACCAATTAATTATGATACCAAAAATAAAAATACAATTTATAAGCTGAAATTTCTAAAAATAGATTGACTAAAAATTATAATGCTAATTTGTTAAATAATAAAAACTGTTTAATCTTCCAGTAGTAAGATAATCAAGGAGGATTCTTCAAGAAGATAAGTAAATACGTGAACCGACACGTACGCGGCACCCATCGTGACCGTAATAAAACCTTCAATGATAAGAGTTCTCCGAACTGATAGGATGATGAGTCTAGACGCATTTGCAGCAGTAAATATGTACCTAGATAATCTCCTAAGTAGGATAAGAATAAATTGTATGTAGATGTAAGACATTTTAGTTTTCAATAAACCTGCCGAGGCCAATCGGCAGCAGTCTATTTTCGATCCTCAACCAACAACGTCGTTCCTGTTATTAATTTGCTCTGGAGATCATCTTCCAGTTTGAATCGCTTGCAGTTTAATTATTGGTGACCCCTAGATTTGTTCGCGTTAACAAAAAAATTTTTTTTGGAGAAAGTGAAGTGAATTTAATAAAATAAAAAAAAATATATCTATATACAAATAACATCATGGCACAGGAGCTGATTAAATCTCAGGAACTTTTGGGAGAGTCCATTGTGGAGCTGTACAATAAGGCGACGACAAAGGCATCGACGGCCAGTCACGAGGAAATTCAGGAATGGAAGAGAAAAACTGAAGGCATCGCTGAGGTATTTGAATCCAATGAGAAAATATTGAAAACTCATTTACCTAGAAAAGAGCCAGTATTTTAAAAATCAATACGGAGATAAGGTATGAGAATATGTTAAGAATACAATCACACTATTCACCTTATAGATTCAGGAAGTAATCCTCAGGGGGCTATCAAAAGGATAGCACCTCCAGTGCCAGACCACTCCCATAGCAAAAAGAAAATAGCACAGGGAAAATAGGACTTTCGGTTAGCCGAAAATTTCGCTTTATATTAAGCGGGTATGAAGGGGTTTTAAATAGATTTAGAACAGGTAATGAGCCTATATCCGAAGTCCGTCTAATTAAAAACAAAGCTCGAGAAGTCTTTTCGAATATCTTGAATATAATGAAGACGAAGAGCTGACAGATATGTTCTATACACTTAATGAGATGTATGAAGAACTAGCTTCCACATCACGAAGCGAAAATCTGCCTTTCGTGTTTCCCAAAACAGACATTCCGTCGTTTCCAGGGAAATACGAAGAATGGAAAACTTTCAAGGAGTTATTTCACCAATTGATTGGCTCTGCGAGAATTCCAGACGCTCAAAAAATGTGCGTATTAAAAACAAAAATTGAAGGGGACGCAGCAGCTACCATAGCAAGCCTGGCGCCAACAGAGGCTAATTATAAGCTTGCATGGTCGCTGCTCGACAATAAGTTCTCGAATCAAAGAGCAGTTTTGGAAATTCCTTTAAAATATCTAATTGATGCTCCGATTGCAAGTGAAACGGCTTCAAGTGTAAAAACACTTTTAGATACGGTTCAAGAAAACTTGCAAGCAATAAGTGCGATGGAGTTGTCTGCCGATGAAATTGTAAAAGGCCTAATTAATTTCATTTTAGTCAGAAAGCTAAATATGAATTTAAGGTCAAAATACGAAAAATCTTTGCATAACCCCAGAGAGTAGAGATTAGGGTACTGAACCCCTAATCAAATTTCTCGAGCATGAGCGATTCGCTTTGGAAGCAAGTCAAGAGAATCTGCCAAAATGCAATGAAAGAATATTTGAGAAGAAAACATGTCTAATGGGTTGCAAGACAATTCACACTTTAATTAAGTGTTTTAAATTCAACATGTTGAATAATCAGGAAAGATGGGACATGATTCGTCTAAATAAAATATGTGGATGGTGTCTGATGGGGGGACATTTATTCACTAATTGCAGAAAAACTTGCTCGAATTGCGGTTAAAATCATCATATTCTTTTGCATAAAGAAGATGCCAAAGTTATAAATAAAAGTGCTACCGCCAAAAAGCAGGGAAATAGTGAAAAGAAATATGTTCTTCTTGCCACAGCTATTGTTCAGGTTCAAGATAGAAAGGGAATCTGGCATGATTGCAGAGTGTTACTTGACAGCAAATCGCAAGTTAATGTTGTGACTTTGTAACAAACTTGGGTTAAGAGGCAACAAAATTCAAACGACTATAGAAGGTATGTCAGGTAACACCGCACAGGTAGATGAGATGATATAAATTAATCTCAAATCAAAAACATCAACTTACAAAACAAATATTGAACTGTTGGTGATAAAAAAAAAATTGTATCGGAATTGCCGACACAAAAGATAAATATTGGAGATTCGGTACCAAAAGTAAATTTAGCTGATCCCCAGTTTAACATCCCAAAAGGTATAGATATGCTTTTGGGAATAGAAATATTTTATGACATTCATATTGAAGGCACTGCTAGTTTAAACGAAGGTCAAATTAGGTTACAAAATACTTTATTTGGATGGATCGCTAACGGAAAAACAATCCTAAGCCATATACCTAAAATGTGTGCCACAGTAACATCGGTATCCGATGGATTAGATGCACAAATTAGAAGGTTCTGGGAAATAGAGGAAATAAGTACTGATCGTCCAAAACATACAAAAGAGGAGCAAGCATGCGAACAGATTTTCAAAAGAAAATTATCTAAGCATGAAGATGGAAAATATGTCGTTCCATTACCATTTAAGGATACTCAATCTAAACTGGGTGGGTCTGAAATGCAAGCTAAGCGAAGGTATATGGCGTTAGAGCAAAAGCTAAATAAAAATGAAACCCTTAAAAGTCAATATTCTGAATTTATGAGAGAATATTTACAACTGGGGCATATGAAAAAGTTTCCAATCCTGATAAGCTTGAAAACAAATATTATTTACCGCACCATTGCGTTGTTAGGCCTGAGAGTACAACAACTAAGGTGAGAGTGGTGTTTGATGCTTCCTGTAAGACATCCACCAACTTATCACTGAATGATATGTTACACACTGGGCCAAGGCAACAAGAGGATCTTTTCAATATCCTACTTAGATTCCGAAAGCATAGATACGCCATTTCAGCGGATATTGAAAAGATGTACAGGCAAATTTGGGTGAACAAAGAACATCAAAATTATCAATTGATTTTATGGCGATGGGATCCTCGGGAGGAGCTAAAAACATATGCACTTAAGACAGTGACATACGGCACTGCTCCTGCCCCATATTTGGCAGTTAAGTGCCTTCAAGTCGCAGCTGAAGAAATATCAAAAAAATTACCAAGAGTAGCAGAAGTAATAAGAAATGACTTCTATATGGATGATCTGATGACAGGCGCTGACTCGATTGAAAATTCTCTATGTTTAAGAGACCACCTATCCAAAGCCTTAAACGAAAGAGGGTTTCATTTAAGAAAATGGTGTTCAAATGCTTCGCAAATTCTCAAATCTATTCCCGAAGCCGATAGAGGCATGCGCTTAGAATTTGGAAGAAATCAAGCAAGCACAATTAAGGCTTTAGGGGTATCCTTGGTGCCAGAGACAGATAATTTTTCAATTAAATGTAATGGGGAATGCAAACATAGTGCGACAAAAAGAAACATTTTGTCAGACATATCCAAATTATTCGATCCCTTAGGTCTGGTCAATCCAGTAACAGTTACTACAAAAGTAATTATGCAGGAACTTTGGAAATCAAAAATTGATTGGGATGAGGAAGTAGTTGGAGATTTAGGACAAAAATGGAATAGAATTAAAAATGAATTACCACTGCTAAACAAAATTAAGATACCAAGAAGGTTGATAGGCAATGATGCAAGCAAAATAGAGCTCCATGGGTTCAGTGATGCATCGATTAAAGCTTATGGGGCGGTGATTTATATTAAAACTATTAGCGCTAATGGAGAAGTCTTCATAAATATTGCAGCATCAAAATCAAGAGTAGCTCCAACAAAAATTTTATCTCTCCCAAGATTAGAACTATGCGCCGCAGCATTACTGTCTGACTTAACAAACAAAGTAATAGATAGTATAAAGGTTAAAATAGATGAAATTTATTTACATTCGGATTCTAAAATTGTACTTTGTTGGCTTAAGCTGGAACCAGCAACCCTCAAAACCTTTGTTTCGCACAGAGTTAATGCGATTCAAATTAATCCAAATGCGCTAAATTGGAAGTACGTAGAATCAAAAGAAAATCCTGCAGACATAATATCTAGAGGAGTATATCCTAAAGATCTGGTAGGAAATAAAATGTGGTTTGAAGGACCTACATTTTTGAAAAATGTTACCTACACGCCTACTGATCAAGAAATTCAAGTAGACGATATCCCAGAAATAAAAAACAGTGTGAAAGTATTAATAGTTAAAAGCGAGTCAACGTTTAGAAACATTAATACAAAAAATAATTTTTGCAGAATGTAATAGCAAATGTTCTGTTTTTTATTTCCAAGTGTAGAAAAGAAAACAATAAAAGTATTATTGAATTTAAAAAAAATGCTTTGCAACTCATTGTGAGCATAATCCAAAAGGTAATTTTAGTGAGGAATATAAATTCCTAAAAAAGGGAACAGACTTGCCAGGGAAATCGACTATAAAATCACTCTCACCTTTTATAGACCAAGATGGTGTAATAAGAGTCGGAGCTAGAATTCAAAATGCCAATCTATGCTTCGAAGCCAAGCACCCTATTTTACTACCATATGGAGATAAATGGGTACATCTTTTGACGGATCACCTGCATAAAAATCATTTGCACATAGGTCCCCAAGGATTGTTAGCTATAATGCGACAAAAATTTTGGCCAGTAAGAGGGAAACAGTTGACGTCTCAGGTGGTAAAACAGTGTTACAGATGCTTTAAGGCACAACCCAGACCGAGTCATCAATTAATGGGTAATTTACCAAAAGATCGGGTGATACGTACTAGACCTTTTTTGAATATAGGGATAGATTTCTTGGGGCCTATATTGATTCACCATAAGATTAGGGGCAAGAGAATAGACAAATCATATGTTTGCGTATTCGTTTGCTTTGCTACGAAGGCAGCTCACTTAGAAGTGGTATCCGATATGACGTCGGCTTCATTTATAGGGGCATTAAAATGCTTCATAGGTCGACGGAGCTGCCCAGAGAAAATTTATAGTGACAATGGCACAAATTTCATTGGCGCAGCAAATGCTTTAAAGGAAGTTTATAATCTATTCCAAACAAAAAAGGCGAAAATTGATGAATTCTGTGCAGAACAGCAGATTGAGTGGATAAATATTCCTGCAAGAGCACCTCACATTGGAGGTCTATGGGAAGCCTGCGTCAAATCAGTGAAGAAGCGTTTTGATAGAGTAACGGAAGGAATAATGACTTTTGAAGAATTAGCTACACTGATGACACAAATAGTACCAATTTTAAACTCAAGGCCATTAACTCCATTGTCCGAAAATCCGAACGATTTTCAAGTACTTACTCCAGCTCATTTTCTACTTGGGGAAGCTTGGACGACGCTTGTAGATTCGAAAAGTAATAGATCATACAAGGGATTGCGGGATCATTGGAAAACGGTACAGTCCAATTGTGAGGAATTTTGGAAGCGTTGGTCTCTGGAATACTTGTCCGAATTACAAAAAAGATATAAATGGATTAATATAAAAGAAAATCTAAAACCTGGCACGTTAGTATTAATAAAAAAAGAAAATCTGGCCCAAGCCTCGTGGAAAAGGGGCAGGGTTACAAAGCCTATTATAGGAAAAGATGGACTTTGTAGAATGATAGAGGTAAGGACCAGCAATGGAGTGACGCTAAGATCGACACACAATGCTTGTCCTTTTCCTATCGAGGAGGAAATTCAATCAACAAGTATTGTATGTGCCAATGCGGCTCAATTTGAAAATAAAAATGAAAAATTAATACAAAATGCTACACATAAGCACTACAGTAAAACATATGAGCCACAAACAAGAAAAAATTTTAAGAACAAAAATATGTTTATGTATATATTAACTTATCTAAGTATTTTTTAATAATGTAATGTCTCAAAAAATAGAACATATTAACAATAACGCAGGAATATTCTTCTAAAGCGAAGGTATTGTGGGACTGACAAGATCAGCATTTAATATAATAGTTCACGTGGATCTGGATTACTATTGGGCATTTAAATACCGCGTCGAAGCATCGTGGTCAATAGTACTGGATATTAAAAAGAAACCGAATGATTTGAGTACTGAATCTATGTTGACGCTACTAGGAAATAAGCTAGAAAGAATTTGTCAGAATGACAATATAATAACGCAAAACCAGAAAAGAAAGCAACCACGCAAGCCAAGAGCTTCTTTGAGCTTTATTGGTAGTGTGTATCACTCTGTATTTGGGTTAATGGACGAAGAACAAGCCGATAGCCTACTAAGAAAGGTTAAGCAAAGCAGGAGCAACGAAGATTATCTACTCGACCTGATACGAAATCAATCTTCAATCCAAGATGCCACAGCCAACATGATGAAAAAACAGAATGACGTAATCTGGAAGAATTTTCAAACCATCAACCAAACAATGTATACATTGGCTGACAGCTTAAACAAAAAACTAAGTTTTGAAGTGTTTCTCACCGCCATCGAAGCAGTATCAATGGGGATGGACGCCTTTGAGCATCTTCAACAGAATATCATCTCCGTTATCTGGAACACGAACAGTAATTTTTTGGAAACTCTGATGCCGATCGCCGAGTTCCAGCAGAAGATTCAGAAATTTGCGCTATATATGCGGGAAGGACTCCAACTACCAAGCATGGACGCAATTGAACTTCAGAAAATTGCGACAATAACGTCTCGAACAATGAGCTCCGCAATTTTGTTTAATATCAAAATTCCATTGATAAATAACAGGAAATTAAGAGCTTATAAAATCTACCCACATCCGATCATGCACACCAATCGTTTTGTGAGCATTAAGTCGGAATATAAGCATGTTCTAATGGATGACGAACGAACAGTGTACTACGGAATAACTGACGAAAAATGGGATCACTGCAATAAGATGGACGACTTAATTCTCTGCCCGCAACACCATCCGTTATACAACGTTAGAGCTGCAACCGGCTGTGAGGTATTATTGCTACTTAAAAAAACAACAGTACCAAAAACATGCTTTATCGACATAATGCAACCGCAAAACTTCTGGGCTCAACTCATCAAGCCAAACTCATGGCTTTGTTCAATACCGTCTGAGCTTGCTGCAGATGTTTTTTGCAAGAACAAGATGAATACTATAACATTATCGGGACAAGGTATTCTTCAGCTTGACCCTGGATGCTACTTACACTCCGAGGAAATCAATCTGTGGGCATATGATGACGTGACTACTGAAGTAAAGTTTTGGATTCGTCAAGTCAACCAATTGCCCGCGGTTGATCATATTAAGGTAGAAGGGGAACTCAAATCCTTTAAGATATCTGATATGCCACGCCAAACTTCCCTGTCGATTTGGATCTGCATAAGATAGCCCACTACAGTATCAGCATGACTACCGGACTAATACTTATTGGAATCGCCGCGGTTGTCTTCATTTTGTTCAAACGCGTCTGTCAGCTACCTGCTCAATTTCTGCCAGCTACTATAGCCTTACCACACATAAGATAATAGAATGAATCACTATCTAATAACATTCAAATCTTAATATTATCTTTTAAAAAAAAAAAAAGAAAAATTTTATATTCTTAAACTCATATGTAGAAACTAATATAAAAAAAAAAAAAATATTAAAAATATATTTTTATATAACTATCCTTAAAAGGCAAGCCTTTTAACAGGGGCCAGGATGTCTAATCTTCCAATAGTAAGATAATCAAGGAGGATTCTTATCAAGAAGATAAGTAAATACGTGAACCGACACGTACGCGGCACCCATCGTGACCGTAATAAAACCTTCAATGATAAGAGTTCTCCGAACTGATAGAATGATGAGTCTAGACGCATTTGCAGCAGTAAATATGTACCTAGATAATCTCCTAAGTAGGATAAGAATAAATCGTATATAGATGTAAGACATTTTTGTTTTCAATAAACCTGCCGAGGCCAATCGGCAGCAGTCTATGTTCGATCCTCAACCAACAACGTCGTTCGTGTTTTTAATTTGCTCTGGAGATCATCTTCCAGTTTGAATCGCTTGCAGTTTAAATAAAAACAAAAAAAAAAACTATATATACCTTTACATATCCATATTTACTTTTAAGCTACTCATTTGTGTTAACTTTAAGTAGGGTAAGATTAGAAACCGCTCACCAAAATGAATAATGAGAAGCAAATAAAAATTAATTAAAAATTAAGCATGTATTCAGTAAAACCAATAATGGAGTAATTGTCGAGTATATCGGGCCAACGAAAATGACGTAATGAAATAGAAAATTTTATAGGGAATCTCGCAACTCGCCTTTGGAGATTCATGGTTAGGTGGGTAGAGACTGCGAGGATCGAACGTCATCTGAGATCCCGCTACATTTATTTGGATAGTCCAGCATATATTAGATCATTCACCTGTATTATTAGCATTTCGTCCGATATTTTAATGTATTTTTTTTTTTGCATTTCGAAATCCAGCACTTCCTATTTAGTACAGAAGGGACTCTACAATAATTGAAAAATTATGTAATAGAGCCACAGGTCACAGCAACCCACCCCATTCCTCCCGAAAGAGCTAGGGTACCAAAGGGTCCCGACCTCAGCTGTGATTCTGTAGCTCCGTAGTAGGTTGTATTGGTTTTTTTTTATACACTACTGAAGCCAGTTCGTTGAAATATCCGTTCTGACTAGGTTTACAGTTACAACCAGCCTTTCAATGTCGCGTTGCTACTACTGACAGGTGAGCCAAGTGTACCTCAAAGTTGGCGAACATCACTAATAAGTCATCCATATGAGCTAATACATGGGACTTCATGGTATAAGGTATGACTTGATCCATAAGTGTGCACAAGGTTTTAGGGGCATTCGATAATCTGAATTTTATCCAGGTAAATTAATACAAAGATTATCTTGGGACAGTGACCGCAGTTTTTTGATTTGGCATCCAAAGAAATCTGCCAGAAATCGTCTTTCAGATAAATTTTAGAACTGCACACGCACTGCACAAGCTTAAATGAATGCTTGGGTTGTTGGTTTATATGTTTCTTATTTTTTTTTCTATTAGGTATTATTTTATTAGTCTTTCTTACTTTGTTTGTGGGAATGAATAATATTTAAACAATCAGGCAAATCAAATTAAACTTGCTCTCATCTGAAACGCTATCTTCGTTGGCATATGTATGGAGGTGATCACACGTGTAGAAAGCTTTTTCGGTACAGTTTAATATGTTGGCATATACGCGCATTTCAGACAAGCTCAGCCTACAAAAAACAAAAGCAACAGATAAAGAATTTTACACTCCAATTTTGGAAGGCTTTCCACCAACACTTCAAATAAAAGAAAAAGAAAACTGCTGATTGCCAATTTCTGGCCGGCAATTAAAAGCTTTTGCTCTCACAACAACAACCACTATACTCACTTCAAGCTGCGATTACGATGCAGCGATTTGAATTGCGATAACTTCTGTGTCTGATAAAATCTTTGAGGGGCAAACACTGACAAGTAATTTGAATGTCCAAATTACTTTGGTTTTTGAGCACACAAAAAAATTAGAGCTTCGGCCAAATGCTTTGCGCCATTGCAGCTGCGCGGCCGAACTTTCACAGTGAGTGTTGCCAATGGGCGCCAGTACTCCCGATGACAATTGTGTCCTAATTGGGGAGGGCCAAGGGATGGCACGGCGAGTGGAGGACGCCAAATTTAATTCCAATGATCGTCGAATTTCCACCCTCACACCTGAAGCGACTGCGCCAACACACGTTTCGCTGGTGTGGAGTTGACTTGGACTTTAATCCAAAGTGCGATAAGAAGGGGATTTGGACTTTAGAATATTACACGGCAATTGCGGCACATACCTTACCAAGGTGGAATTTTCTCGCTTTTTCCTGTGCTGGTGGTCGCGGTCAGGCCTAACTGACCAAAAAATATGGAATAATTGAATGGCGCGCGGATTTAACCTCTCACGTTTAGCAATCGAGCTAACCGGTGTGGAGGATGCGGACTTCTATTATAAAATCACGAGGCGAAAAAGGCTACAGCCTGCCTATGCCAGTAATTTTATAAGCAGCAAAAACAAAAAAAAATCTTTTAATTTTTCAAATTTTGAATTGCTGCTTCTTTCCGATAGAGAGCCAAGTGACCGAGCTCAGCAACATTTGTAATAAGGTTGAAGGCTGGGTGCTACGAATCTTAATCTAATTTTATCGCCACCGTTCGACATTATCGAAAAAAAAGTCTGTAAAATTTAAAATTTATCAGTTCTGCAATCCCTCCAACGGTGACCGCTACATGCTATAAGTAAGGAGTAACCGCACTCAGAGATTGCAAGTTAGTAGTAATTGTTCTCCGAACTGATAGGATAATGAGTCTAGACATATTTGCAGCAGTAAATATGTACCTTGATAATGTCCTACGTGGGATAATAATAATTTTTTATAGCAATTGGGATCACCATTCAGTTGTACTTATGCCTTATTATTACACCGCTTGTAAATTAAATACTAAATAATTAAGTAAAACTCTTAAAATTCGTGTAAAAAATATAGGAACTCAGACGATCATAGTGTTGTGTAACATTTGCGGAGATTTGCGGATAAATTCCATCGAGCTTGTTCAATAACCTCGTTTATTACTAATGAAGCCAGTCCTTCGTGTAGACAGCCGTGTGTCAGTCATCGGAATAGTCCCTTCAAGTTCATTAAACAGTTCGTGGTGGCCATCGAAACGGTGCTAATCCTAAGAATAGACCTAATACCAAATCCAATAACCAGCGAAATAACTCTGGAGTATAGGCTTACAGGCCTAATACTAATTAAAGTTAGGGACAGATGTGATTCATCCAATGCTACGCTTGACTAATTCAATGAATTCAAATAATAATAGGTATCAAGAGATTCGAACAGCTGTAGATAATCGAAGAAGATATCCTGTGTATTGCAAATGCAATGACAGATAGGGAGTTAGTTGCTAATATAAAAAAAATCTTAAGCCTGAATTGAGGTCAGGACTACTTCATGTAGATACTTCAAATATAGCAAGCCTTCGAACTGAATGTCACAAGCACGAATAATTCTGTTTAAGTATGTCTTCAAAACCTACGCCGCGGCCATGTAACACCGGCCGTTTTCTCAATGAAGTCATGCATGAGGAAGATTCGATAGATACTTCCCACACAGATTCCGCAGAGACAACCGAGATAAATGCAACGCAAAAATCAATTGATAGGTTAAAATGTTGGGATGAGTTGTGAAGAGATATGCCATAGATATCACGATTGTATAAAAACCAGACACGTATTTTGCTATGGTTATGGCTGTCTTGATACAAGCCGACATGACCCAAGTGCAATCCCGTATCGGAAAACTTACAACAAGATGTCCATCGACTATAATCGCTGACTTATCGAAGAATCTAAGATTCAAACCGTTTCATGTTAAATTGAAATAATATGATCAGCGTAGAGCGGAAATAAATGGAGCGGAAGTTCAAATGAACGAATTCTGGAGAAAAAACGATTATTAAAGAACATTACAGCCGGCTTCCACCTGTTCAGTGTATTTCTAAAATTTACATAAAAGACGATTTCTGGCAGATTTCTTTGGATGCCAAGTCAAAAAAACTGCTATCAATGTCCCAAGAAAACCTTTGTATTAATTTACCTGGATAAAATTCAGATTAACGAATGCCCCTCAAAGCTTGTGCAGACTTATGAATCAATGATACCATGAATTCCCATGTATTAGTTTATATGGATGACTTATTAACGATGTTCTTCAACTTTGAGTAACACTTGTCTCACCTGTAAGTAGTAGCAACGCTACATCGAAAAGCTGGTCTCACAAAAAAATAATAAGTTAATAAGAATCAATTTTGTCTGAAGAGATTCGAATATTTAGGATATACTGTAGGTGAAGGCACATTCAGAATAACCAAATAAAATTCAGACTTTCCAATTTCCAATACCAAAAACAAAAGTCCGCTAAAGCGTTTTTTGAGTATGACCGGCCGGTTCGGATATTACGTTCATTTTTAACTGAATTAATAATTGTTGAGAGGAAGAACTTTTGAGTGGGATGAGGATGTGCAAAAAAGGCTCTGGATGAATTAAAGAGACAAGTAAAATCTGTACCCTTTCTCGTCCATCCAAATTACGCCAAACCCTTTGTGTTGCAATGCGAATAAATAATAATATATAATAAAATAAATAATTCCGAATCATGGAAGCTTGTTTTTCTCATGACATTGCGTGAAAGTGCGTATGATCAACATATTTCTTCTTCTTCTGAATGGCTTATTAGAGGTTTGAAGTTAATTGCTAAACCTTTTCTCAACAAGACGAACGATCGATAAACTAGAGTTGTAAAAAACCAATAATAAGCTGCAGACACCGGTGGCTTAGCGAGCCCCTTTTTCGAGAGAGAGAGAAGGAGAACGCTGCACAAAGAGAGCGCTGCTAACGCTGGCTGCTGCAGCTAAACTACACTTTAGAGAGTGTGCATATTTAACAAATCTCGACAAATTAAATATATGTAGATCATTAATCTGATTGTAACTTTTGAGCAGCACCTGGCCAAACCGCGATAAAAATGATGCTTGGCTGTTTTCACTGCTGCTTCCCACAATCCGCCAGAGTGTGGACAGCGAGGGCGAAAGAAACGCCAATCAGAATTGAGGAACAGAGTTAGCATGAGCATCGCTCAATACCAGGCAATAGAGATGAACCTCTTCAGAGCGCCAAGAAATGATGCTGTTGTAAAGTCCTGTACCAGCTCTAAGTGAACAGACGAAGCAGATGAAGACCGAAGCGTTGCATCATCTTACTGGTGGTCTGGTACGAACAACAGTTTTGCAGAAAAACGGCCCGCAATAATAGACTCCAGCCACTCCATTCTGTTGGCAAATTGCCTATGATGTGTTCGATTAGCTGTGGCTTAACTCGGAAACATCTGACGCACTTGTTGACAACCCGAGATACAGTATTCAAGCCGCCAATTGGCCAATATTGAAGGCGTAAATTGGCAGGAAGTGAGCGAGGGCCTGAGTGCAGGTTACTCTCATCAAATTCTTTGATGATTGCCACAGTAATTGGGGGTATTTATGCAGAATGATTGGATGTCGGGCTTCATAAGGCAGATTTGAGTTGGCCAGTCGGCCACCAACACGCAAAACTCCGAAATCATCAATAAATGGCAACAGTGAAGCAATGGGACTTCTTGAGTGCTCCTCTTGCTCGCAAAGTCTTCATATCGTCCCACATATGTGTGTTTTGGACGAGACGAATAAGAATAATAGTTTCTTGCTGAATGTCTGACACGTTAAGACCCTGATGTCGAAGGCGATGAATAAACTTAAAGATGTACGCAAATATTCGTCGCATAGGAGCAAATGAGTTGGCGCATTTGCAATTAAGAGTTATATCTTCAAAAGGCGACTCGATGAGCAACACAGTCTTCCGAAGTTCTATCGAGGGTCTTTGACATAAAGGCTGGCCCACGAAACCAGATATCAGAATTCATGAGTTGACTTGGAGTTGCACCTGTGCACGAAGATATTGCAGTTCCTAGAGTCGCCATTGATCCAAGACAGGGCAACAGTAGAGTCACACCACTCGTCAATACTCGCATCGCAAAATCCATGCACTTCCAATACTGACTGAGGGTCTAGCACTTATCTTGATAAACTGAAGCGGCTGATATTTTCAGAGCTTAGCGCAAAGTAGTAGGGAATTGGGGATTCTATGACAGGAAGTGGGTTATTGCTTTTTTGATTTTTAATTTCTTCATTATTGGGGTTCATTTAGTGCTTTTGGGTGTGGGAGTGACAGGTGTGTAATCTTTTTTTTTTTAGAAAAATGTGTGGTTGTGGATCTCATATGAGACACTTATGATCGAAGGATATAGATTTATGGCTAACCATTTTTTTATTGTGGGTTGACAGCAGGTGGAGGATCACTAAGCGGCACTTCTGTGCGAGTACGTGATTGTGTTTTTAAGAAGGATATTGTGTGCTACGCGTGTAACCTGTAACCTGTGTGCTAGAATCAAGTGGAAGATCAGCTAGCAGCTGGCGCACTATTGTGCACGTAGATGATCTGATTTTTGAGGGTGGGTGCAATAATCAGTGGAAAGGTAATGCTCGCTTCTCGTTTGTCACTTTTTGTAGTGACCCTCCTTATGTTAATTTCACAATAATTTGAAATAATAGCCAGCGTTGCTTTTGAAATAATAGATTGCGTTGCTTTGCGCACCTGCGGGCTTCATTTTATAGATTCTGATTTCAAAAACCTTATCAGTTTTCGAACTCTACAATCGTCAACTCGTTTGTTTGTGCTTTCAAAGTTTTAAAAATAAATAAAAAAAAAGAAAATTTTCAGCAACAAGAATAACTCCGTGAGCGCCGTCAAGGGATTTAACTATGTCACCTGGAATAACCCGGCTCACTTGACTTATGTGGCTAACACAAGCATTCCCGCCAATCCTACCATCTCCATCATCAACAACAACATCATCACCACCACCAACACCAGCCGCATCATCAATTCCGTCACCACAACCACCAACATCAGATCCATGATCAACTCCGTCACCACCACCAACAACATCAACTCCCTCACCACCACCACCAACAACACCATCTCCGTCACTTCAAATATCAGCGCTAATGGAGTACCAACTCAAGCCAGGGTCTGCACCGCATGTAAAATACAAATTGCATCATCAAAGTGGAGCGCGTATCTTCGTTCCAATGCCCACAAGATGCTCGTTTTTACACCTATAAATAGTCAGGTGAAACTAATTTCGAGCGGGTTAAAAAAATCGGATTTCTACATTCTCATTTGCGAAAAAATCACACAAATTTAGTCGAACCAATAAACTTCTGAGTGAAGCAGCTGAAGAAATGCTTCCACTAATTCAAACTGTGTTGCTAACGCACACAGATTGCAAAATGAATATTGAACTCTTTTTCAAAAACAATATTTTTTAAAACCTATATATTTGTTTTTATATACTTCCAGACTCGCAAGACGCCAACTTACATCACACAAGTCGCAATTATACTTCTGCAAGATGTGTCTGAATTTTTCACATAATGACAGAATGCATACGGGGCACCGTCAACAGTGTGGGAAGGTTGTGTCAACAGTGTGGAAAGGTTGTGTCAACACTCCGATTGGAAGAAAAAGCAAGTCTTAGTTTTAAGAATTTTAATTGTAGTTTAAAGACTTTGTGAAAAGACTTTAGGCAATTTTCGAGTTAGGGAATTGTATCTTAAGACTCATGTTCTTGTACTGTCGGATGTGTTCGAAAATTTTCGTGAAATTTGCAAGAAAATTTATTCATCAGATCCCTCCCACTATTAAATTACATCCGGTCTCTTGTCGGATGCAATGTTAAAGACCACAAATATGGAACTTGAATTATTAACTGATATAAATATGTATAGGTTCATCCAAAATGGTATTCGTGGCGGATTGGTTCAGTGCTGTAAGCGCTATTCGAAAGCCAACCATATGTATATGGAGAGCTATGATAGCAAAGATGTCAAACAAATTCGGAGTATGCATACATTCTCAAGGTAGATCTTTTGTATCCAGACTCTCTTCACGATTACCATAATGATCTACCTTTTTGTCCGCCCAACCAGAAGCCTACTCCGGAGGCCAAAGTTCATAAACTTGTTGCCGACCTTAGGTCGAAAATGAAGTATCCCATCCATTATAGAAGTACATTAGCAAAAAAATTATTTTGAAAAAAAATTTTTCAATTTGTTAAATAATGCAGTCTATAGGAAAACGATGGAAAACGTAGAAAAACGTAAAGATATCAAACTGGTCACTTCGTGGGAAACCACAAATCGCAATAGATTGGGTGCTCGTATAACATTATGATTACACGAAGCCAAAGTTTCAAGAGAAAGTTTCACTAAACTATACGGATATAGACTCATTCATATATTTCATTCAGACTGAAGATTTCTATAAAGATATTGCGGAAGATGTAGAAATGAGATTTGATACATCTGACTATCCTGAAGAACTTTCAAAAATATGCGATCAGAAGGTGCAATAAGAAAGTGTTAGTGGGAAAATAATGTTGGAGTTTGTGGGTCTTAGAGCTAAAATGTATTCATTGTCTCTCGAGGGGGTGGCTGTATAAAAAAATAGAAAAAATATAAATAGCTATAAGCAATGCCTATTCGCAAAAAAGACATTTTGTGATAGCATGTTGATGTTTAGATCAAATATTCACAATTTGTATACACATAGAATGAGAAAAACAACTTTTAAGGATAAATACATAATAAATTAATTAATTAATAAATAAATAAAACGTAAGTAAAACTAAGAAACAAAATGTAAATTAATTGAAGAAAAAAATAAATGAATATTTATAACCAAAAAAAAAAATACGCCTGTCTCTTTAACTTTAATTAATGGAAGCAGAAAATGTAGTGTGTCTCTTTTAAATAAAAATGCAGTGTACCTGGGTAAAAAGAAGAAGATAAAGAAACGATTTTAGGTTGTATATATGTATTTTTATTTCAATTCATGAAGCTGAAAGTAAAGTATATATGTATATATGTATGTGTGTAATAAATAATAACACAAAGAAAGATGTATTTTCTATTTTTTTTTTTTATTTATTTAAATGTGAATTAAAGGAGAAATACAATTTGATTTGACCTAGTATTAAGAAAATTTGTACTTATTATTATTATTATTAAATATTTTTATTAGAGTTTAAAAATTCAGGTGAATTTTCTAGTTCATAATCAGCATTAAAAAATTTTCTTATCTCCCATTCCTCAGCGAAGGTGAGCTCCACTGTTTGCCCCTCCTCGGCTATATCGATGGTGGTGTCCGAGTCTTCAACCTTTTGCTTCTTGTGGAACGAAGCGTCCTCATCCTCCTCAGTTTTCCGTTTCTCCCTGGGAGAAATTTCTAGGAGCTCAATCCATTCCGATGGACTCAGCTCTGGTGTGAATTGAGGATCCACTTCCTTATTTGATTCTTTAGTTGGAATCGGCCGGGGCTGTCCCAAATGAAAAATCCATTGAATTTACATCGTCGTCCATAAAGTTGAATAGCTCTTGAATGTTCCTCGACATCTCTTTGAATGAGATAATTGTATTCAAGGCGCTCTTTTATATCCCAAATTCCTATACTGAGTACTGAAAAACTTAATGCACATGTCCGAAAGGTTTAAAGGAAATTACTGACAGGTTCACCACAAATCAATACTTTTCATGAAATTTTCATCTATTAATAGTAAGCACATGTACATTTTTTTACAGAACTTCATTGATATTTATCCAAGAGTTCTGATCATTTGAGAACCTAAGCCATTTAACTAGAACTCTGTCATTTCGACGCCTTATTATATTTTCAATCATGTAAGTGTTGCCTGGTCTGAAGAACTTGTGGGATGGTTCGGATGGGGCTGAGCTGAGGCCACCAGGCGGGTCGCGGGTTGCGGATAGCGAATGGCCTTCCCCCGGGGAGGTTAGCTCGAATAATACGAGATTCCTCGTAAATAAGCAGTCCCGGACAAACAGCGGGCGCGATATTGTCAATCGCACTGACAAGGCGCTTGTGTTGCCGCCTTTAAAGTATAGCCTCACATAATCCACTATCTTCCCCCACAATTACCTACCCCATCCTATCCCCCACATCTCACTCCGGGCCAGACTAAGGCGTTATCCGAACCGTACCGAGAGTCAGCTTGGCTGAGGGCCCGGGGAAAAACTAACTCAGTCTCGAACGGTGGGCTCAGGCAAATGGCGACCGCCTGTTCTAATCTAGCCTTACCCGGGTAATGCGGATCTCTGCCCGGGCGGACACTCATTTCTCCGCAGCACGTGGAAACCAATGAAGGAGTCCAAAAAACTAAAATACCGCAGGATCTCCCTGCGGAGTATGTCGCAAGATATCTAGAGGGTCATGCCCTAGACGGGGAAAGACCCTCCCATGTGGTAGACCATCCTCCACACCGTGCTGCTCCAGCACCAAACAGGAGAGTGCCGCAGGCACAACAATCTACGGACATACTGCGAGATGAAGATATCCCCATGTCCTCACAGGAGCTGGTGGAGGGGAGCTGCTGGATGCAGCAGCAGCTGACGTCGAAATGACGTGCAGCGGTGACGGGAGCAACTCCAGGCCCCAATCACCGTGTCAGCTGGAGCCCCCAGCAATAGATGGCCAGAGTCACCGGCACAGGGCTGGCTCAGGTAAACATCCACCGTGCTAAGGCCCCTCCGGCGGTATTAGCAAGGATGTTTACCAAACAAAACCTTGGGCTGGCCCTAATACAGGAGCCATGAGTGCACAATGGCATTAAAGGCCTGTACACGGCTGACTCGAAGGTAATCTGGGATCGGAGAGATCCAGCACCCAGAGCATGCATAATGGTAAGGAAAAGTATTAACTTTACTATCCTTTCAGAATTCCTGACTAGGGACTGCGTTCCCATATTGGTACAGACCAAGAACGGCGCGGTCCCTACGGCCATGGTGTCTGCGTATTTCGCAGGAGATGGAGCCTGCCCACCACCAGAAATAGAAAAATTGGTGGATTACTGCAGGAGGGAGAAAATCTCAGTGCTCATCGGATGCGATGCCAATGCGCACCATACGATATGGGGCAGCAGCGACATCAATCTGAGGGGTGAGTGCCTAACGGACTTTATATTCAAATATAATCTAGAATTAGGCAATGTCGGATCTACACCGACATTTGTAACTAGAATCAGGGAGGAGGTGCTAGACATCACCCTGATTAGTCGGTCCCTAAAACCTCACCTTAGGGACTGGCACGTTTCCCAAGAGGAATCAATGTCTGACCACAGAATTATCCTATTTAAGTTACAATTAAATACGGATAGTAGTACACCAGGTCGCAACCCCAGGAAAACCAACTGGGACGGTTATAAGTCGGCCTTAGGGCTCTCCCTAGCCAACGGGTTATCTGGTATACCCAGAGAACCACTAGAGCTGGACAGGGCTATTGGTGACCTCAACAAGTGCATAACCAATGCATTTGAGGATAACTGCCCGGTAGCGAAAAAGTACTTGGAGAAAGATGCCCTATGGTGGAACGACAGCCTAGAAAAGCTGCGCGTGACCACACGTCGCCTCTTCAATAAAGCAAAGAGAGACGGAATGTGGGAGCAGAACCGTGAAAGCCTGACCTCCTATAATAAGGAGATAAGGAAGGCCAAACGGAAGAATTACAGGAACTTCTGTGAAAGTATAGTTGGCACAAGCGAAGGCGCCAGGCTCCATAGAGCACTGGCGAAACGAACGCCTGATGCGAATTTAGCACTGAAGCGTGGGGATAACTCCTTTACGAGCAGTAATTTGCAGAAACTAGTGTTACTTTTTGAGACGCACTTCCCAGGAAGCACACCCCTGCAGGAAGAGGCTATCGAAAGGGAAAGTAGATACAGGCCGTCAACTGACGACTGGGCATGCGCCAAGTCGACAGTCTCAAGGGAGAGACTTAATTGGGCAATCGGAACATTCCAGCCCTATAAGTCCCCTGGAATGGACGGCATATCGCCAGCCTTCCTTCAAACGGGACAGGAAATACTCCTCTCCCGCATTAGGAAAGCATTAGTAAGTAGCCTAGCCCTCGGATACATACCGAGCGCATGGAGAAGAGCTAGGGTAGTCTTCATCCCCAAGGCAGGGAAGAAAGACATTACCAGCCCAAAGTCCTTCAGACCCATCAGCTTAACATCGTTTTTACTGAAAACGTTGGAAAAGCTGGTGGACTACAAAATCAGAAGCACTTTGCTTAAACAAAGGCCGCTGCACCCAACGCAGCATGCATACAGAGTAGGCAGGTCCACGGACACAGCACTTTATCAGCTGCGACGTACTTTGAGCGCGGCAATTGATAATAAGGAAGTAGCACTGTGCGCCTTCTTAGATATAGAAGGTGCCTTTGATAACACATCTCATGATGCAATCAATGCTACCCTTGAGAGAAGAGGCCTGGACCATACTACCAGCAGATGGATACTTGCACTGCTACGGTCCAGACAAGCCACGGCATCATTACATGATAGCACTGTAACAGTCCTAACCACCAAAGGCTGTCCCCAAGGAGGGGTGTTGTCTCCGCTACTCTGGAGTCTGTTAGTAGACGAACTACTAAACAGACTTGCTAACAGTGGTATTCAATGTCAAGGTTATGCCGATGACATTGTTATCATAGCGCGAGGCAAATTTGAAGAATCACTCTGTGACATAGTCCAGTCAGGGCTAAGGATAACGTATGACTGGTTGGACTCAACCTAAACCCTACAAAAACAGTCATCGTCCCCTTTACCAGACGACATAAGTTACAGAGGATGAGACAAATAGGGCTCTCAGGGACCCTACTAGAAACAAGTAGGGAGGTCAAATACCTGGGAATCACATTTGATAGCAGGCTTAACTTTGGCACCCATGTGCAAAACACGATATTAAAGTGCTCCAGGGCGCTTTATACATGTCGTAGTATTGCAGGTAAATCATGGGGTACATCACCAAAGATATTAAGATGGCTATACCTGATGGTAGTAAGACCCATGTTAACCTATGGGGTGGTAGCATGGGGTGACAGGGCGCGGATGATCACCGTGAAGAAACAACTACAAAAGTTGCAAAGAATGGCCTGCGTATGTATGACAGGAGCTATGCGCACCTGCCCAACAATGGCCCTTGAAGCCTTAATGGAGCTCACACCACTCCACCATATTATAAGGCTCAAACAGAAAGCCACGCTTCTCAGGATATCCGCAGAAGGAGTTGGGGGCAACCATATCCTAAGCCATAAAGATGCCCAACTCCTTTCAAACGAACTACCCCTACTGACGCAACCTAGGGACGAAATGATAGCCGAATACCTATTCGAGCGAAATTTCACAGTTCGTATGAGTAGTAAAAGGGAATGGACAAGTCTGGACGAAGTCCATCCCATGAAACCGCACACCATAAAATGGTACACCGATGGATCACTCACGAATCAGGGCACCGGCCTTGGAGTGGTGGGTCCTCGGGTATTCTACCATGAATCCCTGGGAACGCACACCAGCATATTTCAGGCTGAGGTGTGTGCGATAGGGAGATGTGCGGACTTCAACATAGAACGTAACTATCGGAATACGGATATATCCATCCTATCCGACAGTCAAGCAGCATTGAAAGCTATAATGGGGACTAAGATAACATCGAAGGTAGTCCATGAAGTTCGTTCAAAGCTAGACCTACTCGGGACACACAACAGGCTCACCCTACGATGGGTCCCGGGCCACAGGGACATAGCGGGAAACGAGGCGGCTGACGAGCAAGCAAGAATGGGGGCAGGAAGGCCCCTAACAGGACCAGAACCGTATTGTGGCATAGGAAAACACACTATACGACTGGAACTCAGAAACGAGGAGAGGCAGAGACGGCAACAGAGTTGGTCGGAGACAGTAGGACTCCGACAAGCCAGATGTCTCCTAGGTGGTTATAATCTTGTTCGATTTAAACAGATTATAACCATGGGAAAGAACAGCCTTAGGATACTTACCGGTCTATTGACAGGACACTGTAGACTAAGGAGTCACCTGGCAAAACTGGGTATATATAGTAGCGATCTCTGCAGGTTTTGTGAAAGAGAGGAGGAATCCTCGATACACATCCTGGCAGAATGTGTCGCCTTAATTGGAAGAAGAAGCAGCATCCTAGGGGCGCATGTTTTGAATTGTAAAGACATAGTAGACCTCAACCCAACAAAGATCCTCACGTTTGTGCGGGAGTTGGGTCTGATGGAGGAGCTATAAGCTCAGAAGGGGGCACAATAGATCAAATAGGTCGCGGTGCAGATTCCCCAACAATAATAATAATAATAATAGTAAGTGTTTTGATTTTTTTTTTTTTTCTTTTTTTTTTTATAATATTTTCTTAATTTCCATTTTTTATTTTTTTTTTTTTTTTTTTTTTTTTTGTTTTTTTTTTTTTTTTTTTTTTTTTATTTTTTATTTTCTTTTTTGGTTAATTCCTCTTTTTTAAATTTGTTATGCTTGCTAATACGCACATAATCTCCAAACATGAAATTTACTGCCATTGAAAAGAAGTGTACGATTGTACGCAGTATTCAATAAATTTTTCTCATTTAACGAATTTACATCAACAGATCCCATTTGAATTGTTCTATGATGTTTTCGATTGTACTCATTTATCAATTGTTTATAAATTGTAATCCAACAATATCTTCCATTATAACTAAACTCTCTCCCCATGCATATTTCGAAAATGTATCAATAACTGTCAATAGAAATTTATATCCATTATTCGATGATGAGTACTGTCGCATTTCTACTTAGTCTGCTTGCCAATTACCATCGATTCCCTTCATAATAACTCTTCGGCGTTTAAAATTTTTACGAGCTGATGCATGTAATTCCTCTATTAAATTCCTCCTGCTCATGATTATATATTTAATTATTTTTCTTCATACATAGTTTTACCTTAATTTTTATTTTTATTTATTTATTTTTTATAAACGAGAACAATGCCTGCTTCCCTTCGAAATAACTTTCTGATTCGATTAACTTTCTGATTTTTCAAGAGTTCTTCCACCTCAATTTTATTTATATTAATCTCATGAAGAATTGAAAATGCTATTTCACTTATTGTTTTCTGATCCGACTGATATTTTCCTTTTAAAAAGTTTTTCAAAGATCTCCATTGTTTCTTCTACTTTCTTTAAAAACTCTTCAGTAACTGCATCATTCTCTTCAAGGGTTCACCCACATTCTTATGACGTTTGTTTGAAAAAATAATGTTCTGATCAACATCAAGTAGAATCTCCAGCAATTTTTTTTTTTTTATACATGATCTTTCTTTTTCATTGCTAGTTGAAAAGAAGTCACCAAACTTGTCAAGAGGCATTTTGATATTAAAAATTAAATTATTGTTCCTCACAGTATTATTTATTCAATAAATATTTTTGCTTCACGAGGTTCTTCAACTATCGAAACGATTTCATTATTATGATTAGTGTTACCAGCTGCCTGTGAGCCAACTAAAAGTTTAAGTCTATCAACGATCTCATTTGGATCATCCCAATATACATAATTTGGCTTAGTTGAACTGAGTGTCATAAAACCTCCACCCTGATGCATGGATTTCTTATTTAGAGGTGTAGACATTGCATTTGGATCATCTACAGCAGGTAGAAACTACGTGAATCTTAGCAATATAAGACTAGGATTTTAAGAAATAAAGTCAGTTCGAAATTACAACTCAACACAAACAGTAGTTGAATGAGTTTTCCTTGCTAATCTCTTGAGAGGGAAACTGTTCATCAATAGTGCAGCACCACTATATATTTCCCGCTTTATGTCCTCTCCTCAATCACATTCAGGATCATTCGGCTCACATTTTCCAATTGTCGTTTTGGAAATGATAACATACAAAATCTAAGAGCATTAACTGCCATGCCTTTTCGAAGTGGGAATGTCGCCAAATTTGGGTATGTATATTTCTTTCATTATTCAATGGAAAAAAAGATCGTCTAGCGCGAGCAAAAATTCCATTTACCCAATTATTCACAGACTTCGAAGAAGACGAAGAATTTTGAAATACCTATGTCTGCATTGAGACAAGAAGCCCAATACCAACTAGAAATCGCACAAGAATCACAGTACACCAATAAGAACGAAGGCGATAACAAGTAGTTCGATTTTAAATTAATAAGGTATTTAACAGGTTGATGAAAACGGCAGAGCAACTTGGTGGCTCTGGCTGCATTTCAAATGCTGCATCTAGCATGTCAATATATTTAAGCTTAAACCGTTTGTGAATCGTAAGATAAACGTATATAAAGAAAATGCCCTGAAGTAGGCAACACAAATGCGGCATTGCAAATACCAGAGCTGGAGTCTCATTACAACATCGAAAATCTCATTTAATGTATTTCAGTATTAAGACTTGCTTACACACACTGGCAGTGCTGCCATATATATTTTTTTTAAGCGAAGCGTGAAATTGCGTTTTTAATTTCTGCTGTAGGTCAACTTGTAAATAAAATAACTAGTCTTACTATTTAAGAATCTTGTATATAAACTATGACTTTTTACTCAGTATAAAAAGATATTTTTGCGTATTCACTTCATTCAGCCCAATTTGTTCCAAGTACCGATTACGGCGACACTGCTACTACGGTAGCACCACAAACATTTTTAAACATACCCATAGAATTGACATTCGATATTAAATTCTTACATGTGGTGACCACCGACTTTTGCAGGTTAATTGCATTTGGCGAACTATTCATAATTAGTTAACTGGCGGCCAGTCATTCATCATTTACCCAGTGATGAATAAACAGTCTATTTAGATTTATTTTCCGAATCATAGACATGCATTTGGTCAAATTGCAGACCAACATTCGAATTCGGTTAACTTGGCAACCATTTTCACAGCAAAATTCGTAGTTAAATTGGCAACCAAATATATATATATATATATATATATATATTTATAGCTATAGCTATATATAATAGTAGGACTCACCTACAGCAAATCTTTTGGTCACGGTGGCGGAAGGAGTATCTCACACTCCTCCAACAGCATACCAAATGGAAATCTCCAGCTCGTCCTATTCAAGTGGATGACGTAGTCCTCGTTAAGGACGAGAATCTTCATCCCATGAGCTGCCCACTCGCCAAAGTGCTTGCCTTAGTTCCAGGCAGGGATGGCATTGCTCGGGTTTCTGAATTGAAGACGCCTAAAGGAGTCATCCGAAGAGCTGTCAACAAGATGTGCCTGCTGCCTGTTAAGGATTCTGTTGAAAGGGGAGTCTTTCAACGGGTGGAGTATGTTGGCAGCCGCAGCAGCAACAGCAACAGCAGCAAAGAACCATCATTGATTTGAATCTCTAATATGTTTTGAATTTGAAGCCCTGAGTGGCCTAGTATAAATGTTGTTAATGTTAAGTACATAGGCACATTATGTTAAGGGAAGTTTGAGCTGCAGCAGCTAGCGTTAGCAGCGCTCTCTTTGTGCAGCGCTCGCTCTCTCTCTCTCTCTCAAAAAGGGCGTTCGCTGATCGGCCGGCTGCTGCAGCTATTCATTCGTTCCGCGGAACTCTAGCTGATCGATCGTTTCATAACTATTTTCGTTGTTGAAAAGACAAAGCATTGTGCTTCTAGTCTAAATACAACCAATAAAGTTTATAAAGTGGAAATAACTTAGAGTTGTTAATTGAAAATAAAACCATCAAACAAGCATCATGTACCAAACCATTTTCATCAGTTAAACTTTTGCGGCATGACGATTTGCAAATATATTTAAAATAAATCTTGTAATGACAACAAATATTTTTATATATATTTTTATTCATATTTAATCAATAATTGATTTCGGAATACATAGAACATCTACTGTCAACTTGGCCGCCTCAAATAAAAACTAATAAACATATTATTATTATTATTATTGTTGGGGAATCTGCACCGCGACCTATTCGATCTATTGTGCCCCCTTCTGAGCTTATAGCTCCTCCATCAGCCCCAACTCCCGCACAAACGTGAGAATCTTTGTTGGGTTGAGGTCTACTATGTCTTTGCAATCCAAGACATGCGCCCCTAGGATGCTGCTTCTTCTTCTAACTAAGGCGACACAGTCTGCCAGGATGTGCATCGAGGATTCCTTTTCCCCTTCACAAAACCTGCAGAGATCGCTACTGAATATACCCAGTTTTGCCAGGTGACTCCTTAGTCTACAGTGTCCTGTCAATAGACCGGTAAGTATCCTAAGGTTGTTCTTTCCCATGGTTATAATCTGTTTAAATCGAACAAGATTATAACCACCTAGGAGACATCTGGCTTGTCGGAGTCCTACTGTCTCCGACCAACTCTGTTGCCGTCTCTGCCTTTCCTCGTTTCTGAGTTCCAGTCGTATAGTGTGTTTTCCTATGCCACAATACGGTTCTGGTCCTGTTAGGGGCCTTCCTGCCCCCATTCTTGCTTGCTCGTCAGCCGCCTCGTTTCCCGCTATGTCCCTGTGGCCCGGGACCCATCGTAGGGTGAGCCTGTTGTGTGTCCCGAGTAGGTCTAGCTTCGAACGAACTTCATGGACTAACTTCGATGTTATCTTAGTCCCCATTATAGCTTTCAATGCTGCTTGACTGTCGGATAGGATGGATATATCCGTATTCCGATAGTTACGTTCTATGTTGAAGTCCGCACATCTCCCTATCGCACACACCTCAGCCTGAAATATGCTGGTGTGCGTTCCCAGGGATTCATGGTAGAATACCCGAGGACCCACCACTCCAAGGCCGGTGCCCTGATTCGTGAGTGATCCATCGGTGTACCATTTTATGGTGTGCGGTTTCATGGGATGGACTTCGTCCAGACTTGTCCATTCCCTTTTACTACTCATACGAACTGTGAAATTTCGCTCGAATGTGTATTCGGCTACCATTTCGTCCCTAGGTTGCGTCAGTGGGTGTAGTTCGTTTGAAAGGAGTTGGGCATCTTTATGGCTTAGGATATGGTTGCTTCCAACTCCTTCTGCGGATATCCTGAGAAGCGTGGCTTTCTGTTTAAGCCTTATAATATGGTGGAGTGGTGTGAGCTCCATTAAGGCTTCAAGGGCCATTGTTGGGCAGGTGCGCATAGCTCCTGTCATACATACGCAGGCCATTCTTTGCAACTTTTGTAGTTGTTTCTTCACGGTGATCATCCGCGCCCTGTCACCCCATGCTACCACCCCATAGGTTAACATGGGTCTTACTACCATCAGGTATAGCCATCTTAATATCTTTGGTGATGTACCCCATGATTTACCTGCAATACTACGACATGTATAAAGCACCCTGGAGCACTTTAATATCGTGTTTTGCACATGGGTGCCAAAGTTAAGCCCGCTATCAAATGTGATTCCCAGGTATTTGACCTCCATACTTGTTTCTAGTAGGGTCCCTGAGAGCCCTATTTGTCTCATCCTCTGTAACTTATGTCGTCTGGTAAAGGGGACGATGACTGTTTTTGTAGGGTTTAGGTTGAGTCCAACCTCCATACACCAGTCATACGTTATCCTTAGCCCTGACTGGACTATGTCACAGAGTGATTCTTCAAATTTGCCTCGCGCTATGATAACAATGTCATCGGCATAACCTTGACATTGAATACCACTGTTAGCAAGTCTGTTTAGTAGTTCGTCTACTAACAGACTCCAGAGTAGCGGAGACAACACCCCTCCTTGGGGACAGCCTTTGGTGGTTAGGACTGTTACAGTGCTATCATGTAATGATGCCGTGGCTTGTCTGGACCGTAGCAGTGCAAGTATCCATCTGCTGGTAGTATGGTCCAGGCCTCTTCTCTCAAGGGTAGCATTGATTGCATCATGAGATGTGTTATCAAAGGCACCTTCTATATCTAAGAAGGCGCACAGTGCTACTTCCTTATTATCAATTGCCGCGCTCAAAGTACGTCGCAGCTGATAAAGTGCTGTGTCCGTGGACCTGCCTACTCTGTATGCATGCTGCGTTGGGTGCAGCGGCCTTTGTTTAAGCAAAATGCTTCTGATTTTGTAGTCCACCAGCTTTTCCAACGTTTTCAGTAAAAACGATGTTAAGCTGATGGGTCTAAAGGACTTTGGGCTGGTAATGTCTTTCTTCCCTGCCTTGGGGATGAAGACTACCCTAGCTTTTCTCCATGCGCCCGGTATGTATCCGAGGGCTAGGCTACTTACTAATGCTTTCCTAATGCGGGAGAGGAGTATTTCCTGTCCCGTTTGAAGGAAGGCTGGCGATATGCCGTCCATTCCAGGGGACTTATAGGGCTGGAATGTTCCGATTGCCCAATTAAGTCTCTCCCTTGAGACTGTCGACTTGGCGCATGTCCAGTCGTCAGTTGACGGCCTGTATCTACTTTCCCTTTCGATAGCCTCTTCTTGCAGGGGTGTGCTTCCTGGGAAGTGCGTCTCAAAAAGTAACACTAGTTTCTGCAAATGACTGCTCGTAAAGGAGTTATCCCCAGTGCTAAATTCGCATCGGGCGTTCGTTTCGCCAGTGCTCTATGGAGCCTGGCGCCTTCGCTTGTGCTGACTATACTTTCACAAAAGTTTCTGTAATTCTTCCGTTTGGCCTTCCTTATCTCCTTATTATAGGAGGTCAGGCTTTCACGGTTCTGCTCCCACATTCCGTCTCTCTTTGCTTTATTGAAGAGGCGACGTGTGGTCACGCGCAGCCTTTCTAGGCTGTCGTTCCACCATGGGGCATCTTTCTCCAAGTACTTTTTCCCTACTGGGCAGTTATCCTCAAATGCATTGGTTATGCACTTGTTGAGGTCACCGATGGCCCTTTCCAGCTCTAGTGGTTCTCTGGGTATACCAGATAACCCGTTGGCTAGGGAGAGCCCTAAGGCCGACTTATAACCTTCCCAGTTGGTTTTCCTGGGGTTGCGACCTGGTGTACTACTGTCCGTATTTAATTGTAACTTAAATAGGATAGTTCTGTGATCAGACATTGATTCCTCTTGGGAAACATGCCAGTCCCTAAGGTGAGGTTTTAGGGACCGACTAATCAGGGTGATGTCTAGCACCTCCTCCCTGATTCTAGTTACGAATGTCGGTGTAGATCCGACATTGCCTAATTCTAGATTATATTTAAAAATAAAGTCCGTTAGGCACTCACCCCTCAAATTCATGTCGCTGCTGCCCCATATCGTATGGTGCGCATTGGCATCGCATCCGATGAGCACTGGGATTTTCTCCCTCCTGCAGTAATCCACCAGTTTTTCTATTTCTGGTGGTGGGCAGGCTCCATCTCCTGCGAAATACGTTCTTGGTGTGTACCAATATGGGAACGCAGTCCCTAGTCAGGAATTCTGAAAGGATAGTAAAGTTAATACTTTTCCTTACCATTATGCATGCTCTGGGTGCTGGATCTCTCCGATCCCAGATTACCTTCGAGTCAGCCGTGTACAGGCCTTTAATGCCATTGTGCACCCATGGCTCCTGTATTAGGGCTAGCCCAAGGTGTTGTTTGGTAAACATCCTTGCTAAGACCGCCGAGGCGGCCTTAGCACGGTGGATGACTCTGGCCATCGATTGCTGGGGAGGCTCCAGCTGACACGGTGATTGGGGCCTCGAGTTGCCCCCGTCACCGCTGTACGTCATTTCGACGTCAGCTGCTGCCGCATCCAGCAGCTCCTCCGCCAGCTCCTGTGAGGACATGGGGATGTCTTCATCTCCCAGTATGTCCATTTGGTAGAGCATTTTGTCCGCCAACTCCTCATCTTCTGCGAGGTCCTCCACCGAGTCGGTGGACTGCGCAGTGCAACTGCTCTGAACTGCGGCAGGAGTGTTTTCTGTGGTTGTGATGTCCACGTTGACAGCCACCCTGCCGCTTTGCTCAGACTGAGGCTTAGCGCCAGATCTCCTCTTTAAACCGCTTACGGGGATGGTCCCGTAGCGGAAGTAGATCTGGTGCCCCTTCTCCACAATGATATCCTTGGATAGTTCGTCTATCCCGATGACCAGGAGGGCTCCTCCGCCCTCGTTCCTCCTGGAAATCACCTTCCATGTGTCGGTCTCGATCCTGTTCTGGTTCCTCAGCAGAACCAACAGGGATTCGGTCGACCGATCCACACTTCTGGGGCAAAACAGCGTGATGCAGTGTGGCGACGGAATGTTGTCCCCCACTTTGCATTCAAGGGGCACGCCCTTCCACGATTTTGGCCTCGGCGCTGCGGTTCTCAGCCAGTCGGCTGAGGCCTCATCCAAGCACTCAATGACCAGGAAACCGACCCGGAAATGAATGCCCGCGAATGAGACCGCCACATCCCCACCAGACGCAATGACTTCGTCTATGATGGCCTCTTCCAGCACAGACAAGTCTCCGCGACTGAGCATTGCTCGTGGGAAATCCACGGGCAACACGGCCACCTTCACCTTTCTTGCCATATCCGCATATGACAATCGGGGCTCGGTGGGTGCTGGCGAGCTGGGCTTCGTGACCGCTGCACGCGATGTGCTCGGACGGAGGTCCAGGCCTGCTTCCTTTTCGGCCGTCACCTTCTGGCCTCCGGGCACGCCCTCTTGGGGGTGGTCACCGGAGGAGTGAGTGCGCTGCTACGCCTCTTGAGAGCTGGCGCTGGTGTCGTCTCCGCTTCCTTGGGCTCTTTGGCCTTCTTCAGGGCAGCATCAGGAGTGAGTCCTTGCTGGAGGTACCACTTGACCCTTGAACCGCAGAGATTTCTCCGGTTCGGGTCATCCAGCCCACCGGGTTGACCCCTCGGTGGCAGGAACTCTTCCTTCCTCTTAGGGCCTCGCAGCGTTCGTTGCTGGGCGTGGTGGTCGGGGTGGTCCGACCATCACTCTCCCATGCCCCAAAGCCGGAGTTTGCTGTGCACGCGGCACTCTCCTGTTTGGTGCTGGAGCAGCACGGTGTGGAGGTTGGTCTACCACATGGGAGGGTCTTTCCCCGTCTAGGGCACGACCCTCTAGATGTCTTGCGACATACTCCGCAGGGAGATCCTGCGGTATTATATTTTTCCTGGAATTCTTCATTGAGTTCCCACGTGCTGCGGAGAAGTGAGTGTCCGCCCGGGCAGAGATCCGCATTACCCGGGTAAGGCTAGATTAGAACAGGCGGTCGCCATTTGCCTGAGCCCACCGTTCGAGACTGGGCTAGTTTTTCCCCGGGCCCCCAGCCAAGCTGACTCTCGGTACGGTTCGAATAACGCCTTAGTCTGGCCCGGAGTGAGATGTGGGGGATAGGATGGGGTAGGTAATTGTGGGGGAGATAGGGGATTGTGTGAGGCTATACTTTGAAGGCGGCAACACAAGCGCCTTGTCAGTGCGATTGACAATATCGCACCCGCTGTTTGTCCGGGACTGCTTATTTACGAGGAATCTCGTATTATTCGCAGCTAACCTCCCTGGGGGGAGGCCATTCGCTATCCGCAACCCGCGACCCGCCTGGTGGCCTCAGCTCAGCCCCATCCGAACCATCCCACAAGTTCTTTAGACCAGGAAACCAAAATATGAATACTTGAAAAACTCGTGAAAAAACCCAATAAAAAGAGATGGGATTTTTACATTTTTAGAAAATGAAAGTGTTAAAGCCAAAAAGAACTCTATGATGATTTTTGATGTTGTTGCTTATGAAAAACAAAATAATATTCGTGGATACTTCTGTATGGGACTACGTAATAACATTGATGCGTTTTATTTACGTCAAACGTAAACATCTTCTAAACATATTATTCCTGATAATGCAAATCTAATAATAATGTTCAAGCAATATGAACTAATTATGAAACATGTGTATCAAGATCATTCATGTAGGTGTAGATATGAAATTTGATGAATTTAAGATTATTTGCTAATTTTGTTGGAAGGAAAAATATGGTTTTGTACTTATAAATAAAGAATATCCTCTAGAAAATGGACGGTGATTCGCTGACTTTATTAGAATTTAAATTATGATATGAACAAATCTCACTATTCACTTAACAATAATCGATCGAAATGACAACATCTCTTACATTAACGGGCAACAGCTCAATTTTAATGGCAAACTATCATCATCTCATTGAATTGAAAGGAAATTATGAGTGTGCACTCATTGATTTCCACATGTATAACTCAATTCCAAATTTTGATCACGATAATAATTTATTTCATATTGGAGAACTCATTTTTAAGATACCTGTTGGATCATATGAGCTTAGTGGTATAAGGAATATTATTATTGAGAAAATAGAGGAAAAAGAACCAAAGAAATTAAAATGCTCTCTTATCGAAAGTAACAATAATACGCTTCAAGTGATTATTTCAACTAAGGAACATCCCATATATTTTAACAAAACGAATACTATTGGTCAAGTATTCGGATTTAATCAAAAAGTACTAACGCCGAATTCTATACACATCTCAGACCAGCCTGTTGATATTTTAAAAGTAAATACAATTCGAATAGAATGTAATATTGTAAGCGGATCATATGTTAATGCAGAATCAAGTCATGTATTGCATGAGTTTGCTTTAAATGTCCCCCAGGCTATAAAATGAGTGAGGAGCCACACAATCTTATTTATTTCGCAGTGAACACGAGAGAGATACAGTCATTAAAAATACGGATTGTTGATTAGGACGGAAATTCAGTTAGTTTACGTAATGAGAGTGTTACACTTCGCCTACATTTAAGACAACGAAAATTATTATTTACAATAAAAATGTATGTACAGATTGCTTTTTAAGGTCATTGGGTTTAAAAATTAGAGAACAGTGACTAATTTATTAACTGTTCGAGAGAAACCCCTATTCGGATGAGAGTATAATCAACAAATAATATCATAGTTACTCTCCCTATCTAGAATCATTTAAGAGTAATGACAAAGTTAGAATCACAATCCAAAATCAGGACTTACATTTACTACCGAGCGAGAGTTTTATTAATATTGAAGGCTTGATATCTTTGGCTAACAATGCGTCTACTGGAGGTGCTAAACTAACTGAAAATCAAATGCATGAGTTACCTGTTTGATGAGATTCGATACGAGTTGAATGGAATTGAAATTGATCGAACCAGATTTGTTGGCACTTCAACAACTTTAAAAAACTATATTCCTTTGAATACACCTGAAAGTCGAATGCTTAAGAATTCTAGTTGGTTTAATGAAAACAAAAACTATCGGATTTTGTGAAGACTATAACAAAGTCTTATTAAATTGTAAACATGAACTAATACTACTATATAAATTAAATATAACTAATATTACATGGAAAGTACCACTTATTACTCTCAATGATGAGAAGAAATAACTAATGTTAAATATAACAAAAAATGGTTGTTGTTATCTCAACCATACCCACGTAGAAAAAGAGGAAATATTGGAACTTTTATTGTATTTGACTACTCTTACTTTCGTAAAGCCAATGAGGAAATTAAATTCGAAGATTATAGGTTTGTATTTGAAGGAGGAAATTTTCGATTGTTTTGGTGTTCTTGAGATAATTTTAAGTGATAATGGAACTCAAATTAAAAGCCACGAATTCACTGCATTTCTCTCAAAGCATGGTGTAAACGGTATTTATACCGCTGCTTACTAACCTCAATAAAATGCCACGTTCTGTGGCCGATTAACGCTGCTCTAAGATCGTATGTACGACACGATCAGAGAGATTGGGACTTGCGTCTAAGCTATATAAACTGCTCATTAAGAAACCACATTCACTAGTCTATTGGACAGTCACCCTATTTCGTTGGTTTGGACAACTTATGCTCATGCATGGGAAAGATTGCTCATTGGCTATATATTAGAATCTACTAAGTGAAGGCACAATCAAGTTGAATCGAGCTGATGAGTTTTTAAGTTACCTTCCGATATCCAAAACGATTTGAATAAATCTTATGATACAAATCAGAGAACATATCATTTACGTGCGAGGCTACGTAAATTTTAAGTTGGACAAATAGTTGTTAAACGAAACTTTTTATTAAGTAATACATTCGCTAATTTTAATCCAAATCCTGTTGAAAACAAAGTTAATGTAAAGAAAGGTTAGGAAACCCGTTATATATTTTAGAAGACCTGAATGGCAGAGAGTTAGGCTCATTTCATATGATAATTCAAATTAACGCCTCTTTCTTTTTGCAGACTTAGATTAAACCAGTGTTGTAGTGGTGTATATATATGCACGTTAATATTTATAGAAACAACTTGGGGGCATCGTCTTATTAAAGCTCATTTTTTTGTTTTGTAATTGAAGAAAACCAATAAAAAAAGTGCGTTCCCACCAATAGTGGATAGAAATTGTTTAAGTATATTATGAAAATATCGGTATAAATACCACAAGCGTATTGCGGCTGTTAACAATTAACTTGCTGTTAACCTATTGGTTGTGAACGTACAGCCTCTTTAAAGGCGGAGCAGTGTAGTGCGGATTAAACATTCAACATTTTATTGGCATAAAGTGCACCAACTTGTGTAAGTAACGGATCGCATGTGAACGGCAATCGACTGAAACATCATGAATTAATATTTACCGCATTGTGGCAAAATTTCGATTATCTACACAACAATGTATTCAAGCCTTAAATTACCATAGAATGAATTTGTGAACAATTAACATTTAGTTTTATAAAGAGTACATAGTATCAGCCGTTCTATTGTCTAATCCGCTACTACAAATACAGCTGATTTGCGACGTAACCGCACTCAGAGATTGTAAGTTATAAAGAAAGGTATGAATGAAAAATAGCAGTGAATTAAAATCTACAACATAAACATAGAACTGGTTTTAGCAGATAATAAATAAATCGGTCATTATACCGACTCGTATGCCTGTTAATTTGTTGTCTGACTGTCGGTAGAGCGAAGTCGTGCTGCAGCGTCTTGTTACTCACGTATGGGGGAGCACCAGAGATGTCTCTGAGCACCTTGTTCTGCAAGACTTGAATTTGCTTTATCCAAGATTTTGCAGCTGTGCCAAAAATGGAATTCCATATGTTCATGTGGGTACGATGATGCTCCTGTCACCAGCAGCTTGTTGCTCAAGCTGAGTTCTCTCCAAAAAAAAAATTTTTTTTTTTTTTTTTTTTTTTTTGATCCACACGCTGCTACCGTGATATGGATGTGTTGGCGCCAGGTAAGTTTCCTTTCCAGATACATACCCAGGTAGGGAACATGGTTCTCCTGAGGTATGGCCATGTTGTTGAGTCGAACAGTTGGACAGTTAACATTCCGGAGCGTAAACGTGCAGTGTTGAGCTTGCTGTTGACGCAGATGTTCCACCGGTTGGCCCAAGTACTAAAGCCATCCAAGAACCTCTGCGTAACCGCAGCTGCGCTCCAAGCAGTGGTGGAGTTATCCGCGTATAAGTGGCAAGCAGCATGTTTCTGGCTACTGGGATCGGCAAGTCCGCGGTGTAGAATGTGTACAAGGCAGGTCAAAGGACACTACCCTTGCGGTACAACCGCTCTAATGCAGCGGATGTTTGATCGCTCGCCCCCAACTTCTACCATAAAAGAATGGCCAAGTAAGTAACACCTGAGCAGTAAACTATTGCGCCGATGGTAGCAAGGACTTAAGCAAAACAACTTTACGCGATCAAATGCCTGCTGGATACCCAGAAAGACGGCAGAGCTGTACTGCTAATTTTCCAAAGCATCGAGGACATGAAATATTTTTTCAAGTATCTTGGAGAAAGTTGACAGCAAGCTTATCGGTCGATATGACGAGACCATATTATCCGGCTTGCCAGGTTTCGGAATCATCGCAATTACAGCGCACTTCCACGGAGTGGGAAAGTGGTGAAAGCGAACCATGGAGTTAAAAAGTAGCACCAAGAACATCACTTCCTTCTCTGGGAAGGCCTTAGCAACTCTGCCGTCAATGCCATCATAGCCAGGGGCCTAAGTGGACATAAGCCTGCGAATCTGTAAGCGGACCTCACTAGGGGCGATAGGTAGTACAGGATCGAGATCTGCTTTTAAGAATGTTTCAGTATCCTGTACCTGACTGGGTGATGCAAGTGCAAAAGGCGTGAAGCGACCTTGCAGATCATCCGCAAACGCCGATGCAATCTCTGCATCCGATCGACACCAAGTGTTATCCGGTCGCATAATGGGGATCCGCCTGAGTGGCTGCCGCTTGACACAACGCGTTGCCTTCCACAAATTGAACCCATGATTCTTATTGGGATCGGCATTGAGGAGCATATCCTGGAAATATTTGCTCTTAATGTCAAACAGCACTCCAGTTCATACCAGCCCGCCTAAAGTCCCTTAGATCCAACGGATTGCGTGAGCGCATATATCGACGACGCAGTGCTCTCTTGTGCCTTACCAGGATCCAAAACCTCTTGTTTTTATAAGAGGCTGAGCTGGACTGGGAGGCGAACAAGGTAGTTGGCCAAGCATGGAGTATTCCGCCGCCAAGTTAATATTACGCAGGAATAACTCCGCTGCGTCGTCAATATCAGCCGGTGAACTCAGTTCCATGTTCAAGTTGACAAGCTGCTCCATCCTCTGCCGGAATCGGTTGATGTTTGCCTTGCGCGGCAGAAGACGTATCTTGGGAGCATTCAGGGCTGCAGCCACTCTGTACTCAACGATCAAAGGAATGTGTTCGGAGCTAAGCTCAATTCTCTCGGATATACCAAGACAGTCAGACCGGAGCCCAGCGTAGACAGCAAAGTCAATTGCTGTTGGCCTGTGCATGGAAATTGAGTCTCTCACGCAACGGCGCAATCCCGGCGAGTGTCCAACGCTGCACCCCAGCGATGGTGTTGAGCATTCCAGTCTCCAGCAATCAGGATTGAAATGGACACGCAGGACATTCGCCTACTTTAACGCCAGCACATTGTGCGCAACTCAATTTGGATCATTATGTTTGCAATTAAGATTTTATGACAGCGCTAAGCAAGAGACTCATCACCTGGTACATTAGTGTCTCAGTCTCGAACAAATACTATTTGATGGCGTTGAATTTATGACTCCAACTCATTCTTAATTGCAAACTTGGTTCAAAACAACCCAAAAGCTGGGAGTGCTCATGGTACAGATGAGGCTGCTGCACTTGCTGAAATTGTCTGCAGAGGAGGCTGGTGATTTTGCTGGTGCTGTGGCTGCTGGTGTTGTTGTTGATGTCGTGGTTATTGCTGCCGTTCTTGCTGTATGTGCTGTTGCTGTTGGTGTTGCTGCTGCGGGCGTTGCTGCTGCTGGCGTTGCTGCGAGTGTTTTTGTTGTTGCTGGGTGTGCTTTGGATGCCTAAGCATCTGGCGAACTTTGTGACGTCGAGTTTTCTTTTGTGCTGTTGCTTTTTCACGGAACTTGCTGAACCGATGAAAGTGATTTTTGCTGCTGCTTATGCTGCTGGCAGTGTTGCTGTTGAGTTTGTTGTTGAGTATGAGCCTGCTGCTGACGGTGACGCTGTTGCTATTGCCCAAGTTGCTGCAGCGCCTGAGTAGCCTGAGGAGCCGTTTGAAGTCTGGCAGCATCAGCATAAGAGAAATTTTCCCTGCGAATGGGTGCCGGGCTTGTTGGGCGCGATTTGTGTAGGTCTTTCGGGTCACCCGGCTTTCGTGAGCCACAAGCTTCCGCTCCTTGGCAACGCGCTGATATGCTAGGCATCCCTTCCAACTTACTGGATGGTTACCACCGCAGTTAGCACATTTAGGGTCAGCAACCAACGGTTTTTCGCACACCTGACTTACATGTGCTGAGCCATACTTCACGCAGCGATGCTGCTTTTGGCAGTATTTCATCGTATGGCCAAATTCCTGGCAACGGTGGCACTGGGTGATGTCCATATGGCGGTCAGGGCATTCGACTGAAATGCGCACTTGAGAGATGGAGCGTAGATTGTAAACCTCTTTGTTATTTGCAACCGACTCCAACTCCAAATAACACAGATTCAGCTCCTTTTTAGTAACGCGACTTGTAATGGTTTGGACGCCCAAGCCTGGCCAGCTCATCTCTGCAAGGATGGGTGCAGTCCCCTGATCACCACGCGGAAACCTCTATCTACTTTCAATTGGTATGGATGAAACGGGATTCGCTTATCCGTGAACAATCTCTGAATTGCCCCGTAGGCGTCAATACCATTTGGCATTACCCTGACTGTACCACCACCACTGCATTTTAGCATAAAGCTGTCAGGCAGCGTGACATCATTTGGTGCTTCCAGTATACCAACAACGTTGGTGATACCCTCAGCAATGAGTGTGGGAGGTTTAGATGGTCTTGTTGGCCGAACTTCAACAGAGTCAACATTTAGTGCGTTTGGTTGGGAACAATTGCGTATCTCAGTGGCAGTGCTTAGATTGGGGTCCTCATCGTGAGTAACTTCATTACAAGTAGACGCACTCGGCGGGACCATCTCATCCATGTCGACCGACTCGACCTCTGCGTCAGAATCTAACAGCAGATCCTCGGGCGCTTGTGGAAGAAGTAGGCGGCACTGCATCCAAGTCAATTTTATCTTCAACTATCGCAATTTTCCTTTTTTTGTTGGCGTTGTTGCAGTTGAAATTGTTGACGATGATATTGGTGTTATTTTTGGTGTTTTAGTTGACATTGTTGGTGTTTTGAATGTTTTTGTGGACATAGTTTTGTTGTTGACGGTGTTCTTGTTGATGTAATAGTTGTAGCTCTTGGAATTGTTAGTATTTGCGTTATTGGCGTCGTTGTTATTGTTGCTGTTACCGCTCGCCAGGCGAGACCGCAGATTATAGCGGAGTTCGCTGGTCTGCAAGGCAACAGAAGGCGAGCACCAAGGAACAGCAGTATATGGCGCATCGCCGTCAATGGCGGTATGGGACATGTCGCTCATATTGGTTAAATATGCGGCCACCAAGCACTCGCACTCTAGCAGAGTGGTGGCGGCATACGCACAAACCACACTGCTTGAAGGGATGCGACGCGAAAATCGATTGTTTAAGTACAGCACAAAAAAATAAATGAAAAACTAAATAAAAACCGAAATTCTTATCTTCTTTTATTTTTTGCGCGACGGAAATTATGATGATCTGATCGCTAACCTTACATTTTGTTTAAATTTTATTGTTGGTAAGCAGCAATAATACTTCGATCTTAAAGTGTATTAAAATGTGAAAAAGTGTAAAATTACAAGTGCAAAACTCTCTCAATTGGGTGATGAGAAAGACATAGATAAGAAAAAAACTAACTCAACAATGAGCGGAAGAATTTTGAGTGGGCTTTTAAGTTGTTAATAAAAATTAAAGCACATCCCAAAACTATGCTAACACTTTAATATCGAAGTCGCTGCCAAAATATACGAATGAATATAATTAAAAGTCTGACAACGGTTTTGATTAGTAAAAATACCCATTCTTTATTCAAAAACACGACTTCTGAGATTGGTGCACCAAATGTAACTTCCCTTATGGTTTAATCTATAAGGCAACCTCGCACTTGCTTCTTATCTCATGGGCTGTTTATATGCATATCTTATCTTACCTGCTATGATTATATTAATAGAAAGTGCGTCTGCGGTGTTGGCATGCTGTATGATAAGCGTGAGTGTGGTGTGAGTGTGGACATGAGAGATCTCCGTGATCTGAATATGTCACTTCCCCATCCTTTAGAAATTGGCTTGTCATCAAGCGTTCAGTGTAGGGTACATTATTAAATATTCTTAAATTTTATTATCATATGTTTTGGTAAGTTTTTGTGTTTGAACAAAGAATAGCTTATTATTACTATTGACAATATTGTTACTAATGTTAAGCTTATGATTAATAAAGTATTGTTTGTTTCTTAAAATTTCAATCTTTTGTGGTATACAGTTTTGATTAAGTGTGACTTTTGGTAAGTTCCAATTTAATATTACATTCGGTTCTATGAAATTTATTTCATATTTTTTTCTTGATTTTGTGTATTTATGTGATATTATTATAATTTCATTTGTCTTGGGTTTTATCCAAGTTGATGTTTTTATATTTATCGTTTATTATTTATATATAAAATTACTAAAAAATCGACATTTAATAAATGGTCTTGTTTAAGTAATTTTGGGTTAAAAATTCCCAATCTGGACAGTTGCATCCCCATCTCGATATCTTCGATGTATTCAGTGAATTGTTGTAAGTTAAACAGGAATAAACTTAATTGTGTTTTCTGTTGTGACATTTCTGTCATGCCGTCCGTTATTTCCATCCCATGATTGACTGCTTCTATGACTTTGTTTAGTTCTTTTACGTACTCGTATATGCTATTAGCCTCTAAATCGTATATTTTTTCAGAAAGTTCTGTTTTGTCGTCTTCAGTTAATGTGCCAAATAAATATTTGTAACCTTTTCCTACTAAATTTAGGAGTCCTCGTTTCTGTCTTTTGATTATTTTTATTCCGTTCATTTCTCTATGAAGTTTTTCTACTAGATATTCTATTTGGAGGTATAGCACTAATATCATGTGTATGAAAGGTATGCTCAATGAGCCTGTTTTAAACAAAACGTACACGTTTTGTGCCTTTACTTGGTTTATTTCTATATTTTGGGTATTACTCTGAGTTATTGTTAGCGTTAGTATTATTATTAGCAGCAATAATCTTCCGCAGTTGACCTGAAATTATTGTTAGTATTATCATTATTAGCAGATGGACTGGTAGATGAATCTTCCGTAGTTGACCTGAAATTATTGTTATATTTGTTTATGTTTATTTTTCTTATTCTTTTTGAATTTAGTTTTGTATGATTTTTCTTCCTCTATTCGTTTCTTCGAAATGTTTGCTATCTAACTGTTTTATTATGACTGTTTTCCTGAATGGATTTGTTGTTTTTAGATTTCTCTATAGTTTGTATATATTTTGTAAGTTTTTATTTTTTTGTTTAGCTGGTTGATCTTTTTAATTTTGTTCAATTGGATATTGTAAATGAAGAAATCTGCTGGTGTTCTACCAGTAGTGCTATGCATCGTTTCGTGGTTATAAGTGTAAAGTATTAATTCGAATTTTGTTAACTTATTTATTCGTTTGTGTCTGAATTAATTATTCTTAATTTTTCGTTGATTATTTTGTGAAACCGCTCTACGTCTGATATGCCGTTCTTAATTGTTGTGATTTTAATTTTAACGTTTTCTGAATCTAAACAAATTTTTAATGCTGCACTCATGAATGCTGAATGCTTTGTCTGTTTTTATTTCTAATGGTTTTCCCATTTCGTTGAATATTTTTAACAATGCTTTTTTTGCTTCTAACCAATCTTTACAATTTATTTGTATTAATGTAGCGTGTTTTGAGTATACGTCTATGCATGATAAAAATTGCTTATTATTGACCATATAAAAATCTATAACGTATTTTCCTCTAGGGTTGAAAACCTCAGGTGTTATTTCATAACTAAATTTTGTGTCCCTGTTTTCCACTTTTGATATATTACAGATTTCCCATTCGTTAATTATGTTTTGTATTAGTTTTTGGTAATCTGGGAAATAATATTTTTCTTTAAACATTACTATAGTTTTTTCTATTCCTGGTAGTAAAAGTTTTGTATGGTCTTTTAATATGGTTTGTTTCAATTCTGTATAAATTTGGATATCTTTTAATTTTTTTTGTGCTTCTCATAGTTTTTATCGGACAATCTCTTTGTATTATTTCTAAATAAGCTTTTGGAATATTGCGTAGTCACCCTCATGTGGGAAGCATATAACGCTGTTTTTTGCACAAAGATATTAGTAGTAGGGAAATGGGGATTCTATGACAGGAAGTGGTATTGCTTTTGATTTTTAATTGCTTCATTATTGGAGCTAATTTATTGCTTTTGGGTGGGAGAGTGACAGGTGTGACCTTTTTTTAGGAAAATGTGTGATTTTGGATCACGTATGACACATTTATGATCGAAGGGTATAGATTTATGGCTGACCCTTTTTTTATTGTGGGTTGGCTTGAGGTGGAGGATCACTCAGCAGCACTTGTGTGTGCGTACGTGATTGTGGTTTTAAGGAGGATATTGTGTGCTAGGCATGTAACCTGTAACCTGTGTGTTAGAATCAAGTGGAAGATCAGCTAGCAGCTGGCGCACTGTTGAGCATGTACATGATTTGATTTTTGAGGGTGGGTGCAATGATCAGTGGAAAGATAATGCTCGCTACTCTTTTGTCACTTTTTGTCAATGCATAGAACTCATACGAGACCTTACACCTGAATGTTTTCCCACACAATAATTAAAGTATTATTGGAGTAATCTGTTGTTAAGTAGGTACTTCGCACGTACGTTTGCCACGTGCTGGTACCTTCTTCGTGTGTTTGGTACACCTTTAGTGTAATCTCTCCCTTTTTACAGTGCACTCTGTTTGAGTGACCCACCTTATTTTAATTTCACAATAATTTGAAATAATCGCATGCGCTGCCTAGTGCACCTGCGGGCTTCATACCTAGGTTTATAGAGTTTAACATGTTTAAATAAAATAACTTTTTTTCCTCTAATTTTCATAATATATTTTATTTATTTATAAATGGAATGTTTACAAATGTGAAAATTTGTTTATTCTTATTGATATAGTTTAATTTTAAGATATGTATGCTTCATGAAAGTATATTATTATTATTATCCATTTTGCTTAACCTCATTCTTAAGTTAGTGTATTGAAATATAAGACGATCCATTTTTCTTTTATATGATACACAGTAGTGACAAGCACATGTATCAACTCCATCTCTGGCGTTATCCGAAGACCATGAGCACACTGTCAAGTGCTTTCCATATTTTGATTTAATTAGACGATAGTTTTCATATTCCAAGAAAAATACTCGGTATTCCAACAATTTAGAATGTTCAGGGAAAATTACATCCTCAAACTCCTTGAGGAAATCATCAATTTTCATTACATTTGTTTTAAATCCAAAATTCGAAATTAGACCCATTCTGTTGTGTATTCTCCAAAAGCAGAAATGCAACTGAAGAATTATTTTACTTTATTTATAAAGTGTCTATACTTGTGTAACTTTCTTTTGTAATACTTGTCTATACTGGTTTATATCTTTTTTTTTTCTTTTCTTTCTTGAAATTTAAAAGCATAAGCGAGTTAAATCAATTTCTGTTTCATGTCCATAGGATGCATCTAAATCTAAAAGTTGTACATCATATTTCCCCATCTTTGGGGAAAGAAGTGAAAAATATCCCTAATCTTATGAAGGCTCTCCATGATTCACTATCAAATTTGATTTTATTTCCATATTGATTTAAAATTAATATTCATTGCTTATCGGATTTTCTAATCTTAAAATGACACTTTATACTCTCAATCTTGGGACTATCAATTATTGCATCAGGCATCAAGAACTCAAACTGCTCAAGCCTTAACTGGATATATTCCTTAAACGTCAGTAATTGAATCCATTGCTCTTCTTCAAATCCAATGAAATTACGGTTATGCTGCTGCATCCAAGCCATTGGTGTAAATCGTCTCGTTGTTGAAAAACCACACTTTAATTTTAGTTGTAGATTAACAAAATACTCGAAACCAAAAATGATTTCGTGATCTTGAATTTTTCTTGAAGTTCAAGATTTTCTTAGCTGAAGTGTGACCATATCGAATGAAAAGTTGTCTCAAACTAACTTGAGAATTGAATTGTGAACGCTATTTAAGGTGAAGAGTCTTGCTTATGCTTCTCAGTACTTTATACACATTAGACACAAAATGATTAAGATAGACAGAAGCTCGTGTGTTATTCTTGACTATCAGTATATATTTGGAAACGAGCAACAAATTTTTGTAAAGGAATTGGCCTTCATGCAAGCCGGATCAATCCTTCCGAATTTCTTTCACTTTCACTTCAAACCTCCTTATGATATAAAAGAGCTGGACGAAATAACAAGAAAAACCCTCAAAACAACTAAACAGTATGTCGATGGATTGGATTGGTGTGATGGCAACATTTCTTATTTAAGCCTTGGTGATATATTAAGTCCATTAAATAGTTTCACTACAGTTATTGTACGAGGTCGAGCAAAGAAACAGTTTTTAAGTAAATATTTAACTACAAAAATAGTTGATTTAGAACTAGATCATAATTTAAGACACTTTCAAAACTTTTTCACAAATTGTAGAATACATAAGAAAATAACAAACCAATGTGCTCTAAACAATTTATTTAAACTATTTGTAATCTTAGAAAACTTTAATTTTGAAATATATGGAAATTCAAATTTGCTTGTACAATTATGTTCCCAAATATAAACAAATTGTATAAAAACTATATCTATAAAATTCTATGTATATCGAGTTTTGCTTTATTCAATTTAGCCCATCACATTTGGTTTACATCACATTTAAATTACCGATTATAATAAAATCTAATACAACTCGTGCGTGGGACCCACAATCGTAGAAAACATTTAATTTCATTGCATTCTCAAAAACAAGAGCAATTTTTTTAAATATAAAATAGTCGCAATTTCCCAAAAGTCCTTGAATGTCGACAACTACTTGATTCTCCATCGAATTTTTTAAAAAAATTCTTTAATTTAATTTTTTTTTGTGTTTTTTTTTTTTTTTTTTTTTTTTTTCCCTCCAACTCGATGGAAATCTGATATTAATTGGTCCTGTTTTAACAGACTCATTCTGATGTATTAGATCTATAACAACAACCAGTGCTTTTTCCTTAAATTCCTTAGGTGCTAAGACTGCTTCATATAGTAACTTGCTTGGAAATTTGCATACATATCATACAAAGTTGCAAATCGTTCACGATTTAAATTCATATTCAAATCATCATAGGGATATGTTTCAGAGTTCAAGTACACTTTCAAGTTTCGCAATTGATTTTGAATCAATTTATTATCCAGTATAAAGGCTATTATGGCGAAACGGGGGCGTTCTCTATTGGCTGCAAGTTTTACATTCCACACATGATGAGTGCCTTCTGCTAGTGTTGGATTGAGATAACAATCCCAATTGCGGAATGCTAGTGGTAGTGAGCCTCCATTTTTTGTTATATTTAACATTGGTAATTTCTTCTAATCACTGAGAGTAATATGTGGTACTTTCCATGTAATCTTAGTTATGTTTAATTTATACTCAATACTTCCAATTTTTACTATGATATACATCATCCATGGTTTTAGTTATGAGTAGTATTAGTTCATGTTTACAATTTAATAAGATTTTGTTATAGTCTTCACAAAATCCAAGTAGGTATTTAATAGGAATAGAAAAATTAAAATATACATCATTTGCCATTAGTTTTTCGTTTCCATTAAACCAACCAGAATTCTGGTTCAAGCATTCGGTTTCAGGGTTTATTCAAAGAAATATAGTTTTTTAAGGTTGTTGAAGTGCCAACAAATCTAGTTCGATCAATTTCAATTCCATTCAACTCATATCGAATCTCATCAAAAAGGTAACTCATGCAATTATTTTTCAGTTTACCACCTCCAGTAGACGCATTGTTAGCCAAAGATATCGAACCCTCAATATTAATAAAACTCTCGCTCTGGACTTGATTCTCATTGTAGATAGGGAGAGTAGCTATGATATTATTTTTTGATTATTCTCTCATCCGAAGAGGGTTTCCCTCGAACGGTTAATGAATTAGTCATTGTTCCCTAATTCTTAAACCCAATGACCTTAAAAACAATTTGTTCTCTGTTTGTAAAAAATTCAATTTCGCAGTCCTGATCAACAATCCGCTTACAATATTACATTCTATTCGAATTGTATTACTTTTAAAATATCAACAGGCTGGTCTGAGATGTGTATAGAATTCGGTGTTAGTATTTTTTTATTAAACCCGAATAATTGACCAATAGTATTGCGTTTGTTAAAATATATAGGATGTTCCTTAGTTGAAATCATCACTTGATCGTATGAGCGTATCATTGTTAATTTCGACGAGAGGATGTTTTAATTTATTTGGTTCTTTTCCTCCATTTTCTCAATATTAATATTTCTTATATCACTAAGCTCATATGATCCAACAGGTATCTCAAAAACATGTTCTCCAATATGAAATAGTGATCAACATTTGGAATTGAGTTATAAAAAAAAACAACAGGCAACAAACACCCAACAAAATTGACAAATATTCTTAAATTCATAAAATTTCATATCTACGCCTACATGATCTTGATACACATGTTTCATATTTAGTTCATCCTGCTTGCACATTATTATTAGGTTTGCATTATCACGAATAAGATGTTTAGGGATGCGTGTATACGTTGACATAAATAAAACGCATCAATGTTATTATGTCGTCCCATACAAAAGTATGCATGTATATTATTTTTGTTTTTCACAGGCAACATCATCAAAAATCATTATAAAGTTCTTTTTGGCTTTACTTGATGCTAGAACACTTTCATTTTCTGAAAATTTAAAATATCCCATCCCTTTTATTGGGTTCACGAGTGTTTTCAAGTATTCATATTTTGGTTGATGTAAAGATTTTGAATATAAATAAATATTTTCAAATTTCAGTCCATTTGGGCTTTCATCAAACTGATCATTATATTTGTTTTCCCACAATTAGAAGGTCCAACAATTAGGGCTCTAATTGAATTGGGTAATAATCTGCTATGTCTAACTTGTTTGTTTTCTCCATTTTTAAAATCGATATTCCTCATTTCTATGTTCGTTTATTGTTTTATTAATCTCATATCAGATACACTTCTCTCTGCAGATCGTTACTCTCTTGCAAGTCTTTGAAGAATAAACATCAATTAAAATGGTAGTGCGCTTTTATAAATCAACTAGTAGCAAATCACAGTTCTATCGAGGTCGAGGTCTTATCAATAAAATAATCAACTCCCTCCCAATTGAACTACATATACCAGGTTATCAGTTCTGTGGTCCAGGAACTAAGCTAGAAAGTCGTTTGGAAAAGAGGCGAAAAGGGAATAAATCCATTAGATGCCAGCTTATTTTGTAACCAACATAATGAAAGCAAAGAAAAAATTTGGCATGGGACTCAAACAAAGATAATATAAAAAGCCATGTAAAAAAAAAAAAAAACATAAAAAAAAAAAAAGACTTAGGCGAAAGAAAAATGAAGTAATAATCCCTCGAGTTAATAGTATTCCGAAAGTTGGTGGCTTCTTGCCGCTTATACCCATTATAACAGCACTCGGAGCATTAGGTGGACTTGCCTCTGGTGGTGCAGCTATTGCAAAGAGTATTAATAGTGCTAAAAATGCAAAGAATTGGAAGAAAATAAACAACATAACAGAAAAATGGAAGCCATTGCTTTAGGCAATATCAAAGGGCTATGGTATATCAACGACTTTCCAAAAACTTTTAATTCAGCTACCTAATAAGCCGGTCTCAAACATAGACATTGTGACTTTACACAAACAATCCCCTTTTCGAGGTGTATTTATAGAGACCATTACCAAAACGAGTACGGAAAAGAATGTGGTATTGTAACTGGACATTTTAACTGGAGCTGGAACGCATTGGGTAGCTACCAAAGCAGATAACAAATAGATATTTGATAGCTATAGAAATTACCACCACATTTAGAGCTTATTAGATATTAAGGAGATAGTATAAAATACAATTATAAGCAAGTTCAACGATTCGGTTCTTTTAACTTTGGACATTTATGTTTATATGCTTTCTATTACTGCAGCATAAACCTGCTGAATTGAAATTAACTTATTCGTACCGTATTCAACTTTAAAATAAATAAATTAATGAATAAAAATCAGATTATTTTATTTTATTTTATTTTAGTATATAAAAATGATACATAGTTATACTATCTTTAGTGATTAGAGTGAAGAGTGTATTGTTTAACTTCGGAAACCATATTAAAAACCATGATTAACCACATGATAAACCACATCAAACCGCTTGAAAACCAGAAACCACTTGTAAAGGTGCTTTTCGGTTTAGATCTGTTGGTTTTTTTAATTAAAAATGAATGAGCAGGTACAAAGAATTGACAAAAACAAGAAACGCCCTAAAAAGAAAATTTCAAAGCATTAAATTAGGTAGAGCCTCAAATGAATATCAATTAGAGGAAACGTTTGAGCCAATAACACAACCTCTTCAGAAAATTGAAAAAGGGAATATATTAGCAAATCAGTCGATGAAACTAAAAAGGTAGAAGACGAAGGACAAGTAAATAGTAGGAATGAAATTCAAAGTGATGAGAAATTTAGTAGTATTGGTGAACATTATGATGCACTGGAAAAAGGAATACCTGAGCTTCAAACAGAAGATTTATCGTTAGCACCAAGCGAAGAGAGTTATAATAAACCTTATACAATTAAAATGAAGACTATAATCAAACGAATGAAATAACTGCTGAGGTTTGTAATCTTAGTTTAAATGATGTAGAACGGTTTTACATTCCACATATGATGAGTAGTGAGCCTCCCTTTTTTGTTATATTTAACATTAGTTATTTCTTCTCATCACTAAGAGTAATATGTGGTACTTTCCATGTAATATTAGTTATATTTAATTTATTTATTAAGTTGTAATAATTCATATTTACAATTTAATAAGACGTTGTTATAGTCTTCACAAAAACCAAGTAGGTATTTAATAGGAATAGAGAAATTAAAATATCCATCATTTGCCAATTTTCAGGTTTATTCAAAGAAATATAGTTTGTTAAAGTTGTTGAAGTACCAACAAATCTAGTTCGATCAATTTCAACTCCATTCAACTCGTATCGAACCTCATCAAAAACGTAACTCATACCTAATTGTTTCCGTCCTGATCAACAATCCGTATTTTTAATGACTGTATCTCTCTCGTGTTCACTGGGAAATTAATAAGATTGTGAGGCTTCTCACTCATTTTATAGCCTGGGGGACATTTAAAGCAAACTCGTGCAATACATGACTTGATTCTGCATTAACATATGATCCGCTTACAATATTACTGAGATGTCTATAGAATTCGGTGTTAGTACTTTTTTATTAAACCCGAATAATTGACCAATATTATTCCTTTTCTTAAAATATATAGGGTGTTCCTTTGTTGAAATCATCACTTGAAGCGTATTGTTGTTACTTTCACTGAGAGGGAGTTTTAATTTATTTGGTTCTTTTTCCTCCATTTTCTCAATAATAATATTTCTTATCACCAAGCTCGTATGATCCAATAGGTATCTCGAAAACACATTCTCCAATGTGAAATAAATTATTATCATGATCAACATTCGGAATTGAGTTATACATGTGGAAATCAATGAGTGCACACTCATAATTTCCCTTCAATTCAATGGGTGGATGATAATTTGCCATCGAAATCTAGCTGTTGCCCGTTAATGTAAGCCTTGTTGTCATTTCGATCGATTATTGTTAAGTAAACTAATAATAAGATTTGTTCATATTATATTTGAAATTCTAATAAAGTCAGCGAATCCCCCGTCTATAGCGTCCATTTTCTAGAGGATCATCTTTACTTTTAAGTACAAAACCATATTTTTCCTTCCAACAAAATTGACAAATATTCTTAAATTCATCAAATTTCATATCTACGCCGACATGATCTTGATACACTTGTTTCATATTTAGTTCATCTTCCTTGAATATTATTATTAGATTTGCATTATCACGAACAAGATGTTCAGGGATGCGTGTGTACGTTTGACATTAATAAAACGATTCAATGTTATTATGTCATCCCATACAGAAGTATGCACGAATATTATTTTGCTTTTCACAAGCAACAACATCAAAAATCATTTTAGAGTTATTTTTTACTTTACTTGGCCCTAGAACACTTTCATTTTCTGAAAATGTCAAATATCCCATCTCTTTTATTGGGTTCACGAGTGTTTTCAAGTATTTATATTTTGGTTGATGTAAAGACTTTGAATATATATTTATTTTGAATATTTTCAAACTTTAGTCCATTTGGGCTTTCAATCAAACTTGATCATTACATTTGTTTTCCCACAATTAGCTCCAACAATTAGGGATCTAATTGAATTTGGTAATAATCTGCTATGTCTAACTTGTTTGTCTTTTCCATTTTTAAAATCAATATTCCTCACTTCTATGTTCGTTTTTTGTTTTACTAATCTCATGTCAGATACACTTCTCTCATCAGATCGTTACTCTCTTGCAAGTCTTTGAAGAATAAACATCAAATAAAATGGTAGTCCGCTTTCATAAATCAACTAGTAGCAAATCGCAGCTCTATCGAGGTAGAGGTCTTATCAATAAAAGAATCAACTCCCTCCCAATTGAACTACATATACCAGGTTACAGTTCTGTTTGTAACCAACATAATGAAAGCAAAGAAAATATTTGGTATGGGACTCAAACAAAGAGAATATAAAAGCCATGTGAGAAAAAGAAAATTTCATTCATGCCGAAAGAGTGGCTACCAGAGTATTGAAGGAGAAGCCTTATGATATTCAATCTGCGATAAAAATCGCCAAAAAAAAAGCAATACACAAGACTTTCGGACGAAAGAAAAATTAAGTAATAATTCCGCGAGTTATTAGTGTTCCTAAAGTTGTCGCTTATCCCCATTATAACAGCAGTCGGAGCATTAGGTAGACTTTCCTCTGGGGGCGTAGCTATTGCAAAGAGTATCAAAAGGGATATGGTATATCAACACTCACTGACATTCCAAAAACTTAATAAGCCGCTCTCAAACATAGACATTATGTCTTTTGCTCACACACATATGCCTTTTTCCGATGTGTATTTATGAGACTCATTACCAAAACGAGTACGGAAAAGAGAAGGTGGAATTGCTAACTTGAATATTTTAACTGGAGCTGGAACGCATTGGGTAGCTTACTACAAAGCAGATAAGCAAATCATATATTTTGATAGTTATGGAAATTTACCTCCACCTTTAGAGCTTATTAGATATTTGGGAGAGAATATAAAAATACAATTATAAGCCAGTTCAACGATTCGGTTCTTTTAACTGTGGGCACTTGTGTTTAAGATTTCTATTACTGCAGCATAAAGCTGCTGATTTAAATTAACTTGTATTCAACTTTAAACAAATAAATGAATAAGAATCAGATTATATTTTATTTTATTTTAGTATATAACAATTATATATTGTTATACAATCTTTAGTGTGATTAGAGTGTGTGTTAAACCACATAAAAAACCATGATAAACAACATCAAAAGCTTGAAACCCAGAAACCACCTCTAAAGGTGTTTTCGGCTTAGATCTCGTTTTTTTTAATTCAAAATTAATGCGCATATACTGAAAGAATTGACAAAAACAAGAAACACGCTAAAAATAAGATTTCAAAGCATTAAATTAGGTAGAGCCGCAAATGAATATTAATTAGATGAAACGTTTAAGCCAATAACACAACCTCTTCAAGTAAAAAAGAAGAGGATGAAGGACAATTAAATAGTACGAATGAAATTAAGAGCGGTGAAAACTTTAGTGGTATTGGTGAATATTATGATGCACTAGAAAAAGGAATATCTGAGCTCCATACAGAAGATTTATCGGTATGAATGAAAATAATGAATTAAAATCTATAACATAAGCATGGAACTTGTTTTAGCAGATAATAAATAACATTTGTAGCACATTAATTCAATTCCCAACAGTCCAGAGGTCGCTGGTGTGGAGGCGATTCAACCGCCTGCGCGTTGTATTTGACCCAAGTGTGCAAGCCAAAGGGTTGACGTGGTTATGCAACCGGTCATTATACCGACTCGTATGTCTGTTAATTTATTGTGTGACTGTCGGTAGAGCGAAGTCGTTGTGCAGCGTCCTGTTACTCACGTATCGTGGAGCACCAGAGATGTCTCTGAGCACCTTGTTCTGCAAGACTTTAATTTGGTTTATCCAAGATTTTGCAGCTGTGCTCAAAATGGAATCCCATATGTCCATGTGGGTACGATGATGCTCGTGTACACCAGCAGGTTGTTGCTCAAGCTGAGTTTGCTAGATGACCTCAGCAACCAGTTGATCTACACGCTGCTGCAGTGATATGGATGTGTTTGCGCCAGGTAAGTTTCCTGTCATGGTTCATGGTCATGGAATATGGTTCTCCTGAGGTATGACCATGTCGTTGGGTCGAACAGTTGGACAGTTACCATTCCTGAGCGCAAACTTGCAGTGTTGAGACTTGCTTCCGTTGCCGCAGATGTTCCACCGGTTGGCCCAAGTACTGAAGCCATCCAAGAACCTCTGCGTAACCGCAGCTGCGCTCCAAGCAGTGGTGGAGTTATCCGCGTATGTGGCAAGCAGCATGTTTCTGGCTACTGGGATCGGCAAGTCCGCGGTGTAGAATGTGTACAAGGCATGTCAAAGGACACTACCTTGCGGTACACCCGCTCTAATGCGGCGGATGTTTGATCGCTCGCCCCTAACTTCTACCTTAAAAGAACGGCCAAGTAAGTAAAACCTGAGCAGTAAATACTGCGCCGATGGTAGCAAGGACATAAGCCTAAAAAGCTGGCCATCATGCCATACGCGATCAAAAGCCTGCTGGATATCCAGAAAGACGGCAGAGCTGTACTGCTTATTTTGCAAGGCCTCGAGGACATGCTGTACTACTCGATAAACTTGCTGGTGTACCATGGTGATGCCTGAAGCCAAAATGATGATCAGGAATGGCCCTCTGGAAGCCACTTACTGCCGACAATCTTCCCAGAAATATTTTTTCAAATATCTTGGAGAAAGTGGACAGCAAGCTTATCGGTCGATATGACGAGACAAGATTATCCGGCTTGCCAGGTTTCGGAATAATCGCAATTACAGCGCACTTCCACGGAGTGGGAAAGTGGTGAATGCGACCCATGGAGCTAAAACAAGCATTTAAAAATGTTTCAGTCTCTTGTACATGGCTGGGTGAAGCAAGTGCAAAAGGCGTGAAACGACCTTCTAGCTCATCCGGGAACGGATGTACCACAACCACTGCAATTGAGCATAAAGCTGTCAGGCGGCATAACAGCATTTAGTGCTTTCAGCAGTCCAACAACGTTGATATTACCCTCAGCAATGAGTGGGGGAGGTTTAGATGGTCTTGTTGGCCGACTTCAAGAGAGTCACCAATCGCGTATCTCAGTGGCAGTGCTTAGATTGGGGTCCTCATCGTGAGTAACTTCATTACTAGTAGACGCACTCGGCGGGACCATCTCTTCCATGTCGACCGACTCGAAATCTGCATCAGAATCTGTCAGCAGATCCTCAAGCGCTTGTGGCGCTGCACGAGCTCCAGCAGAAGTAGGAAGCACTGCATCCAAGTCAATTTCATCTTCAACTATCGCAATTTTCCTCTTTTTGCTGGCGTTGTTGCAGTTGAAAATGTTGACCTTGACATTGGTATTATTATTGATGTGTTTGTTGGTGTTTTTGTTAGTGGCATTGTTGGTGTTTTTAATGTTTTTGTCGACATTCTTTTTGTTGTTGACGGTGTTCTTGTTGATGTAATTGTTATAGCTCTTGGAATTGTTAGTTGTTACTACTCACCATATGAAACCGCAGATTATAGCGGAGTTCGCTGGCCTGCCAGGCAACAGAAGGCGAGCACCAAGGAACAGCAGTATCTGGCGCATCAGTGGCGGTATGAGAGATGTCGCTCATATTGGTTGAATATGCGGCCACCAAGCACACGCACTGTAGCAGAGTGGTGGCGGCATACGCACAGACCACACTGATTGAAAGGATGCGACGCGAAAATCAATTGTTTAAGTACAAAAAAAAAAGTAAATGATAAACTAAATATAAATAAAATTCTTCTCTTTTTTTTTCTCGCTACGGAAGCTAGACTGACATTAATCTTACTTTAAATGATTTACAACGTCAGAAAAAGCTCGATAAGCATTTGGGCCTACTAAATAAAGTGTACAAATTATTCTGGGGAGTTCTAAAATATCTATTTACCACAAGAAAATTTAGATGGAATCTGGTGAAAAGTAGAATCTTACTCCTGTATCATACTCTTTGATTTACTTGAAAGATCGTAAAGGTTATGATGAAACGGATTTGGATGTATATCAGAAAATCTTATGAAAAAACCAAAGCCCATAGAAAAATGCATCTACCTGATGGCCCGCTTAAGGGAAACCGTTCAAAAAGTACACTCAAATAACAAAAAAAAAAACTTTTCTCAAAAAATGATGAGCCAAATGTGAAATGTCTACACCTATAAAAAAGAAATACATAAGGGTGGATGTTTTATGACACTCAGTTCAACTAAGCCAAATTATGTATATTGGGATGATCCAAATGAGATCGTTGATAGACTTAAAATTTTAGTTGGCTCACAGGCAGCTGGTAACACTAACCATAATAATGAAATCGTTTTGGAGAGTTGAAGAACTTCGTGAAACAAAAATTATTTATTAAATAATTAATACTGTGATGAACAATAATTTAGTAATATCAAAATGCCTCTTGACAAGTTTAGTCACTTCTTCTCAACAAGCAATGAAAAACGAAAGATCAAGTGCAAAAAAAAAAGTGCTGGTGTTCTACTTGATGTTGATCAGAACATTATTTTTTTAGTTTTAGTTTAGCCACTTCTTCTCAACAAGCAATGAAAAACGAAAGATCAAGTGCAAAAAAAAGTGCTGGTGTTCTACTTGATGTTGATCAGAACATTATTTTATCAAACGTCTTAAGAATGTGGGTGAACCCTTGGAAGATAATGATGCAGTTACTTAAGTCTTTTAGAAAGAAAATAAACTTTTGAATTGAAAAGATCAGTTGGATCAGAAAACAATAAGTGAAATATCATTTACAATTCTTCATGAAACTAATAAAAATAAAATTGAGGTGGTAGAACTCTTCAAATCAGAAAGTTCTTTGCAAACGAATTTTAATTCGCAAATAGAGTCATTATGAAGCGCACTGTTGTGCATGTACATGATTTGATTTCTGAGGGTGGGTGCAATGATCAGTGGAAAGGTAATGCTCGCTTCTCTTTTGTCACTTTTTTGTCAATGTATAGGACACCCTCACACCTGAATGTTTTCCCACACAATAATTAAAGTATTATTGGTGTAAACTGTTGTTGAGTACTACTTACAAATTTGCCACGTGCTGGTACCTTCTTCGTTGTGTTTGGTTCTCTCCCTTTTTAAAGTGCATTCTGTTCGAGTGACCCTCCTTATGATAATTTTACAAAAATTTGAAATAATAGCCTGCGTTGCTTTGTGCACCTGCCGACTTCATATCTAATATTTTTGATTCTGATTTCTAAAAACCTTTGTAGTTTTCGAACTCTACAATCGTCAACTCGTGTGTGTTGTGCATTCAAAGTTTAAAACAAAACCAAAAAAAGAAACCGATTGAAATGCTCAATAAAAGGAAAACAACGTGAACGCCATCGAGGGATTCAACTATGTCTCTCGGAATAACTCGGCCCAAGGACAAAGCCGCCCGAATTAATTCTACTTATGTGGCTAATACAATCATCCCCAATAATCCAACCCACTTCATCTTCAACAACAACAGCATCACTCTCAATCCCATCACCAATAATCATCAACTCCGTCACCACCACCAACAACAACATAACTCCCACCACAACATCCTCCGTCGCCAGGGTCTACACCGCATGCAATATAGAAATTGCATCTACAAAATGGAGCGCACATCTTCGCTCCAATTCCCACAAGATGCTCGTTTTTACACCAATAAATAGTCAGGTGAAATTAATTACGAGCGGATTTAAGATTCGGATTTCGACATTCTCATTTGAGAATAAACACAAAAGTGTAGTCGATCTAACAGAGCTTCTGGGTGAAGCAGCTCAAGAAACTCTTCCATTAATTCATAATGTATTGCTAACTCACACAGCATGCAAAATGAATATAGAACTCTTTGCAGAGTATATTAAATTCGCTGATGATGATGAATTGCTGATTACAATTAAATATCATCAGTCTAATATGAGTGTCATAATAGCGTCTATTGATCTGGGAGAGACAATTAAAGATCATTCAACAATCATTTGCGCGAAAATGGATGAATTTGAAGAAAAGGACAGTGGTTAGACACTATCGCAAATCTTAAGACTGGAAGTAAACATTAATAAATATACTCCACTTAAGGTTTCAAGCTTTATTGAAACGTCTAAAATGTTGAGGAATAAAAAAGCATTAATTAATGTTAAAAATGCTGATGCATTTTGCTTTAAATAGGCATTAATATCAGCCCTTAAAACACCAGTAAATAACCTACACGATGCTCAGCGTACAAAGTTGATGGGATTGAGAGCGACTTTATAAAAATTGAAGCCACACTCAATTTTTTTGACAGATATCAAATAAAATTTTGAAGCTCAAAACCAAAACATTAGCATCAATGTTTTCTAATTTCGATGAGCAGTCCAATGCAGTCAACGGTTGTATGTGACGGAGATGGAGAAGAATACCCACATTAGCCTAATGTTGCTGGAGACCGAGGAGCGCGGACATTTTGTGTGGATAAAAAATTTGTCAAGGTAATATTTAAATAAATACTCTTTGCTAAAAAAAAAAATAAATTTCTAAAACATATATGTTTGTTTTTTATACTTCCAGACTTGTAAGACGCCAACTTACATCAAACGTGCTAAATTACTCAATAAGCGTGGATTCATGCAGAATAGCAGTGCGCAAGTTGAACGTCCATGAACCAATTTTAAGAATTTTAATCGTAGTTTAGACGTACCCTTTGTTTTAGAAACTGGGTGTTTAACCCAATTGCAATGTAGATGCAGGTATAAAATTCGTCAAGTCTCTTATCAGAGATGTAAACGATATTTATACCTGTTATCTAAGCACTATCAAGCCCATAAATATGAGTGCAGATGATGAGTTTAGTTTTCAAAATGCAGCCATTTGTCACATCTGTGAAAAAATTTTAGGCAATGATCGAGTTAGGTATCATTGCCATTTAACTGGGTTGTATAGGGGTGCACATAATGCCAGCAACATTAATTTTCAAATTGCACCTTTTGTTCCTGTAATTTTCCACAACTTTTCCAAATATGATTCTCATTTGTTCGTTAGGGAATTAAATAAAGTTGAAGGTGATATAAAAGTACTCCCCCTTAATAAGGAGTTGTACATTTCATTCTCAAAATATAATTCATATTGCATCGCACGATACGTTCCGCCATCAAGTCTAGATGCACTTAGTAGCAATCTAGATATAGCCAGTTTCAATAACGTTAAAGCATTTTTCCCATTAGATGATGAATTTCATCTAATACGTAGGAAGGGGGTATTTCCTTATGAGTATATTGACTCAGAGAGCAGATTAGATGAGTCAGCTCTTCCCCCCAGAGATAAATTCTTCAACACTTTGACAAACACAGAATGTTCAGTCGAAGACTATTCCCAAGCTCAAAAAGGTCTGGTCAGTTTTTGGATGTCAAAGTCTTAAAGATTATATAGAATTGTATCTTAAAACTGATGTTCTTTTACTGGCGGATGTGTTTCAAAATTTTCGTGCAATTTGCAAGAAAATATATTCATTAGATCCCGCCCATTATTACAATACACCCGGTCTCTCATGGGATGCAATGCTAAAAACAACAAAAATAGAACTAGAATTATTAACTGACATTAATATGTATAGGTTCATTCAAAATTATATTCGTGGTGGACTAGTTCAGTGCTGCAAGCGCTACTCAAAAGCCGACCATATGTATATGGAGAATTACGAAAGCACTAAGCCATCAGAATTCCTGATGTATTTAGATGCCAACAATTTATATGGTTGGGCTATGTATCAATATCTCTCATATTCCGGCTTTAAATGGATGAATGATGCAGAATTGAATGCATTTGATATTTCATCTATCAAAGATAATTCAGAGTCTGGGTACATTCTCGAGGTAGATAATTTGTATCCAGACTCTCTTCACGATTACCATAATGATCTACCTTTTTGCCCATCAAACCAAAAGCCTATTCCGGAGGCTAAAGCTAAAAAACTTGTTCCACCTAGGTCAAAAATAAAGTATCCTATCCATTATAGAAATCTTCAGCAATGTCTAAGACATGGTTTAGTATTAAAAACTTAAAAGAAGTGTTAAAAAGTCTGCCTGGTATATATATATATATATATTAATAAAAATGAAAAAGTTTGTTTGTGTACCTGTTATGATGCCTGTATTTAGAAAGACGGAATACCTGTAAAAAAGGAAAAAATAAACACAAGACTTGAGGTTGCAAAGTGTGTAGCTTGGGTGTACCTGCTATGTGTATATTTAAAAATGCGGTATACCTGTATAAAGAGATGATGATAATCACATGATTTTAGGTTAGTACATATATGCATTTTATTTGAAATTCTTGAAGCTGAAAATTGAAAGTGTACATGTGTGTATGCATGTGTGTGTGGAATAAATAATAACACAAAGAAATGTCTATATTGTAATGTTTTTTATTTTTTTAAATGTAACAAATGAAATACAATTGATTAAATTTGGTATATCAACTGACTTTCCAAAAAACTTTTAATTCAGCTACCTAATAAGCCGCTCTCAAACATAGACATTATGAGTTTTGTTAGCAATGATAGATGATTTTTTCCGAGGTGTATTTATGAGAGACTCATTGCCAAAACGAGTACGGAAAAAAGAATGTGGTATTGTTAACTTGGGCCTTTCAACTGGAGCTGGAACGCATTGGGTAAGCTTACGTACATAAGTGACAGATAGATACCAAATCAGATATTTTGATAGTTAAAGAAATTCTGTGACCACCATCTTTAGAGCTTATTAGATATTTAGGAGAGAATATAAAATACAATTATAAGCAAGTTCAACGATTCGGTTCTTTTAACTGTGGGCACTCATATGTTTAAGATAATTCATATTACTGCAGCATAAAGCTGCGGATGTGAAATATAACTTGTATTCAACTTTAAACAAATAAATGAATAAGAATCAGATTATGTATTATTTTATTTTATTATAAATAAACTATAGATGGTTATACTATCTGTTAGTGTGATTAGAGTGTGTATAATTTGTATTTCATTGGGAAACCATCAGAAAAAACCGCGTTAAACTGTGTTAAAAAACCCGGTGATTAACCACATGATAAACCACATCAAACCGCTTGAAAACACAGCAACTCCTCGAGACGATGTTTTCGGTCTTAAGCTTTTGCTTCTGTGTTTAGAACGTCGTCCTCTCCTCCTCAATTTTAAATCTGAAAGAACATTTACTGAAAGCAATTGACAAAAAGAGGAAACGCCCTGAAAAGAAAATTTCAAAGCATTAAATTAGGTAGAGCCGCAAATGAAATCCATCAATTACAGGAAACGTTTAAGCCTAATAATCCACAACCATCTTCTGAAAATAGTTAGAGGGAATATAATAGCAAATCAACTGATGAAAGTAAAAAAAGGAAGGATGAAGGCCAATTAAATAGTAGGATATCAAATTAAAAGGGTCGGAAAACTTTTCATGTAGTATTGGTGAATGTATTATGTACGCACTGGAAAGAGATAATATTTTTTTTTAGAACTTCAATGATATTTATCCAAGAGTTCATCATTTGACGCCTTAAGAGATTTATAATAAACCTGACACAATTAGTAATTTGGATTATAATCAAATCGTATTAAAGAACCGATGAGTTCTTTAATCTTAGTTTAACTGACCTTGATAGTCTTCAGAAAGAAGCTGGATTAGTATTTTGTATTTGTATCTACTTTAAAAATTGGACAAATGTAGTTGGTGTATACTTTTAAAATATCTGTTTATGACTAGCAAATATGAACAGGAATCTGGTGAAAAGTGGAATCTTACTGCCATGAAGATTTTTATACTCTTTGATTGTAGGCATATTGAATAAATTTTCTCAATTAACGAATTTATGATGAACACGGATCAATTGAATGTATTCTATGATGTTTTCGATTGTATCAATTATCAATTGTTTATAAAATGTAATCCAACTACCTGATCGACCATTATAACTGAAATCGTTTCCCAGCATAGTTCGAAGAACTATCAATAAGCAAACATTATTTATTGAATAAATTATACTGTGATGAACAATAATTTAGTATTATCAAAAGCCTCTTGTCTTAAGAATGATGGGCGAACCTCTTGGAAAATAACTGATGACATTTACCAAAGTCTTTTTAGGAACAATGTAAGTAGTAGGGGAAATGGGGATTCTATGACAGGATGCAGGCTTATTGCTTTTGATTTTTAATTCCTTCATTATTGTAGTTAATTTATTGCTTTTGGGTGGGGAAGTGACAGATGTGTGACCTTTTTTAAGGAAAATGTGTGATTTTGGATCACGTATGAGACATTTTTGATCGAAGGGTATAGATTTATGGCTGACCCTTTTTTTATTGTGGGTTGGCTTGAGGTGGAGGATCACTCAGCAGCACTTGTGTGTGCGTACGTGATTGCGGTTTTAAGGAGGATATTGTGTGCTGGGCGTGTAAGCTGTAACCTGTGTGTGTTAGAATCAAGTGGAAGATCAGCTAGCAGCTGGCGCACTGTTGTGCATGTACAAGATTTGATTTTTGAGGGTGGGTGCAATGATCAGTGGAAAGGTAATGCTCACTTCTCTTTTCTCTTTTTGTCAATGCATAGGACTCATAGAGACCTCACACCTGAATGTTTCCACACAATAATTAAAGTATTAGTGGTTAAACTGTTGTTAGTAGGTACTCACGACTTTGCCAACTACCTTTTTGTGTCTTGGTTCTCCCCTTTTTACATCAATTTTCGTACATGTATTTTATTTATTTATAAATAGAATGTTTACAAATGTGTAAAAAAAATAATTGTTTTTTCTAATATTCATAATATTATTAGTGTTAATTTTAAATTAATACTTGCTTTATGAAAGTATATTATTTTTATTATTATCCATTTTGCTTAACCTCTTTCTTAAGTTAGTGTATTGAAATATAAGACGATCCAGTTTTCTTTTATATGATACAAAGTAGTGGCAAGCACATGTATCAAGTCCTTCTCTGGCGTTATCCGAAGACCATGAGCACACTGTCAAGTGCTTTCCATATTTTGATTTAATTAGACGATAATTTTCATATTCCAAGAAAAATATTCGGTATTCCTCCAACAATTTAGAATGTTCAGGGAAAATTACATCCTCAAACTCCTTGAGGAAATCATCAATTTTCCTTAAATTTGTTTTAAATCCAAAATTCGAAATTAGACCCATTCTGATGTGTATTCTCCAAAAACAGAAATGCAACTGAAGAATTATTTTACTTTATTTATAAAGTGTCTATACTTGTGTAACTTTCTTTTGTAATATTTGTCTATACTGGTTTACCTATTTTTTTATTTCTTTTCACATCTTTCTTGAAATTTCAAAGCATAAGCGAGTTAAATCAATTTCTGCTTCATGTCCATAAGACACATTTAAATCTAAAAGTTGGACATCATATTTCCCCATCTTTGAACATTTTGGGATAATATAATTATTATATATATTACAAATTTGACTTTTAAGCAGTGTGTTCCAACATAAAAATGATGTGAAAAATATCCCTAATCTTATGAAGGCTCTCCACGATTCACTATCAAATTCAATTTTATTTCCAAATTGATTTAAAATTAATATGCATTGCTTATCGGATTTTCTAATCTTAAAATGACACTTTATGCTCTCAATCTTGGGATTATCAATTATTATTGACTATCTGGCATTAAGAACTCAAACTGCTCAAGCCTTAGCTGGATATATTCCTTAAACGTCAGTAATTGAATCCATTCCTCTTTTCCAAATCCAATGAAATAACGTTTATGCTGCTGCATCCAAACCATTGGTGTAAATCGTCTCGTTGTTGAAAAGCCACACTTTAATTTTAGTTGTAGATTAACAAAATACTCGAAACCAAAAAATGATTTCGTGATCTTGAATTTTTCTTGAATTTCTGGATTTTCTTAGCTGAAGTGTGTCCAATATCGGAAAAGTTGTCTCAAACTAACTTGGGAATTGAATTGTGAACGCTATTTAAGGTGAAGAGTCTTGCTCATGCTTCCAATAATAACGAAAATATTAAGATAGACAGGTGCCCTGTGACTTCTTGACTTTCAGTATATATTTGGAAACGAACACAAAATTTTTGTAAAGGAATTGGCCTTCATGAAAGCCGGATCAATCCTTCCGAATTTCTTTCACTTCAAGCCTCCTATATGAAAAGACTGATATAAAAGAGCTGGATGAAATAACAAGAAAACCCCTAAAAATAACTAAACGGAGTACGATGGATTGGATTGGTGTAATGGCGACATTTCTTATTTAAGCCTTGGAGATATATTAAGTCCATTAAATAGTTTCGCTACAGTTATTGTACGAGGTCGAGCAAAGAAACAGTTTTTAAGTAAATATTTAACTACAAAAGTAGTTTATTTAGAACTAGATGAAAGTTTAAGACACTTTCAAAACTTTTTCACAAATTTATTTAAACTATTTGTAATCTTAGAAAACTCTAATTTTGAAATATATGGAAATTAAAATTTGATTCTACAATTATGTTCCTAAATATAAACAAACTATAAAATCTATAAAATTCTATATATCGAGTTTGCTTTATTCAATTTAGCCAATGGGTTTACATCACATTTAAATTACAGATTATAATAAAATCTAATACAACTCGTGCGTTTCTTAGGGCACATACACCTTTATTTAGATGGGACCCACAATCGGAGAAAACTTTTAATTTCATCGCATCTAATCGTGGAGATCCAAAGTCTTCAATGTTGATTACACACGTCTTTAGAAACTTTTCAAGAAACTTTTTCTTTGTATCTCCCTTTGTGATTACTCTCATATCCTTGAGAAAGCTCACGAAGATAGTTTCCTACTTCTAAAAAGCTATAATTTCCATCATCCCAACAGAGATTGTGCTGGTTTCTAGTTAACCATATTGGCGTTTTACGGGCCTTCTTCGTTAGTCTAAGAAAATCATATGGCTATCTTATAAGGTAATAAATGAATATCATGATAATAACCATTCTTAAAAACAAGAGTAATTTCTTTTAATATAAAATAGTCACAATTTCCAAAAAATCCTCGAATGTCGACAACTACTTGATTCTCCATCGAATTGATTTAAACAATGCGCTGAATTAATCCTGTTAATGGCGAATACTCAACTAACCGATAATGCAAAAGCAGACAATATAATTTAGTGTTTCTCACACTTGCACTCTCTAACTCGATGGAAACTCTGATATCGATCGGTCCTGCTTTAACAGACTCATTCTGATGTGTTAGATCTATGACAACAATCGGAGCTTTTTCCTTTAATTCCTTAGGTGTTAACAACGGTTCAGACTGCTTCATATAGTAACTTGCTTGGAAATTTGCATACATATCATACAAAGTTGCAAATCGTTCATGATTAAAATGTATATTCATATCATCATAGGGACATGTTTCAGAGTTCAAGTACACTTTCAAGTTTCGCCATTGATTTTGAATCAATATATTATCCAGTATAAAGGCCATTATAGCGAAACGGGGGCGCTCTCTATTGGTTTTATAATAGTACCTTCTGCTAGTGTTGGATTTTTATAACAATCCCAACTGCGGAATGCTAGTGGTAGCGAGCCTCCATTTTTTGTTATATTTAACATTAGTAATTTCCTCTCATCACTGAGAGTATATATGTGGTCCTTTCCATGTAATATTAGTTATATTTAATTTATACTCAATACTTCAAATTTTACTATGATATACATCATCCATGTTTTTAGTTATGAGTAGTATTAGTTCATGTTGACAATTTAATAAGATTTTGTTATAGTCTTCACAAAATCCAAGTTGGTATTTAATAGGATTAGAGAAACGAAAATATGCATAATTTGCCACTTGTTTTTCGTTTCTATTAAACCAACCAGAATTCTCAAGCATTCGACTTTCAGGTTTATTCAAAAAAATATAGTTTTTTAAGGTTGTTGAAGTGCCAACAAATCTGGTTCGATCAATTTCAATTCCATTCAACTCATATCGAATCTCATCAAAAGGGTAACTCATGCACTTATTTTTCAGTTTACCACCTCCAGTAGACCCATTGTTAGCCAAAGATATCAAGCTCTCAATATTAATAAAACTCTCGCTCGGTAGCACATATAAGTACTGATTCTGGATTGTGATTCTAACCATCTTTACTCTTAAATGACTGTCGATAGGGAGAGTAGCTATGATATTCTTTTTTGATTATACTCTCATTCGAATAGGGTTTCTCTCGAACAGTTATTAAATTAGACATTGTTCTCTAATTCTTAAACCCAATGACCTTAAAAACAATTTTTTATCTGTCGTAAGTGTTGTCCTTAACGACCTTCTTTCTTCTGCAGTATAACTACAAGTGTTTGATAATGGAGGATAGCATATATTTTTATTGTAAATAATAATTTTCGCTGTCTTAAATGTAGGTGAAGTGTAACACTCTCATTATGTAAATTAACTAAATTTCCGTCCTGATCAACAATCCGTATTTTTAACGACTGTATCTCTCTCGTAAGATTGTGTGGCTTCTCACTCATTTTATAGCCTGGGGGACATTTAAAGTAAACTCATGCAATACATGACTTGATTCTGCATTAACATATGATCCGCTTACAATATTACATTCTATTCGAATTGTATTTACTTTTCGGTGTTAGTAATTTTTTATTAATCCCGAATAATTGACCAATAGTACTGCTTTTGTTTAAATATATAAGATGTTCATTAGTTGAAGTCATCACTAGAAGCGTATTGTTGTTACTTTCGATGAGAGGGTGTTTTAATTTATTTGGTTCCTTTTCGTTCATTTTCCCAATAATAATGTTTCTTATATCACTAAGCTCATATGGTCCAACAAGTATCTCAAAAACATGTTCTCCAATATGAAATAAATTATTATTAAATTGAGATATACATGTGGAAATCAATCAGTGCACACTCATAATTTCCCTTCAATTCAATGGGGTAGATGATAGTTTGCCATTAATGTAAGAGTTTTTGTCATTTCGATCGATTATTAATAAGCGAACTAATAATGAGATTTGTTCATATTATATTTCAAATTCTAATAAAGTCAGCGAATCCCCGTCTATTGCGTCCATTTTCTAGAGTATCATCTTTACTTATAAGTACAAAACCATATTTTTCCTTCCAACAAAATTGACATATATTCTTAAATTCATCAAATTTCATATCTACGCCTACATGATCTTGATACACATGTATCATATTTAGTTCATCCTGCCTGAACCTTATTGTTAGGTTTTCATTATCACGAATAAGATGTTTAGGGATGCGTGTGTACGTTTGACATAAATAAAACGCATCAATGTTATTATGTCGTCCCATACAGAATGTTATTTTGTTTTTCACAAGCAACATCATCAAAAATCATTATAGAGTTCTTTTTGGCTTTACTTGGTGCTAGAACACTTTCATTTTCTGAAAATGTAAAATATCCCATCCCTTTTATTGGGTTCACGAGTGTTTTCAAGTATTCATATTTTGGTTGATTTAAAGACTTTGAATATAAATAAATATTTTTAAATGTCAGTCCATTTGAGCTTTGAATCAAACTCATCATTACATTTGTTTTCCCACAATTAGGAAGTCCAACAATTAGGGCTCTAATTGAAATTGGTAAAAATATGCTATGTCTAACTTGTTTGCCTTCTCCATTTTTAAAATCGATATTCCTCACTTCTATATTCGTTTTTTGTTTTATTAATCTCATACCAGATACGCTTCTGTCAGCATATCGTTACTCTCTTGCAAGTTTTTTGAAGAATTAACATAAATTAAAATGGTAGTGCGCTTTTATAAATCAACTAGTAGCAAGTCACAGCTCTATCGAGGTAGAGGTCTTATCAATAAAATAATCAACTCCCTCCCAATTGAACTACACATACCAGATTATCAGTTCTGTGGTACAGGAACTAAGCTAGAAAGTCGTTTGGAAAGAGGCGAAAAGGGAATAATGCTGCTTGTAGGGAGCACGAAATAGCATATGCTAATCATAAAGATTTGAGAAATCGGCATATAGCTGATTCAAATTTAGCAGAAAGAGCGTGGGAGCGTGTAAAGGCCGCTAATAGTACTCTTGGGGAAAGAGCCGCAGCTTATTTTGTAGCCAACATAATGAAAGCAAAGAAAAAATTTGGCATGGGACCCAAACAAAAGAATATAAAAAGCCATGTGAGAAAAAGAAAAAAATCATTCATGCCGTAAGAGTGGCTACCAGAGTATTGAGGAAGGAGAAGCCTTATGACATTCAATCTGCGATAAAAATCGCTAAGAAAGCAATAAATAAGACTTTTGGGCGAAAGAAAAATGAGGTAATAATCCCTCGAGTTATTAGTGTTCCGAAAGTTGGTGGCTTCTTGCCGGTGGACTTGCCTCTGGTGGTGCAGCTATTGCAAAGAGTATTAATAGTGCTGAAAATGCAAAGAAAGAATTTGAAGAAAATAAACGGCATAACAGAAAAATGGAAGCCATTGCTTTAAGCAATGTGCTCTATCTAAGACCATATCAAAAGGGATATGGTATATCAACTGACTTTCCAAAAAACTTTTAATTCAGCTACCTAATAAGCCGGTCTCAAACATAGACATTGTGACTTTTGCACACAAACACATCCCCTTTTTCCGAGGTGTATTTATGAGAGACTCATTACCAAAACGAGTACGGAAAAGCGAATGTGGTATTGTTAACTTGGACATTTTAACTGGAGCTGGAACGCATTGGGTAGCTTACTACAAAGCAGATAAGCAAATCAGATATTTTGATAGTTATGGAAATTTACCTCCACCTTTAGAGCTTATTAGATATTTGGGAGAGAATATAAAATACAATTATAAGCCAGTTCAACGATTCGGTTCTTTTAACTGTGGGCACTTGTGTTTAAGATTTCTATTACTGCAGCATAAAGCTGCTGATTTAAATTAACTTGTATTCAACTTTAAACAAATAAATGAATAAGATTCAGATTATACTTTATTTTACTTTAGTATATAACAACTATATATTGTTATACAATCTTTAGTGTGATTAGAGTGTGTGTATTGTTTACATCGGAAACGATCGGAAAACCCGCGTTAAACTGTGTTAAACCACATAAAAACCATGATAAACAACATCAAAAGCTTGAAAACCAGAAACCACCTCTAAAGGTGTTTTCGGTTCAGATCTGGTTTTTTTAATTCAAAATTAATGCGCATATACTGAAAGAATTGACAAAAACAAGAAACACGCTAAAAATAAGATTTCAAAGCATTAAATTAGGTAGAGCCGCAAATGAATATCAATTAGAGAAACGTTTAAGCCAATAACACAACCTCTTCAGAAAATATTTAGAGGGAATATAATAGCAAATCAGCTGATCAAAGTAAAAAAAAAGAGGAAGAAGGACAATTAAATAGGAGGAATGAAATTAAGAGCGGTGAAAACTTTAGTAGTATTGGTGAATATTATGATGCACTGGAAAGAGGAATATCTGAGCTCCAAAGTAAAGATTTATCGGTATGAATGAAAAATCGTGAATTAAAATCTATAATATAAGCATAGAACTGGTTTTAGCAGATAATAAATAACATTTGTAGCACATTAATTCAATGCCCAACAGTCCAGAGGTCGCTGGTGTGGAGGCGATTCAACCGCCTGCGCGTTGTATTTGACCCAAGTGTGCAAGCCAAAGGGTTGACGTGGTAATGCAACCGGTCATTAGCACCAAGCGAAGAGAGTTATAATACACCGATACAATTAGTAATGTGGACTATAATCAAACGAATGAAATAACTGATGAGTTATTTAATCTTAGTTTAAATGATTTGAAACGTCAGAAAAAGCTGGTTAGAACATTTGGACCTACTAAAAAAGTGGACAAATTAACTTGGGGAGTTCTAAATAAAAAATCAGTGCATCAGGGTGGAGGTTTTATGATGCTCAGTTCAACTAAGCCAAATTATGTATATTGGGATGATCCAAATGAGATCGTTGATAGACTTAAACTTTTAGTTGAAGAACTTCGAGAAGCAAAAATTATTTATTGAATAAATAATACTGTGATGAACAATAATTTAGTAATATCAAAATGATTCTTGACACGTTTGGTAACTTCTTTTCAACTAGCAATGAAAAAGAAAGATCAAGTAAAAAAAAAACAAAGTGCTGGTGTTCTACTTGATGTTGATCAGAACATTAATTTCTTAAACAAACGTCTTAAAAATGTGGGTGAACCCTTGGAAGATAATGATGCGGTGACTAAAGTCTTTTTAGAAAGAAAAGTAGAAGAAACAATGAAGAGCTTTGAAAAACTTTTAATAGGAAAAGATCAGTGAAATAAAATTAAAAATTAAGGTAAACCTAAAAATGAAGGAAAATAATTAAAAAGATAATCATGAGTAGGAGGAATTTAATAGAGGAATTTTAAGCACCAGCTCGATGATCATTGGCAAGCAGACGAGCACCCAATCTTTTGCGATTTGTAGTTTCCCACGATGTGACCAGTTTGATGTCTTTTTGTTTTTTCTACGTTTTCCATCGTTTTTCCATATACAGCGTTAAATAATTTGAAAAAGTCTTTATCAAAATTATTTTTGCTAATGTTCTGTGAAATGTATTTAAGTCCATATACTTTTATGCCAGGGAGACTGCTTAAACTCCTGAAGATTTCTGTAATGGATAGGATACTTTATTTCTGACCTAAGGTCAGCAACAAGTTTTTTAACTTTAGCCTCCGGAGTAGGCTTCTGGTTGGACGGTCAAAAAGGTCATTATGGTAATCGTGGAGAGAGTCTGGATACAAAAGATCTACCTCGAGAATGTACCCAGACTCTGAATTATCTTTGATAGATGAAATTTCAAATGCATTTAATTCTTCATCATTCATCCATCTAAAACCAGAAGATGGGAGATGTTGAGACATTGCCCAACCATATAAATTATTGGCATCTAAATACATCAGGAATTCTGATGTAAGACTTTGACATCCAAAAACTGACCAGACTTTTTGAGCGTGGGAATAGTCTTCGACTGAACATTCTGTGTTTGTCAAAGTGTTGAAGAATTTATCTCTGGGGAAGAACTGACTCATCTAACCTGCACTCTGAGCCAATATACTCATAAGGAAATAACCCCTTCCTACGCATTAGATGAAATTCACCATCTAATGGGAAAAATGCTTTAACGTTATTGAAACTGGCTATATCTAGATTACTACTAAGTGCACCTAGACTTGATGCCATGAAACGGAAAGTATCTAAGAATCTAATTTCAAGGTTTTTATCATGGGAGATGCAATATGAATATATTACTTCTTATTAAGGAATATATCCACCTTTTAATCTAGAATGAATGTGAGGGGAAAAATACAAAAGGTGCAATTTGAAAATCAATGATGCAGAGATTGACAAAAATCTTTAACTCGATCTTTCTTCAGAAGTGACAAATGACTGCATTTTGAAAACTAAACTCATCTGCACTCATATTTATGGGCTTGATGGTGCTTAGATAACAGCTATAAATATCGTTTACATCTCTGATAAGAGACTTGACGAATTTTATACCTGCATCTACCCCAGTTTCTAAAACAAGCTTATCTAACATTGGGTTAAAGGCGCACTTTATATAGCACGAATAAGCTATGTGTGATGTAAGTTGGCGTCTTACAAGTCTGGAAGTATAAAAACAAATATATATGTTTTAGAATTTATTTTTTTCTTTTTAGCAAAGAGTATTTATTTAAATATTACCTTGAAAAATTTTTTTATCCACACAAAATGTGCGCGCTCCTCGGTCTCCAGCAACATTAGGCTAATGTGGGTATTCTTCTCCATCTCCGTCACATACAATGATCCGTTGACTGTATTGGACTGCTCATCGAATTAGAAAACATTGATGCTAATGTTTTGGTTTTGAGCTTCAAAAATTTGTATCTGATCCAATGGTAGTGGGAAATTCAAATTCGAAAAATTGAGTGTGAGCGCTTCATCAATTTTGATCAAGTCGCTCTCAATCCCATCAACTTTGTACGCTGAGCATCGTGCATGTTAATTATTGGTGTTTTAAGGGCTGATATTAATGCCCACTTAAAGCCAAATGCATCAGCATTTTTAACATTAATTAATGCTTTTTTATTCCTCAACATTTTAGACGTTTCAATAAAGCTTGAAACCTTAAGTGGAGTATATTTATTAATGTTTACTTCCAGTCTTAAGATTTGCGAGTGTCCAACCACTGTCCTTTTCTTCAAATTCATCCATTTTCGCGCAAATGATTGATGAATGATCTTTAATTGTCTCTCCCAGATCAATAGACGCTGTTATGACACTCATATTAGACTGATGAGATTTAATTGTAATCAGCAATTCATCATCATCAGCGAATTTAATATACTCTGCAAAGAGTTCTATATTCATTTTGCATGCTGTGTGAGTTAGCAATACATTATGAATTAATGGAAGAGTTTCTTGAGCTGCTTCACCCAGAAGCTCTGTTGGATCGACTACATTTTTGTGTTTATTCTCAAATGAGAATGTCGAAAATCCGCTCGTCCATTCTTAAATCCGCTCGTAATTAATTTCATCTGACTATTTATTGGTGTAAAAATGAGCATCTTGTGGGAATTGGAGCGGAAGATGTGCGCCCCTTTTGAAGATGCAATTTCAATATTGCATGCGATGCAGACCCTGGCGACGGAAGCGACGGAGTTGATGTTGTTGGTGGTGGTGATCATAAATAACTCAAATACTAGAAAAACACATTATCCTATAAAAAAAAGGTCGCACTTCTGTCACTTCCCCACCCAAAAAGTTGTCACTTCCGAAAGTTGGTGGCTTCTTGCCGGTGGACTTGCCTCTGGTGGTGCAGCTATTGCAAAGAGTATTAATAGTGCTGAAAATGCAATGAAAGAATTTGAAGAAAATAAGCGGCATAACAGAAAAATGGAAGCCATTGCTTTAAGCAATGTGCTCTATCTAAGACCATATCAAAAGGGATATGGTATATCAACTGACTTTCCAAAAAACTTTTAATTCAGCTACCTAATAAGCCGGTCTCAAAAATAGACATTGTGACTTTTGCACACAAACATATCCCCTTTTTCCGATGTGTATTTATGAGAGACTCATTACCAAAACGAGTACGGAAAAGCGAATGTGGTATTGTTAACTTGGACATTTTAACTGGAGCTGGAACGCATTGGGTAGCTTACTACAAAGCAGATAAGCAAATCAGATATTTTGATAGTTATGGAAATTTACCTCCACCTTTAGAGCTTATTAGATATTTGGGAGAGAATATAAAATACAATTATAAGCCAGTTCAACGATTCGGTTCTTTTTAACTGTGGGCACTTGTGTTTAAGATTTCTATTACTGCAGCATAAAGCTGCTGATTTAAATTAACTTGTATTCAACTTTAAACAAATAAATGAATAATATTCAGATTATGCTTTATTTTATTTTAGTATATAACAACTATATATTGTTATACAATCTTTAGTGTGATTAGAGTGTGTGTATTGTTTAAATCGGAAACGATCGGAAAACCCGCGTTAAACTGTGTTAAACCACATAAAAAACCATGATAAACAGCATCAAAAGCTTGAAAACCAGAAACCACCTCTAAAGGTGTTTTCGGTTCAGATCTGGTTTTTTTAATTCAAAATTAATGCGCATATACTGAAAGAATTGACAAAAACAAGAAACACGCTAAAAATAAGATTTCAAAGCATTAAATTAGGTAGAGCCGCAAATGAATATCAATTAGAGAAACGTTTAAGCCAATAACACAACCTCTTCAGAAAATATTTAGAGGGAATATAATAGCAAATCAGCTGATCAAAGTAAAAAAAAAAGGAAGAAGGACAATTAAATAGGAGGAATGAAATTAAGAGCGGTGAAAACTTTAGTAGTATTGGTGAATATTATGATGCACTGGAAAGAGGAATATCTGAGCTCCAAAGTAAAGATTTATCGGTATGAATGAAAAATCGTGAATTAAAATCTATAATATAAGCATAGAACTGGTTTTAGCAGATAATAAATAACATTTGTAGCACATTAATTCAATGCCCAACAGTCCAGACACCAAAGGGTTGACGTGGTAATGCAACCGGTCATTAGCACCAAGCGAAGAGAGTTATAATACACCGATACAATTAGTAATGTGGACTATAATCAAACGAATGAAATAACTGATGAGTTATTTAATCTTAGTTTAAATGATTTGAAACGTCAGAAAAAGCTGGTTAGAACATTTGGACCTACTAAAAAAAAGTGGACAAATTAACTTGGGGAGTTCTAAATAAAAAATCAGTGCATGTGACCAGTTTGATGTCTTTTTGTTTTTCTACGTTTTCCATCGTTTTTCCATATACAGCGTTAAATAATTTGAAAAAGTCTTTATCAAAATTATTTTTTGCTAATGTTCTGTGAAATGTATTTAAGTCCATATACTTTTTATGCCAGGGAGACTGCTTAAACTCCTGAAGATTTCTGTAATGGATAGGATACTTTATTTCTGACCTAAGGTCAGCAACAAGTTTTTTAACTTTAGCCTCGGAGTAGGCTTCTGGTTGGACGGTCAAAAAGGTCATTATGGTAATCGTGAAGAGAGTCTGGATACAAAAGATCTACCTCGAGAATGTACCCAGACTCTGAATTATCTTTGATAGATGAAATTTCAAATGCATTTAATTCTTCATCATTCATCCATCTAAAACCAGAAGATGGGAGATGTTGAGACATTGCCCAAACATATAAATTATTGGCATCTAAATACATCAGGAATTCTGATGTAAGACTTTGACATCCAAAAACTGACCAGACTTTTTGAGCGTGGGAATAGTCTTCGACTGAACATTCTGTGTTTGTCAAAGTGTTGAAGAATTTATCTCTGGGGAAGAACTGACTCATCTAACCTGCTCTCTGAGTCAATATACTCATAAGGAAATAACCCCTTCCCAAAATGCTTTAACGTTATTGAAACTGGCTATATCTAGATTACTACTAAGTGCACCTAGACTTGATGCCATGAAACGGAAAGTATCTAAGAATCTAATTTCAAGGTTTTTATCATGGGATGCAATATGAATATATTACTTCTTATTAAGGGGGAGTACTTTTATATCACCTACAACTTTATTTAATTCTCTAACGAACAAATGAGAATCATAGTTGGAAAAGTTGTGGAAAAATACAGGAACAAAAGGTGCAATTTGAAAATTAATGTTGCAGGCATTATGCGCTGCACCCCTATACAACCCAGTTAAATGGCAATGATCCCTAACTCGATCATTGACAAAAATCTTTTCGCAGAAGTGACAAATGACTGCATTTTGAAAACTAAACTCATCTGCACTCATATTTATGGGCTTGATGGTGCTTAGATAACAGCTATAAATATCGTTTACATCTCTGATAAGAGACTTGACGAATTTTATACCTGCATCTACCCCAGTTTCTAAAACAAGCTTATCTAACATTGGGTTAAAGGCGCACTTTATATAGCACGAATAAGCTATGTGTGATGTAAGTTGGCGTCTTACAAGTCTGGAAGTATAAAAACAAACATATATGTTTTAGAATTTATTTTTTTTTTTTTAGCAAAGAGTATTTATTTAAATATTACCTTGAAAAATTTTTTTATCCACACAAAATGTGCGCGCTCCTCGGTCTCCAGCAACATTAGGCTAATGTGGGTATTCTTCTCCATCTCCGTCACATACAATGGTCCGTTGACTGCATTGGACTGCTCATCGAATTAGAAAACATTGATGCTAATGTTTTGGTTTTGAGCTTCAAAAATTTGTATCTGATCCAATGGTAGTGGGAAATTCAAATTCGAAAAATTGAGTGTGAGCGCTTCATCAATTTTGATCAAGTCGCTCTCAATCCCATCAACTTTGTACGCTGAGCATCGTGCATGTTAATTATTGGTGTTTTAAGGGCTGATATTAATGCCCACTTAAAGCCAAATGCATCAGCATTTTTAACATTAATTAATGCTTTTTTATTCCTCAACATTTTAGACGTTTCAATAAAGCTTGAAACCTTAAGTGGAGTATATTTATTAATGTTTACTTCCAGTCTTAAGATTTGCGAGTGTCCAACCACTGTCCTTTTCTTCAAATTCATCCATTTTCGCGCAAATGATTGATGAATGATCTTTAATTGTCTCTCCCAGATCAATAGACGCTGTTATGACACTCATATTAGACTGATGAGATTTAATTGTAATCAGCAATTCATCATCATCAGCGAATATAATATACTCTGCAAAGAGTTCTATATTCATTTTGCATGCTGTGTGAGTTAGCAATACATTATGAATTAATGGAAGAGTTTCTTGAGCTGCTTCACCCAGAAGCTCTGTTGGATCGACTACATTTTTGTGTTTATTCTCAAATGAGAATGTCGAAATCCGATTCTTAAATCCGCTCGTAATTAATTTCCTCAGACTATTTATTGGTGTAAAAACGAGCATCTTGTGGGAATTGGAGCGAAGATGTGCGCTCCTTTTTGAAGATGCAATTTCTATATTGCATGCGATGCAGACCCTGGCGACGGAAGCGACGGAGTTGATGTTGTTGGTGGTGGTGATGGAGTTGATGTTGTTGGTGGTGGTGACGGAGTTGATGATGGAGCTGGTATTGGTGGTGATGGGATTAAGAGTGATGCTGTTGCTGTTGAAGATGAAGTGGGTTGGATTATTAGGGATGATTGTATTAGCCACATAAGTAGAATTAATTCGGGCGGCTTTGTCCTTTGGCCGAGTTATTCCGAGAGACATAGTTGAATCCCACGATGGCGTTCACGTTGTTGTTCTTATTATTGAACATTTCAATCGGTTGTTTTTTTGGTTTTGTTTTAAACTTTGAATGCACAACACACACGAGTTGACGATTGTAGAGTTCGAAAACTACAAAGGTTTTTAGAAATCAGAATCCAAAATATTATATATCCGCAGGCTATTATTTCAAAGGTGCACAAAGCTACACAGGCTATTATTTCAAATTATCACTGTAAAAAGGGAAAGAACAAAACACGCGAAGAAGGTACCAGCACGTGGCAAATGTACGTGCGAAGTACCTACTCAACAACAGTTTACACCAATAATACTTTAATTATTGTGTGGGAAAACATTCAGGTGTGAGGTGTCCTATACATTGACAAAAAAGTGACAAAAGAGAAGCGAGCATAACCTTTCCACTGATCATTGCACCCACCCTCAGAAATCAAATCATGTACATGCACAACAGTGCGCCAGCTGCTAGCTGATCTTCTTGATTCTAACACACACAGGTTACACGCCTAGCACACAATATCCTCCTTAAAACCACAATCACGTACGCACACACAAGTGCTGCTGAGTGGTCCTCCACCTCATGCCAACCCACGATAAAAAACAGGTCAGCCATAAATCTATACCCTTCGATCATAAATGACTCATACGTGATACAAAATCACACATTTTCCTATAAAAAAAAAAGGTCGCACTTTCACACAAAAGTATACACCGAACTGGACAACTGAAATTTTTTAAATAAATCAAATACAAAAATACCAATCCAACTACATACATACTGGAAGACTATCAAAGTGCAGTTCTGAAATGACGTTTCTATAATGAAGAGTTGAGGAAAACAAAATTTCCAAGCACTTGAAAATATAATAAGGCGTCAAATGATCAGACCTCTTGGATAAATATCAATGGAGTTCTATAAAAAAAGACTTAAAAATGTACGTGTTGTGAGGAGCCATGTCACCATGCACTGGTGAGCATGCATGTATAGGTATATTTGTGATCAAAACATATACAGTGTCTAACAGCTAAACTGGTACAGCGCCTAGCAAAAAATGTAATTGCCTGCCATAAACTAATTATTCAATATTTTTCAAAAATTCCAAAGACCGATGGCAGGTACATATATTAACTACCATAATGAATATATGATCCCAATAAATTGGGGTTTTCCCACCGGCTAGGCCAGGTTATGTTAAAAAGTACCTTAATTTATGGTTTCATATTATTTGGAACAATGGCGTTATGGACACCTGGGTGCCATAAAACCCGGATTTTTTACGTCATGTTGATTATTTTCGGTATAAATAGACCAATCCTTTGTAGTCAGTTTAGTTATATCCTCCATATCGGGTGCAACCAGCCAGCAAGGACTATGGACAAACGGACTACCATTGAGCAACGGAATCTCATCCTGGAACACTTCAAGATTGGATATTCACATCGCCAAATAGCTAAAATGGTAAATCTAAGCACCATAACTGTATTCAACATCATTCGGCGCTTCGTCGACGAAAATCTGATAGAGGACAAGGGCAGAAAGGCACCAAACAAGATTTTCACCAACCAGGAGGAGCGGGGGATCATCAGGAAAATAAGGGCAAATCCCAAGCTATCGGCTCCAAAACTGACTCAACAGGTGCAGGATGAAATGGGGAAAAAGTGCAGTGTGGAAACTGTGCGCCGGGTTCTGCGCAACCATGACTTCAATGCCCGAGTACCACGGAAGAAGCCCTTTATAAGCGCAAAAAATAAAGGGACTAGGATGACGTTCGCCAAAACCCACTTGGACAAGGATTTGGAGTTCTGGAACACATTCATATTTGAAGATGAGCCCAAATTCAACATTTTTGGCTCAGACGGATGGAATTATGTGTGGGGACAGTCCAATACTGAGCTGAGTCCTAAAATCCTAAAGTCAACAGTCAAGCACGACGGAGTTAGTGTCATGGTATGGGCATCTATCTCGGAAGCCAGTGTCGGGAATTTGGTGTTTTTTGAAACAACAATGGACAAGAGTGTGTATTTTAATATATTAGAGGAAAATATACTCCAAAGTGCCGAGAAGCTAGGAATCCGGCGAACTTTCCCGTTCTACCACGACAACGACCAGGACAACAGCCAATCATAAGTCCGGATTAGTACAGTCCAGGCTTATCTGGAGCTGCCCCCACATGATAATTCCACAGACCCAGTCTCCAGATTTAAATGTTATTTGAAATTTGTGGGCTCTGCTGGAAAATAAGATCCGGAATCACAGATCCGATCTCAAGAATGCTCTGCTGGATGAGTGGATCAAAATCAGTCCAGAAACTACCCGGAAGCTGGTATCTTCGATGAATAATAGGTTTAAGGGATGTTATTAAGGCTAAAGGATATCATACTAAGTATTAATATCCTTATTTAAGTTTTTATACACCTAATATGTTACTTTTCCAAGACTGTTCCAAAAAAGCTTTTACATGTATTTTGGATATGTTTTCAGTTTTTGACTAATTTTAGTTAATTAATTAATATATTAATAAAAACTGAAGTTTCCTTTTCAAACGTGATATAACATAAAACAAATTGGCATTTAAACATTTTGCGTTTGTTTTTTTGTTTAAACCTTATAGCACTTTAAATTTTTTGTTAGGCGCTGTTCCAGTTGGGCTGTGAGACACTGTATATGTATGCATGTTCACGAACGGGCATACAAAATGCCCGTGAGCAGGTTATATGCGCCCTCACAACAACTGGCATTCAGACCGAAATCCGGCCCTGATGCAGTTGCGGCGAATTCGCTCTCTTTCGCCCCTCTCCCTTTCTAACGCAGGTGTTCAGCCATTTGAACGTGTCTGACACATATGTCCATCAGGACATGTGCCGTTAGTGTGTGAGGAGTATTGCGGGAGCAATACTGTTGTCCATACTCACACTGACGGCAGTCAATGGCTGGCGCCAGCAAAAGGGCAGTGGAAAAGTACCAGGAAATCACGCCACCAGAAGATCACGCCACCGGGGTACAGTCGCGGCAAAAGGTGGCCAGCCGAGGCCTATAAAAGGAGCGCCGCCGCACAAGGCAGGAGAGTTGGAATTAGATACGCGGCTGCGAAAGTGAACACGCTGTGAGAATAAACACGCGAGGGAGTGTAAATTAAACAAGAGAGGATGCGCGCATATACACAGTGCGATCATATGTGCGAGTGAAAGCCAGAGACACTAGGGAAAGTGCAAGGACATCGAGGTCCTGTAACAGTTGTGAAGTGTATATCCATGCCACGCTTGAATTGTGGCAACAGGCGATATTCGCAAGAAACCAGACGAAGCAAACGAGGCTTGGTCTGTGCTGAGCCAGAGAGTGACACGCGAATCCTGACTCACCAGAGTACTATTGGCGATCCTTGAGGAACAAGGAAACCACTAGTCCGGGTGAGCATCAGGAGTGCTGTACTAAATCTCTGGCGGGCAGGCTGAGACCCGGGCTTGCGTAGCTGGCGGGCGGAGTGCCTGGGGCAGATTTTAGCGCACAGGAGCTCGCTTCCAACTGCCAGAGGACACCGATGTGTGGCGAGACGACACGGACGGGCAGATTGTAAATAAATAAACCCAACCGTGTAAAATATAGAAATAAGTCAATAAAGCAAGTTTTAATATATATGCACCGACTGTGTTGTTGATTGTTGCAAACGCAATATAAATTTATTGCTCGAACCCTCAGCTCGACTGAGTTTTAGCCTAGCTAAAATCCAACCTAGCAAATAGGTTCGTTACAGTGTGCGTACTCTTAATACATTAAAATGACATGAAAAGTATTGATTTGTGATGAACCTGTCAGTAATTTCCTTTAAACCTTTCGGACATGTGCATTAAGGTTTTCGGTACTCAGTATAGAGAATTTCGGATATAAAAGAATACAAGTATATCATTCAAAAAGATGGCGAGGAACATTCAAAAGCTGTTCAACTTTATGGACGACGATGAGAATTCAATGGATTTTCACTTGGGACAGCTGATGCCCTGGCCTGGCAAATAAGGAAGTGAATCCTTAGTTCACACCAGAGCTGAGTCCATCGGAAGGGATTGAGCTCCTAGAAATTTCTCCCAGACGACGCTTCTAAACACAAGAAGCAAAAGCTTGAAGACCAGGAAACCGCCATCGATATAACCGAGGAGGGCAAAAAATGGAGCCCACCTTCGTTGAGCGCCTTGCCGAGGAGACCATTGCTGAGAAATGGGAGATAAGAAGATTTTTTATGCTGACGATGTGCTAGAAAATTCACCAGCATTTTTCAACTTTATTGAAAATATTTAATAATAATAATAATAAATACAAATTATCTTAAGTCTCAAATCAAATCGTGTTCCATCTTTAATTTCCGTTTAAATAAAAAAAAAACATCATAAAATATATATTTCTTTGTGTTATTATTTATTGTAACATATTCCACAAATACATACATGCATACACATACACTTTATTTTCAGCTTCATGAATTCACGCAGATACACAAGCACACACTTACAACTTAAAGTTGTTTTTCTTATTTTATGCGTATACATATTGTGAATCTTAGATCTAAACATCAAAATGCTATCACAAAATGTATTTTTTCAAATAGACATTGCTTGTAGGTATTTATAGTCAACTTATCTAACGCAGACTTTTTGACTCCATTTGACTTTTTATGCACCCACCCCCTCAAGAGACAATGCATACATTTTGGCCCTAAGACCCACAAATTCCAACATTCTTTTCCCACTGTTTTCATCCTTCATCATTCCTAACACTTTCTTATTGCACCTTCTGATCTCATATTTTTTTTGAAAGTTCTTCCGGATAGTCAGATGTATCAAATATCATTTCTACATCTTCCGCAATATCTTTATAGAAATCCTTAGTCTCAATTGAATATATGAATCAGTCCGTATCCATATAATTCAATGAAACTTTATCTTGAAACTTTAGCTTCATGTAATCATTATAAAAATTATACATTTGTAATTTTGAAAGTTCGAGAACTGTAACATCTAAGTACATAGGCTTATCATAGACGTTATGGAGACGATTCATTTGAATCGCATACATATCTTAAGAAAATGATGCTGAACTATGGAAATTGGCCTTTGCAATGAGGGCACGAGCACCATATCTATTACGATTTGTGGTTTCCCACGAAGGTGCCAGTTTGATATCTTTACGTTTTTCTATGTTTTCCATCGTTTTTACATAGACTGCATTATTTAACAATTTGAAAAAATCTTTTCTAATTATTTTTTGCTAATGTTCTGTAATATGTATTTAAGTCTATATACTTTTTAAGCCAGGGAGACTGTTTAAACTTCAAAATTTTATGTATTTTTCTCAATATTAAACCATTTCTTAGGCATTGTTGAAGATTTCTGTAATGGATAGGATACTTTATTTCTGACCTAAGGTCAGCAACAAGTTTTTTAACTTTAGCCTCCGGAGTAGGTTTCTGGTTGGATGGTCAAAAAGGTCATTATGGTAATCGTGAGAGAGTCTGGATACAAAAGATCTACCACGAGGATGTATCCAGACTCTGAATTATCTTTTACAGATGAAATTTCAAATGCATTTAATTCTGCATCAGTCATCCATCTAAAAAAAGAATATGGAAGATGTTGAGACATTGCCCAACCACATAAATTATTGGCATCTAAATACATCAGAAATTCTGATGGCTTAGTGCTGTCGTAATTCTCCATATACATAAGGTTGGCTTTTGAATATCGCCTACAGCACTGAATCAATCCGCCACGAATACCATTTTGGATGAACCTATACATATTTATATCACTTAATAATTCCAGTTCAATTTTTGTTGTCTTTAACATTGCATCCCATGAGAGACCGGGTGTAGTATAATAGTGGGCGGGATCTAATGATTATATTTTCTTGCAAATTGCTCGAAAATATTGGAAGACAGTAATAGATCATCAGTCTATTCCATGTAATCTTTAATACTTTGACATCCAAAAACTGTCCGGACTTTTTGTCCACGGGAATAATCCTCGAGCGAACATTCTGTATTTGTTAAACTGGGGGAAGAGCTGACTCATCTAATCTGCTCTCTGAGTCAATATGCTCATAAGGAATTACCCCCTTCCTACGCATTAGATGAAATTCACCATATAATGGGAAAAATGCTTTAACGTTATTGAAACTGGCTATATCTAGATTACTACTAAGTGCACCCAGACTTGTTGCCATGAAGCGGAACGTATCTAAGAATCTAATCTCAAGATTTTTGTCATGGGATGCAATATGAATATATTTTGATAGTGAAATGTACTCCTTGTTAAGGGGGAGTGCTTTTATATCACCTTCAACTTAATTTACTTCTCTAACAACCAAATGAGAATCATATTTTGAAAAGTTGTGGAAAAATACGGGAAGAAAAGGTGTAATTTGATAATTAATGTTGCAGATATTATGTGCTGCACCCCTATACAACCCACTTAAATGACAATGATCCTTAACTCGATCATTGCTAAGAATCTTTTCGTGTGTGACAAATGACTGCATTTTGAAAACTAAACTCATCTGCACTCATATTTATTGATGTTAAGGTGTTTAAATAACAGGTCTTAATATCGTTTACATCTCTGATAAGAGTTTTTAAAACAAGCTTGTCTAACGCCGGGTTAAAAGCACACTTTATATATTATGAATAGGCAATAGGGATATGTTGAGAAGTTGCTACAACATTCTCTCTCAGTTGTGGATTGAGGGGGTTATCCAACACTGAAAATCTGCATATAAGGTACATCTAAACTACGATTAAAATTCTTAAAATTAAGACTTGCTTTTTCCTCCGAAGGGGTGTTGACACAACCTTGCCACACTGTTGTCGGTGGTCGGCATGCATCCTCTCATTGCGTGAATAAAGAAATCATGCAGAAGTATAACTGTGACTTGTGTGATATGAGTTGGCGTCTTACAAGTCTGGAAGTATATAAAAACAAATACATATGTTTAAAAAAATGTTGTTTTTTAGTAAAGAGTATTTATTTAATATAAATGCGCGCGCTCCTGAGTCTCCAGCAACATAAGGCTTATGTGGTTTTTCTTCCCCACCTCCGTCACAAATAATGGCCTGTTGACTGCATTTGACTGCTGATCGAATTAGAAAACATTGATGCTAATGTTTTGGTTTTGAGCTTCAAAAATTTTTATTTGGTCCACCGGCAGTGGACAATCCAAATTTGAAAAATTTAGCGTTAGTGCTTCATCAATTTTTATTAATTCATTCTCAATCCCATCAAATTTGTATGCTGAGCATCGTGCAGGTTGGTTGTTTAGTGGTGCTTTAAGGGCTGATATTAACGCCCATTTAAAACAAAATTCATCCGCATTTTTAACATTGATAATCGCTTTCTTGATTGCCAACACTTTGGGTGTTTCAATAACGCTTGAAACTATTTGTTTTTAGAAAAATGTGTGGTTTTATATAACGTATGAGACATTTATGATCGAAGGGTATAGATTTATGGCTGACCCTTTTTTATTGTGGGTTGACAGCAGGTGGAGGATCACTCAGCAGCACTTGTGTGTGCGTACGTGATTGTGTTTTTAAGGAGGATATTGTGTGCTAGGCGTGTAACCTGTAACCTCTGTGGCATAGGGAGACACACTATACGACTGGAACTTAGAAACGAGGAGAGGCACAGACTCAACAGCGCTGGTCTCCTAGTTGGTTATAGTCTTGTACGATTTAAACAAATTATAACCACGGGCATGAACAGCCTTAGGATACTCACCGGTCTATTGACAGGACACTGTAGACTAAGGAGTCACATAACAAAATTGGGTATATATAGTAGCGATCTGTGCAGGTTTTGTGAAAGAGGAGGAATCCTCGATGCACATCCTAGAAGAATGTGTCGCCATAACTAGAAGAAGAAGAACCATCCTAGGGGCGCATGTTTTGAATCGCAAAAACATAAAAGACCTCAACCCAACAAAGATCCTCACGATCGTGCGGGAATTGGGGCTGATGGAAGAGCTATAGGCTCAGAAGGGGGCACAACAGATCAAATAGGTCACGGTGCAGCTTCCCACCAATAATAATAATAAATTACGGATTATAATAAAATATAATACAACTTGCGCGTTTCTTAGGGCCCATACACAATCGGAGAAAACTTTTAATTTCAGCGTATCTGATCGTGGACATTCAAAGTCTTAAATTTTGATTACACACGTCTTTAGAAACTTTATCTTTGAAAGGCTCCCGAAGATAGTTTCTGACTTCTAAAAAGCTATCATTTCCATTATTCCAACAGAGATTGTGCTGATTTCTAGTTAACCATATTGGCGTTTTACGGGCCTTCTGCGTTAGTCTAAGAAAATCATATGTCGGTCTTATAAGGTAATGAATATCATGATAATAACTATTCTTAAAAACAAGAGCAATTTCTTTTAGTATAAAATAATAGTCGCAATTTAAAAAAAAAATCCTTGAATTTCGACAACTACTTGATTCTCCATCGAATTGATTTAAACAATACGCTGAACTAATCCTGTTAATGGTGAATACTCAACTAACCGATCATGCATAAGCAGACAATATACTTTAGTGTTTCTCACACTTGCACTCTCTAACTCGATGGAAACTCTGATATCGATCGGTCCTGCTTTAACAGACTCATTCTGATGTGTTAGATCTATGACAGCAATCGGTGCTTTTTCCTTAAATTCCTTAGGTGCTTTGCTTGGAAATTTGCATACATATCATACAAAGTTGCAAATCGTTCACGATTAAAATTTATATTCATATCATCATAGTAATATGTTTCAGAGTTCAAGTACACTTTCAAGTCTCGCAATTGATCTTGAATCAATTTATTATCCAGTATAAAGGCAATTATAGCGCAATGAGGCTGTTCTCTATTGGCTGCAAGTTGTACATTCCACACATGATGAGAACCTTCTGCTAGTGTTGGATTGAGATAACAATCCCAAAATGCAAAATGCTAGTGGTAGTGAGCCTCCATTTTTTATTATATGTAATTTTAGTAATTTCTTCTCATCACTGAGATCAATATGTGGTACTTTCCATGTAATATCAGATTTATTTAATTTATACTCAATACTTCCAATTTTACTATGATATACATCATTATTACGAATAAGATGTTTAGGGATGAGTGTATACATTTGACATAAAGCACAAGCAAGCATTGGTGCTAGAATACTTTCATTTTCTGAAAATGTGAAATATCCCACCCCTTTTATTGGGTTCACGAGTGTTTTCAAGTAATTATATTTTGGTTGATGTAAATCAAGACTCTGAATATAAATAAATATTTTCAAACTTTAGTCCATTTGGGCATTCAAACTGATCATTACATCTGTTTTCCCACAATTAACCTTAAACTGTATTAAACCACATGAAAGCCGTGATTAACCATATGACAAACTGCATCCAACCGCTTGAAAATCAGAAACCACATGTAAAGGTGATTTTCGGTTTAGATCTGTTGGGTTTTTAATTAAAAATGAATGAGCATATACTGAAAGAATTGACAAAAACAAGAAACGCGCTAAAAATAAAATTTCAAAGCATTAAAGTAGGTAGGGCCGCAAATGAATATCAATTAGAGGAAACGTTCAAGCCAATAACGCAACATCTTCAGAAAATTGATAGAGGGAATATATTAGCAAATCAGTTGATGAAAGCAAAAAAGGAAGAAGAGGAAGGGTAAGTAAATAGTAGGAATGAAATGAAGTGATGAAAACTTAATAGTATTGGTGAAAATTATGATGCACTGGAAAAAGGAATATCTGAGCTTCAAACAGAAGATTTATCGTTAGCACCAAGCGAAGAGGGTTATAATAAACCTGATGCCATTAGTAATCACGCGAATTAAATAACTGATGAGATCTTTAATCTTAGTTTTAATGATTTAGAATGTCAGAAAAAGCTCGATAAAACATTTGGACCTACTAAAAAAAAGTGGACAAATTATTTTGGGGAGTTCTAAAATATTTATTTTCCATAAGAAAATTGAACTGGAAATTGAAAAGTAGAATCTTACTCCTGGATTATACTCTTTGATTTACTTGAAAGATCCTAAAGGTTATGATGAAACGGATTTGGATGTATATCAGAAAATTTTTATCAAAAACTATAGAAAAATGCATCTACCTGATGGCCCGCTTAAGGGAAATCGTTCAAAAAAGTACACTCAATAAATAAAAACAAAAATTTTCTCAAAAATTTATGACCCCAGTGCAATGTCAACACCTCTAAATAAGAAATCCATGCATAAGGGTGGAAGTTTTATGACACTCAGTTCAACTAAGCCAAATCATGTATATTAGGATGATCCAAATTAGATCGTTGATAAACTTAGACTTTTAGTTGGCTCACAGGCAGCTGGTAACGCTACTCATAATAATGAAATCGATTCGATAGTTGAAGAACTTCGTGAAGCAAAAATTATTTATTGAATAAATAATACTTCAATACTAAATATAAATTTAAATATCGACTCTTTAATATTGGTTAATAAAATATATAAATAATGTGTCTTGTGTGTGCTATGAGTTATAATCTACAGGACGAACTTTTAACAAGTTCGGACATTCCTCAAATGAGATAAATAAAGAGTAAAGTAATTTCCACTTGGTGGAAGTCTATGTGGAAAATGGTCACAGCAATGGTACTAAATACAAACTGCTTAAAAATTGTCGAAAGGAAGCTGGCCTTATTCTCGTTAAATAACAAAGTAAATAAATAAATAAAAATTAAGGTAAAACTAAATATGAAGAAAAATAAATAAAAAGAGACTCATGAGTAGAGGAATTACATGCACCAGCCCGTAAAAATTTTAAACGCCGAAGAGTTATTATGAAGGAAATCGATGGTACTGGCATGCAGACTTAGCAGAAATGCGACAGTACTCATCATCGAATAAAGGATATAAATTTATATTGACAGTTACTGATACGTCTTCGAAATATGCATGGGACAAGCATTGAAAACAAAATCTGCGAAAGAAGTTGAACGCGCATTCTCGGGCATACTTAAGGTTATCGAATTCCAAAGAATTTACAGACCGATGATGGAAAAAAATTTTTTAATACAGACTTTTAGAGTTTGTGTAGAAAACATAACATCAATCATTACTCAACTTTTAGTGGTCTTAAGGCGTCAATTGTTAAGCGTTTTAATAGAATGCTTAAAGAGATGACGTGGAGAGAGTTTAGTTATTGTTTGTGTATATTTGAAGGGAAGCAGTCTGCACATACACTGACTACTAAAAGGCGTCGCAACTAGCACTTGTAACTAGTTGGACTTTACGGAGAGGGAGGTCCTTCGTTCCGCACAGTAAATGCGATGGTAGAAATGAATGAATAGACTTGTATGAAGAAAAATGCATCGTTTTTATACAGAATTTTTAGAAGATAATGTTTGCTTAGGATTAGCTATGCTATCTGCGGGTTGACCTAAATAATCAATCGTTATCTATGCGTGCACAGATACCAAGTCTTAAACTGATCTTATTTATGACGCTGACTGAGCTACTCTCAGCTAAGTGCAGGCCGCTCAAGTGCAGGCCGCTCAACATATTTCTTATCGCAATCCACGGATTGGGTGTACTTTATTACTGTGTACGCTGCAGATAGCGCAGGCCTTATGATTTAAATGAATCTAAACATTCTCCTGGCCGTTGAATCGGTGATCAACCATCATCTAGATCCAGTGTGAATCGTCTTGGGGATGCTGATGGCACGGGTGTAATGGCAGCCTCATTCCTTGTAGCTGTTGGTTGCAAGGTCCAAAAGCGTTGTTTCCGTAGTGTATAGGCAAGTATCATAAGGACGGATACTACTAAAACAGCATACGCGGCGATATGATGATGTTGTGCTGAACTTATTTGGTCGGGCAGCTCTTGTTCGTTGAGTGCGTTCAATTTTAGCTGCAAGTCATTCAGATCCTTATCTTCTTGTACCTTGTTCTCTGATATGTTTATTTGAATCGTGTTTGGCTTGATTATGTTGCCAAAATGAGCATAGCCTTTTCTCACATGAATTATAATTATGTTGAAAGTACTGATGCTAATTTCTGAGTTGCGTGCAGTACAACCTGATGACAACGATAGGAGTCCGGTGTCCATCAGTTGTATAGTAGACGGGGTTCCTTTGCATACGGCTTGTAGTTTCATTACAGAATGCGTTGCAAAGATCCAATTATTAGGATGGTGTGTTTTTGACCATACCATTTTGGTTGCTCTATGAGTTACTTGACACATTGTTGGTGTTTTGTTGTTAAAAAGTTCAAACTCACACCGATTATTAACATTAAACATAGCTTGATGGTCAATGCATATTTATTCTTCATTTGGTAATGTTCGGCAGCGTTGTAGATCATCTGTTGTGAGTCCCATGAATTGATCCCTGTGGCTGTTTACAGCTATAATAGGTGTTTTAAGCTCAAATAGTCGCCAGCTTGTTGAGTCCCACATCGGAATCGGCACAATATTGAAAAGTTCTAATATTGATGTTGACACTAGTGGTAATCTTATTCTAAATATTACTTGAGTGTCGGTAACTGTACCTTCTGCTCGCATAATTCTGTACAGGTGAATAACGTCAGATGATGTAACTGGTAACATTTGATCTGGCGGCAAATTATGCCGAATTTGATCCAATTGTTCCTTTAATTGATCGGGAGAAATCAAAGTTGGGCTTATTGTACGTTGGCGAATTCCAGTAAGTACGTCCACTATTTCGGATTGCATGCGTTGAAGGCTGGCTGCTAACAGTGTTAATTGAGTTGTTAACGCCAGGTAAGTCTCCGTGAGACGTGCACCAGTGTATTTTCCTCTAGTTTGGCTAATGATAGCAACTTGCTGTTCAAGCAGTTTTAGTCGCTTGTCAGATGCAGATCTTGACTTCTTGACAATGCTAATGGTTGAATCAAGTACCGAAGTTTGATTCTTCAGCAATGTCAGTAAAAATTCTTCGTTTGTTTTTACCTTCTCTATCACCTTGGTCATTTCATTAGCGTAGTTCGAGTCTAATACTCCGAATAGACTGTTCGCCATGTTACCCACTGCTTCAAATGGAGACCGGCGATTTCGTGTATGTTGCATAAGTGAATTTGTCATTTGTAATTCATCATACAAGTGACGAAAGTGCTGAGATATGGAGACATATGGACATATGTGATTATTATTTAATTCCGGGCATATGTATTTGAATTCGTTTATGACTGAATTAAATATTTTCATATCGCGCCAGTATGGTTCCAATTCATAGTATATTACCATGGTCCAGTCAGATACTGCTCTATTCGTTGTTCCAATTTTTTCATAATAGATTCCAGGCTTTGTGTTGAGCCGTGTCACAGATACTGAGTTTGTCAGTACTAAGGGTAACATTAAGAGCAGGATTAACACAGACGAGGTTATGGTTGGCGACGTTAGCCGTTTTCGTTGAACGTGTGGCGCATTGTTTTTATCTGTGTCCTCGGTTTCCTTGAGGGGGCGTTTTCTGGTCATGTCTTCTGAAAATAACGGCCCAATATTGTTGTCTAGCAGTTGCTCGTAAGGCTTGAGCACCGCAGTGCATTTTGTCTTCATGCAGCTCTCGTAATATCATCTTCACTATTGGATCGTTGTAAGGCAGCAAAATCTGGTGCCTTGCATTGTAAGGGAGTGGGGCTTGCTCCAATCTACCTCCAACTCGCATGAGTCCATCTGACCCTTGTATTGGAGAGAGTGATGAGATAGGACTCTTTTTGTCCACTGTGTTGTGACGCTTCAAATCTTTCAGCTCAGCTGTAAATTCAGCTTGCTGTATTGTTTGTAGAATTATATTGCGAGCGCAATCCAGTTCCATTTTACACAGCGTGGTTGTTGCTGATCTGTATCGCTTGCAGGTTCCAGGTTGCTCGGAGAGATGATGGGAGGGGCTACCCATTTGTCTGGAGTGCCTTGGAATTTGCATCTAGTTAAGGCTTTGCAAGTCTTCTCTATAGTTTTTCCACTCGTTCTGAAGACTCGCACGTAATTCCTCGTCCCAGTCGAGTTTTTATCCTCAGAGTCGTTGCATACAAATTTTTGCTTTTACCACGACTGCAGCGAACAGGCCTTGAGGGTCGAAGATCTTTGCCAGCTCCGAACAAATTACACGTTTTGTAATCCTTTTTGTTGTGCTGCCTTGTGTGCGGCCGCAAAGTTGATCCCTTTTTGGCATCCAAATAAGGCCCAATGTCTTAACACTGTAGTGTTTCAGTGCTTCGTCAAGCTTAATATCGCTTAATATGTCGTTCAGTTGGTGTACGATGCCTTTCTGCTGTTTCAAAGTTGTCTAGGGTCCAGAATCGCTCCATTATGGTATTCGTTTCTTCTCCTGTAGCTACTGCACAAATGACTGCAGACGTCTTTGATTCTTTTACTTTTCCAGCCACAACCCATCCCAACTTAGTCTTTTGCATGATTGGACCAGAGGGTATTTTGTGTTGTTGTGGGAGCAATAGTGCGTAATAGTGTTCCGCACCGATAAGCAGGTCGATTTTGCCAGGTTTGTTAAATTGGGGATCTGCCAATGGAAGGGTTGCTGGTATGTTCCAATCTTTATTATTTATGGTTTGGGCTGGCTGATCCATAATAATGTGCGGTAGAATAAATGCTTCGATCAGCAATGTAAAGTCGTTGTATAATGACTTTACCAACAGATTTACACGAGCTCTGCTTGTCTTTTGTTGTCTACCGATGCCTTCAATTCGTAGTGTGGAATCGTGACGGTGCGAATACTCAGCTATATTTTTATCAAGACACTGCACATAACATGCGGATTAAACTTAAACAGCTGGTCGAGATCAGCTGGTGCAGCTACTGGCGAGTTAGAGAGCTTTCTAACGCGAACTTTCGCTCTTAAGCTTTCTAACGCGAACTTTTGCTCTTGAACGGTGAAGTTGGCTGCGCTTGCGTGTTCGGAATGCATTTTTATTATTCTTCCGCATGCTGTCGATGCAAGAAGCAAAAGCAGATCGGTGCCAGAAAATTTAGTTGTTGTACGTGAAAATTTGCACGTGGCGAGAAAGAAAAGAGGCCGTTGCAGAAATTATTGCGCTGACGAATACATTGGACATATTTTTTTTTGCCTTCTTTGGAGATACATTTTTTTTTTTGCCTTTGGATATATTTTTTTGTCTTTGGATATGTATTTTTTTTTCCCTTTGTATTTAATTTCGATTCAATTATAAAAGTATAAAATGGAATAATTTGTTATTATTAAAGGCACCTTAGGTTTGTAGCACCGCAGGCTTCTTAGGGTAGGATCCAAAATTGCAATAGATTCCTACAAGGTTGGGTGGGTAAAGAAGGATAACTCTAACACCGTAATTCTCCAACTTTAGATAGGCTATAAGCAACACAGTCCGTTCCATTTGTATGGCTCACCTTCTTTATCCCGTTCTCCTCGTTCTTCCCTGTCTACGAAATTATTAATGTAGCACCGTTTGTTTAGGCAGCACAATACCCACGCCAAATTTCCCTGAGCAAGGCCGCCCCAAATAGTAGACAGGGTGTGCAAGCCGAAACGACATTGAAAGTGTCCGTTACATAATAATTGGCGCCCAACGTGGGGCCCGACCGATTGGTCGTTTCCGAACAAATGCAAACCGATTGGTTTTGTTTCATTGTATGTATCACTGCTAGGATAATCTTTATTATCCTAAGATAAGGTGAACACCCCGCGCTTCCCACCTCACCTTTCCACATTCCTTTTTTGAAACCATATTCCACCCACATTATATTTTGCAATTAAATCCGTTCGGTACCTTCTGTTTACTTCGGAAATGCTGGAATTCTGATTATCGTCGGAGCCAGACCAGTAGATAGAGTGGTTCCAGAAAGTTGATTTCATTTTAGAGTCTCTTTCTAATGAAAGAAAATTTCTAGACATTTAATCAATTCTTTTGTTTAATCTCGAATTGCGTTGGAATTTTAGTTCTGATTTCAGTCGGTCCTAAACCAGGCAATCGATATTTAAATAATAATAATTTATATTCCGGACCTAAATTGAGATTTGCTCAGACTGGAGCTTTTCGGCCTGTTCCTCTTTAGATTGGGTAATATACACTCTTATATATTTTTATAGTAAATTCTGTGTACGAGTCTGATATGTTTATACGCCGTCAATCATACCTGCGGTACCAGACCTTTTGATAAGTCCTTATTAATTATTCAGCGTTTATTTCGATATAGTAAATTTCGTCACTTATATATATATCTCACTTTTCCGACCACAAAACCACTTTACCGACATTTTATTTTGCTATGGCTGTCAGACGTAGCGCGGAAGATCAAAGATCCGCAACCCCTAGTGAGCCTGGCATATGTACAATTTGTAATGATACCAGGTCAGATAGTGAATTTGTAGAAACACCCAGTAAACACAAGTTTCACCGATGGTGTCTATTAGAGTGGTTAGTGAGCAGTGAATCATGTCCTGTGTGTAGGCAATACTGCTCCAAAATCATGATTCAAATAAGAGAAGGCACTACGACTGATACCAATACCCCGTCTGGTAAAGACCACACTAGTATCACGAAAGCAAGTTCTGGGTATTAAAAAATTTCGCATGTACATCGACGGACATCGTTTCACCGTAGTCACCGATCATGCAAGCCTTCGATGGTTGATGGACCAATCTGACCTTAGTGGTAGATTAGCGCGATGGGCGATAAGTCTCCAAGGTTACGGCTTCAGTATTGAACACCGCAAGGGAAGCCAAAATGTGGTGGCTGACGCCCTATCCCGTTCGTTTGAGTCAGTAGTCGAGGTTGCTAACATAAATGCTAAAGCTCTACCCGAAGTGGATCTGCAATCCGAAGCATTTCAGTCAGCAGAATACTGTGCTTTGCGAGATAAATTTAAGGAATCGAAGATGCCAGACTATCAAGTAATTGATGGTTACATTTATCATCGCAAAGATTTCTCTGACGATAGCTCCAATCAAGGCAATGATTCATGGAAACTGTTAGTGCCCGAGTCTTTGCGAACAGCGTCATATGTTCAGCTCATGATCAACCATCTTCCGCACACGGTGGTACCGCGAAATGTCATGAACGAATACAACGTCATTTGTATTGGCCTAAAATGGTTGTTGATGTGCGTAATTACATTAGCGAGTGCGATACGTGTAAAACAACCAAATATCCCAATCGATCACTTAAACCTCCTATGGGTGCTCGAATTATCAGCGAAAGACCATTTCAGCGGTTGTATTTTGACTTCGTTGGTCCGTTTCCTCGCACAAGAAAGGGTCACATTGGAATTTTCATAATTTTAGATCACTTTTTAAAATTCACCTTTCTGAAGCCCGTAAAAAATTCACCTCCAACGTGATTATCGATTATCTGAATGAAAATATATTCCCATATTTTGGAGTACCAGAGATAGTCGTGAGTGACAACGGTACTCAATTTAAAAGCCGTGTCTTTGACGATTTCCTCCTAACCTTCGGTATTCAACATATATTTACCGGAGCCTATTCACCCCAATCGAACGCCGCCGAAAGAGTGAATCGTTTAATTAATGCAGCTTTAAGAGCCTATATTCGTGCTGATCAGCGAGAATAGGATACCTTCTTAAGTCGCATTAACAGTTCTCTTCGCAATTCTATACATCAATCGATTGGTTACTCTCCCTATTTTATGGTCTTTGGACAACACATGATTTCTCATGGCAAAGATTATAAGTTGTTGAGAAATTTAGAATTGCTAAAAGACAGCACCGCTAGGTTACCCAGAGCTGACGAATTTCAGAAATTCAGGGCTGATGTAGATAAACACCTCAAAAGGCTTATGACAGAAACCAGCGATCGTATAATTTACGGTCACAGGCACGAGCATTTGAAATAGATCAAGAAGTGATCAAGAGAAATTTTCTTTGAGCAAAGCTGCAGCTAATTTTTGCTCTAAGCTAGCTCCTATCGGCGCTAAGGCTCGAATCAAGGAAAAACTGGGCCGATCGATTTACCTCCTAAAGGATATGAATGGAAAGGAGCTAGGAAATTTTCATGCAAAAGACATTTGGTAGCGAGCACTTCCTATTCGCATCCGTTTGATTTTTTTTCGGCTTTTTCAGATCAGACCTGTGGTGTGACGGTGCGAATACTCAGCTATATTTTTTATCAAGACACTGCACATAACATGCAGATTAAACTTAAACAGCTGGTCGAGATCAGCTGGTGCAGCTACTGGCGAGTTAGAGAGCTTTCTAACGCGAACTTTCGCTCTTAAGCTTTCTAACGCAACTTAACGCGAACTTTTGCTCTTGAACGGTGAAGTTGGCTGCGCTTGCGTGTTCGGAATGCATTTTTTTATTATTCTTCCGCATGCTGTCGATGCAAGAAGCAAAAACAGATCGGTGCCAGAAAATTTAGTTGTTTTACGTGAAAATTTGCACGTGGCGAGAAAGAGAAAAGAGGCAGTTGCAGAAATTATTGCGCTGACGAATACATTGGACATATTTTTTTTTGCCTTCTTTGGAGATACATTTTTTTTTTTGCTTTTGGATATATTTTTTTGTCTTTGGATATTGTATTTTTTTTTTTTGCCCTTGTATTTAATTTCGATGCAATTATAAAAGTATAAAATGGAATAATTTGTTAGTATTTAAGGCACCTTAGGTTTGTAGCACCGCAGGCTTCTTAGGGTAGGATCCAAAATTGCAATAGATTCCTACAAGGTTGGGTGGGTAAAGAAGGAGAACTCTAACACCGTAATTCTCCAACTTTAGATAGGCTATAAGCAACACAGTCCGTTCCATTTGTATGGCTCACCTTCTTTATCCCGTTCTCCTCGTTCTTCCCTGTCTACGAAATTATTAATGTAGCACCGTTTGTTTAGGCAGCACAATACCCACGCCAAATTTCCCTGAGCAAGGTCGCCCCAAATAGTAGACAGGGTGTGCAAGCCGAAACGACATTGTAAGTGTCCGTTACACGTTTTAACGCTAATAAAGAGGCGAGTCGGTCTGATATTACGTTAATCTGTGATTCAGAATCCAGCAAAGCCTTGAAAGTAGCTTGTTGTCCATTATTTCCTTGGACTATTACCTTTGCTGTTACAAGTAGATTTATATTTTTGATACTTGCTGATGCTACAATTGGATTTTGTTGCTCCATTGAAGAATTTTCCAAATGCAACAGCACTTGAAGCTTTTAAAACGACTTGGGCAAACCTTTGCCATGTGGTCTCCTTTGAGGCAGTTGACGCATAGTTTTTTTCGTTGGATCCAGCGGCTGTCTTTGCACGGAAATCGTCTCACCGAAATAGGATATGATCAGACCTCTTGCAATAGGGGCAATTCTTCCTTATAGTTGAGAAGGATGCACAACTTGATCCCATCGAATGCCTTTTGGCATTGCTATGTGTTTTGCTTCCGCTAAAACACGAACTCGTTGTTCAAGAAACTGGAGCATGGTATCCAGTTTCTGTATTTGCTTTGAGTTGCTTAATGATTGCTCGTAACAGCGTTTTATTTGCGCTGTCCAGACTTATTTTGAATGACCGCTATTAAAATTGGGTCTGACGTTAAGATGTCTAATCCGAGTCCCTTGAGAGATGCAAAGGACTCCAAAGTGACTATGTATAGTTCCTTAAGCGATTTTGTATTGTCGTTAATGGCTTGTTGCATAAAAAAATCGGTTCAATACCGTTGATGCCATGTCTCTTGGATTGTCGTACACGTCAACCAACATGTTCCATGCGTAAAGGTAGTTATCCTCTTTCAAGTCGATTTGACGTATTAATCTTTCTGCCTCACCAATCAGGCTGGTTTTTAAATACCACATTTTTGAATTGTTGGCATGTTGGTCTTGTGTACCATGGACACAAACATATCAAAGAATTATGTCCATTTTAATGCGAGGCAAGTTTATGTCATTGGTGCACTGCTTATTTTCTTTTGAAGCTAGTGCCCTTTGTACATTTTCTTCTGCCTGTAGATACTCCCTTTGTATCATATCCATTTTCTTCTGGATTTTCAACTTCTTCATACAGCCGAAAATGGACCTCTTGAATTTGTGTCCATAGATTCCTTATGAGCTCTAATGCTGCGTGCTCAATAGGGTGCTTTGGCGCAATGTGCGGTGTAGTGATGCGATCATTGCCCTTTGTCGCCGGCACAATGCAATCACCTTGGGTTCTAAGGTGGATTGCTGACGCTGTCCATCGCCAATCTCGAGCTTCTTGCTTGTGGCTTAATTTATGGTTTCAGCGTCGTTTTGATTATTTCTAAGTACTTTAGAACTGTTGTTCGTATGTCCTCATAGTAGGTTGAAGTATTCATGATTTTTCTGTAGCTCGCCAGAATTTCTAATGACTTCGTCATTTTCTTGGACAACATTCCATTTCTCATTGAGAGAATCTGCTTTAATTTTTGTGATAGCCGGTCTGAGATTTTCTCTCAGCGGAATCTTTTTTATAATTAGATATCAGCAGAACAATCTCATCGCTAATATCTTGCTGGACATCAAGCAACTCATTGATAATTCTTTTTTCTGATGCCTTTTGACTGGTTTTTTGTCGCTTGGTGGTCGTTCAACTAACGAGAGCACACTTTTATCCTGATATTTCGCCTAGCTGAGACAACTTCAGATGGTCTCACTAATACAGATAAAGTCAACTGTTGGGTGTTTGGAGTTTTCTGGTTTTTTTTTTTTTTTCCACTTTTTATTTTGGTGTTTTTGGGGGTTTTTTTTTCCTTTTCACATTTGTGCCAACTGCAGGATTCACGTCGGGGTCACCAAAATGTTTGTGTATATTTTAAGGGAAGCAATCAGCACATACACTGACTACTAAAAGGCGTCGCAACTAGCACCTGTAACTAGTTGGACTTTACGGAGAGGGAGGTCCTTCCTTGCGCACAGTGAATGCGATGGTAGAAATGAATGAGTAGACTAGTATGTGCGGAAAGACTAAAAGACACTGACTTTTGAATTGAAAAAAAAGCATCGTTTTTATACAGAATTTTTAGAAGATAATGTTTGCTTAGGGGATACCTTCAGGTAGGTGGAGGTAAACAATGAATGTTTTTTATTTGTGCGGATACCCAAACTAAAACTGAAATTATTTTTATGACTGACAAAACTTCTCTCTGCTAAGTGGGGGCCTCAAGGGCGGCCGCCCCACAATTTTTTTTTTCCCATCCTCTGGATTGGGTGTACTTTATTACTGTGGTCGGCGCCCTTTTCAGTGGGCAAACCTGGATTTATGATTTAAATGAATCTAAACAGTTATAATGGAACATATTGTTACAATTTACAATTTATAAACAATTGATAAATGAGTACAATCGAAAACATCATAGAACAATTCAAATGAGACCTGTTGATGTAAATTCGTTAAATGAGAACAATTTGTAGAATACTGCATACAATCATATACAAATCTTCAATGGTAGTAAATTTCATGTTGGAGATTATGTGCGTATTAGCAAGCATAAAAATACATTTTAAAAGGGGTATTCACCGAACTGGACAACTGAAATTTTTAAAATAAATCAAATACAAAATACCAATCCAACTACATACATACTGGAAGACTATCAAGGTGCAGTTCTGAAAGGACGTTTCTATAATGAAGAGTTGAGGAAAACAAAATTTCCAAACACTTACTTGATTGAAGAGATAATAAGGCGTCCAAATATAGTTCTAGTTAAATGGCTTGGGTTCTCAAATGATCAGAACTCTTGGATAAAAGTTAATTAAGTTCTATAAAAAAACAAAAGTACGTGTGCGTATTATTAATAGATTAAAATGTCATGAAAAGTATTGATTTGTAATGGACCTGTCAGTAATTTCCATTAAACCTTTCGGACCTGTGCATTAAAGTTTCGGTTAATTTATGAGAAACGATGTACTCAGTGTAGGGAATTTCGGATATAAAAGAGCGTCTTGAATACAAGTATCTCATTCAAAAGATGTCGAGGAACATTCAGGAGCTGTTCAATTTCATGGACGACGATGAAAATTCAATGAATTTTCAATTGGGACAGCTGAGTCCATCGGAATGGCTTAAGCTCTTGGAAATTACACCTAGATGAGAAACGGAAAATCGAGGAGGAGGACGCTTCTTTCCACAAGAAGCAAATGGAGGATCGAAACCATCATCGATATACGAGGAGGGACAAAGGATGGAGCCCACCTTCGCTGAGCTTCTTGCCGAGGAGCCCATTGCTGAAAATGGGACATAAAGAAACCATCCCTTTCAATGCTGATTCGATGTTCTAAGAACATTCAGTAGATTTTCTAAACTTATTAAAAATATAAATAATAATAAATACTAAATTTAGTCCTTTTGGTATTTCAATTAAACTGATCATTATATTCGTTTTCCCATAAAAAAAAAACAACAATTAATATACACATTCTTGGTTATAATTGAATTTGGTAATAATCTGCTATGTCTAACTTGTTTGCCTTCTCCATTTATTAAAATCGATATGCCTCACTCCTATCTTAAATATTTTTGTCTTTATTAATCTCATTATCAGATACACTGCTCTCATCAGATCGTTACTCTCTTGCAAGTACTTTGAAGAATAAACATCAAGTAATATGGTTAGCTGCGCTTTTTTTAAATCAACTAGTAGCAAATCACATTTCTAAAGGTAGAGGTCTTATCAATAAAATAATCAACTCCCTCCCACACACAATTGAACTATATATTTCAGGTTATCAGTTCTGTGGTCCATGAAGTAAGCTAGAAAGTCGTTTGGAAAGAGGCGAAAAGGGAATAAATCCATTAGATGCTGCTTGTAGGGAGCACGAAATAGCATATGCTAATCATAAAGATTTGAGAAATCGGCATATAGCTGATTCAAATTTGGCTGAAAAAGGGAGCGTGGGAGCGTGTAAAGGCCTCTGATAGTACTCTTGGGAAAGAGCCGCAGCTTATTTTGTAACCAACATAATGAAAGCAAAGAAAAAATTTTGGTATGGGACTCAAACAAAGAGAATATAAAAAGCCATGTGAGAAAAAGAAAAAATTCATGCATGCCGTAAGAGTGGCTACCAGAGCATTGAAGAAGGAGAAGCCTTATGATATTCAATCTGCGATAAAAATCGCTAAAAAAAAGCAATAAACAAGACTTTTGGGCGAAAGAAAAATGAAGTAATAATCCCTCGAGTTATTAGTGTTCCGAAAGTTGGTGGCTTCTTGCCGCTTATACCCATTATAACAGCACTCGGAGCATTAGGTGGACTTGCCTCTGGTGGTGCAGCTATTGCAAAGAGTATTAATAGTGCTAAAAATGCAAAGAAAGAATTGGAAGAAAATAAACGACATAACCGAAAAATGGAAGCCATTGCTTTAGGCAATGGACTCTATCTAAGGCCATATCAAAAGGGATATGGTATATCAACTGACTTTCCAAAAAAACTTTTAATTCAGCTACCTAATAAGCCGCTCTCAAACATAGACATTGTGAGTTTTGCTCACAAACATATCCCCTTTTTCCGAGGTGTATTTATGAGAGACTCATTACCAAAACGAGTACGGAAAAGAGAATGTGGTATTGTTAACTTGGACATTTCAACTGGAGCTGGAACGCATTGGGTAGCTTACTACAAAGCAGATAAGCAAATCAGATATTTTGATAGTTATGGAAATTTACTGCCACCTTTAGAGCTTATAAGATATTTGGGAGAGAATATAAAATACAATTATAAGCAAGTTCAACGATTCAGTTCTTTTAACTGTGGGCACTTATGTTTAAGATTTCTATTATTCCAGCATAAAACTGCGGATTGAAATTAACTTTTAATAAATTAATGAATAAAAATCAGATTATATTTTATTTTATTTTAGTATATAAAAATGATACATAGTTATACTATCTTTAGTATGATTAGAGTGGGTGTATTGTTTACATCGGAAACCATATGAAAACCGCATTAAACTGTATTAAAACCACATAAAAACCGTGATTAACCACATGATAAACTGCATTAAACCGCTTGAAAACCAGAAACCACCTATAAAGGTGTTTTTCGGTTTAGATCTGTTGGTTTTTTAATTAAACATGAATGTGCATATTCTGAAAGAATTGACAAAAACAAGAAACGCAGTAAAAAAAAATTTCAAAGCATTAAATTAGGTAGAGCCGCAAATGAATATCAATTAGAGGAAACGTTTAAGCCAATAACGCAACCTCTTCAGAAAATTGTTAGAGGGAATATATTAGCAAATCAGTTGATGAAAGTAAAAGAGAAGAAGAGGAAGGACAAGTAAATAGTAGGAATGAAATTAAAAGTGATGAAAACTTTAGTAGTATTGCTGAATATTATGATGCACTCGAAAAAGGAATATCTGAGCTTCAAACAGAAGATTTATCGTTAGCACCAAGCGAAGAGAGTTATAATAAACCTGATACAATTAGTAATGTGGACTATAATCAAACGAAAGAAATAACTGATGAGATCTTTAATCTTAGTTTAAATGATTTAGATCGTCAGAAAAAGCTCGATAAAGCATTTGGACCTACTAAAAAAAGTGGACAAATTATTTTGGGTAGTTCTAAAATATCTATTTACGACAAGAAAATTGAGCTGGAATCTGGTGAAAAGTGGAATCTTACTCCTGGATTATACTCTTTGATTTACTTGAAAGATCCTAAAGGTTATGATGAAACGGATTTGGATGTATATCAGAAAATCTTATCAAAAACCAATGCCCATAGAAAAAATCATCTACCTGATGGCCCGCTTAAGGGAAATCGTTCTAAAAAGTACACTCAAATAATAAAAAAAACTTTTCTCAAAAAATGATAATCCAAGTGCAATGTCTACACCTCTAAATAAGAAATCCATGCATCAGGGTGGAGGTTTTATGACACTCAGTTCAACTAAGCCAAATTATGTATATTGGGATGATCCAAATGAGATCGTTGATAGACTTAAACTTTTAGTTGGCTCACAGGCAGCTGGTAACACTAATCATAATAATGAAATCGTTTCGATAGTTGAAGAACTTCGTGAAGCAAAAATTATTTATTGAATAAATAATACTGTGATGAACAATAATTTAGTAATATCAAAATGCCTCTTGACAAGTTTGGTCACTTCTTCTCAACAAGCAATGAGAAAGAAATATCAAGTGTAAAAAAACAAATTGCTGGTGTTCTACTTGATGTAGATCAGAACAATAATTTTTTAAACAAACGTCTTAAGAATGTGAGTGAACCATTGGAAGATAATGATGCGGTTACTAAAGTCTTTTTAGAAAGAAAAGTAGAAGAAACAATGGAGAGCTTTGAAAAACTTTTAAAAGGAAAAGATCAGTCAGATCAGAAAACAATAAGTGAAATATCATTTACAATTCTTCATGAGATTAATAAAAATAAAATTGAGGTGGAAGAACTCTTGAAAAAATCAGAAAGTTCTTTACAAACGAATTTTAATTCGCAAATAGAGTCATTAAGAAGTTTATTTAACGGTGAAAATCAAAATATAAATTTAAATATAGACTCTTTAAGATTCGATAATAAAATAGATAAATAATGTGTCTTGTGTGTGCCATGAGTTATAACCTATAGGACCGTTAACAAGTTCGGACATTTCTCAAATGAGCGGAATAAAGAGAAAAATAATTTCCACTTGGTGGAAGACTATACGGAAAATAGTCAAAGCATTGGTACTAAATGCAAACTGTTTAGAAATGTTCTGCAGACAGCACTTTTCAAAAGGAAGCAGACCTTGTTCTCGTTTATAAAATAAATAAAAATTAAAGTAAAGCTAAATATGAAGAAGAATAACTAAAAAGATAATCATGAGTAGGAGGAATTTAATAGAGGAATTACATGCACCAGCTCGTAAAAATTGTAAACGCCGAAGAGTTATTATGAAGGGAATCGATGATTATTGGCAAGCAGACTTAGTAGAAATGCGACAGTACTCATCATCGAATAAAGGATATAAATTTCTATTGACAGTTATTGATACGTTTTCGAAATATGCATGGGGACAAGCATTGAAAACAAAATCTGCGAAAGAAGTTGAACGCGCATTCTCGGGTATACTTAAGGAGAATCGAATTCCAAAGAATTTACAGACCGATGATGGAAAAGAATTTTTTAATACAGACTTTAAGAGTTTGTGTAGAAAACATAACATCAATCATTACTCAACTTTTAGTGGTCTTAAGGCGTCAATTGTTGAGCGTTTTAATAGAACGCTTAAGGAGATGATGTGGAGAGAGTTTAGTTATAATGGAACATATTGTTGGATTACAATTTATAAACAATTGATAAATGAGTACAATCGAAAACATCATAGAACAATTCAAATGAGACCTGTTGATGTAAATTCGTTAAATGAGAACAAGTTGTTGAATACTGTCTACAATCATATAAAAATCTTCAATGGTAGTAAATTTCATGTTGGCGATTATGTGCGTATTAGCAAGCATAAACATACATTTGAAAAGGGGTATACACCGAACTGGACAACTGAAATTTTTAAAATAAATCAAATACAAAATACCAATCCAACTACATACATACTGGAAGACTATCAAGGTGCAGTTCTGAAAGGAGGTTTCTATAATGAAGAGTTGAGGAAAACAAGATTTCCAAACACTTACTTGATTGAAAAGATAATAAGGCGTCGAAAAGATAGAGTTCTAGTCAAATGGCTTGGGTTCTCAAATGATCAGAACTCTTGGATAAATATTAATGAAGTTCTATAAAATCGTACGTGTGCGTACTATTAATAGATTAAAATTTCATGAACAGTATTGATTTGTGATGAACCTGTCAGTAATTTCCTTTAAACCTTCGGACCTGTACACAAAGGTTTCGGTTAATTTATGTATGAAACGAATGTACTCAGTGTAGGGAATTTCGGATATAAAAGAGCGTCTTGAATACAAGTATCTCATTCAAAAAGATGTCGAAGAACATTCAGGAGCTGTTCAATTTCATGGACGACGAGGAGAATCCAATGAATTTTCAATTGGGACAGCTGAGTCCATCGGAATGGCTTGAGCTCTTGGAAATTACACCTAGAGAGAAACGGAAAATCGAGGAGGAGGAGGATGCTTCTTTCCACAAGAAGTAAAAGGTGGAGGATGCGGAAACTATAATCGATATAACCGAGGAGGGACAAAGGATGGAGCCCACCTTCGGTGAGCTTCTTGCCGAGGAGCCCATTGCTGAGGAATGGGACATAAAGAAAATTTTCGATGCTGATGATGTTCTAGAAAATTCAGTAGAATTTTTAAACTTGATTAAAAATATTTAATAATAAATACTAAATTTAATCAATTGTATTTCATTTATTCATTACATTTAAATAAATAAAAAAAAAACATTACAATATACACATTTCTTTGTGTTATTATTTATTCCACGCATACATATATAAAACACAACAACAAAAAACACACATATATACACTTTATTTTCAGCTTCATGAATTCAAATAAAATGCATATATTTACAACCTAAAATCATGTGTTTATCATCTTCTTCTTCTTTTTATTCAGGTAAACAGCATTTTTAAAAGACACACACGCAGGTACACAAGCACACACTTGCTACCTCAAGTCTTGTGTTTATCTTCTCCTATTGATTTTTCAGGTACACTGCATTTCTAAATACTGGCACAAACAGGTACACAAACACATACACAAACACACACATTTTCAAATTTAAATATATAATTTTGTACTTCTTCTTTTTTTTTTCATATCAACACCCTACATTTTCTGATTTCATAAATTAAAGTAAAGGAGACAGATGTACTTCTTTTTGGTTTTAAATATTCATTTATTTATTTTTTTTTTTTTCCCTTTTTTAATTTTATTTACATTTTTTTTCCACTTAATTTTATTAACATTTTTGATTGTTTGTATATTAATTAATTTATTATTATTATTATTTATTTATCTTTTTTTTTTTCTTTTCTTACTACTACAATGAATTAATTCTATAATGCCCCCAGGCATATGTATTTATCCCATCTTCTTTTATTTTCCTCTTATCATCTCTAGAATTTAAAGTTGTTTTTCTTATTCTATGTGTATACAAATTGTGAATCTTAGATCTAAACATGAACATGCTATCACAAAATGTATTTTTTTCAAATAGACATTGCTTATAACTATTTATAGTCAACTTATCTAATGCAGACTTTTTAACACCTTTTGATTTTTTGATGCATCCACCCCCCTCAAGAGACAATGAATACATTTTGGCTCTAAGACCAACAAACTCCAACATTCTTTTTCCATTATTTTCATCTTTCATCATCCCCAAAACTTTCTTATTGCACCTTCTGATCCCATATTTTTTTAGATAACTCCTCCGGATAGTCAGATGTATCAAACCGCATTTCTACATCTTCCGCAATGTCTTTAAAGAAGTCTTTAGTCTCAATAGAATATATGAATGAGTCTGTATCCATATAATTCAAAGAAACTTTTTCTTGATACTTTGGCTTCATGTAATCATAATGAAAATCGTACATTTGCCATTTTGATAGTTCGAGAACTGTAAAACCTAAGTACATAGGCTTATCATACACATTATGGAGTCGGTTCATTTGAATCGCATACATATCTTCAGAAAATTGTGCTGAACTATGGAAATTGGCCTTTGCAATGAGGGCACGAGCACCCAATCTATTACAACCTGTGGTTTCCCACGATGTGACCAGTTTGATGTCTTTACGTTTTTCTACGTTTTCCATCGTTTTTCCATAGACAGTGTTATTTAATAGTTTGAAAAAGTTTTTTTCAAAATTATTTTTTGCTAGCGTTCTATGATATGTATTTAAGTCTATGTAATTTTTAAGCCAGGGAGACTGCTTAAACTCTAAAATTTTGTGTATTTTTGTTAATATTAAGCCATTTCTTAGACATTGCTGAAGATTTCTATAATGGATAGGATACTTTATTTTTGACCTAAGGTCAGCAACAAGTTTTTTAACTTTAGCCTCCGGAGTAGGCTTTTGGTTTGATGGGCAAAAAGGTAGATCATTATGGTAATCGTGAAGAGAGTCTGGATACAAAAGATCTACCTCGAGAATGTACCCAGACTCTGAATTATCTTTGATAGATGAAATGTCAAATGCATTCAATTCTGCATCATTCATCCATCTAAAGCCGGAATATGGGAGATATTGAGACATTGCCCAACCATATAAATTGTTGGCATCTAAATACATCAGGAATTCTGACGGCTTAGTGCTGTCATAATTCTCCATATACATATGGTTGGCTTTCGAATAGCGCTTGCAGCACTGAACTAATCCACCACGAATACCATTTTGAATGAACCTATACATATTAATGTCAGTTAATAATTCTAGTTCTATTTTTGTGGTCTTCAACATTGCATCCCATGATAGACCGGGTGTAGTGTAATAATGGGCGGGATCTAATGAATAAATTTTCTTGCAAATTGCACGAAAATTTTGAAAGACATCCGACAGTAAAAGAACATCAGTCTTAAGATACAATTCCATGTAATCTTTAAGACTTTGACATCCAAAAACTGACCAGACTTTTTGAGCGTGGGAATAGTCTTCGACTGAACATTCTGTGTTTGTCAAAGTGTTGAAGAATTTATCTCTGGGGGGAAGAGCTGACTCATCTAATCTGCTCTCTGAGTCAATATACTCATAAGGAAATACCCCCTTCCTACGTACTAGATGAAATTCATCATCTAATGGGAAAAAGGCTTTTACGTTATTAAAGCTGGCTATATCTAGATTGTTACTAAGTGCATCTAGACTTGATGCCATGAAACGGAATGTATCTAAGAATCTAATCTCAAGGTTTTTGTCATGGGATGCAATATGAATAAATTTTGAAAGTGAAATGTACAACTCCTTATTAAGGGGGAGTACTTTTATATCACCTTCAACTTTATTTAATTCCCTAACGAATAAATGAGAATCATATTTAGAAAAGTTGTGAAAAAATACAGGAACAAAAGGTGCAATTTGAAAATTAATGTTGCAGGCATTATGCGCTGCACCCCTATACAACCCAGTTAAATGGCAATGATCCCTAACTCGATCATTGCCTAAAGTTTTTTCACAGATGTGACAAATGGCTGCATTTCTAAACCTAAACTCATCATCTGCACTTATATTTATGGGCTTGATGGTGCTTAGATAACAAGTATAAATATCGTTTCCATCTCTGATAAGAGACTTGACGAATTTTATACCTGCATCTACCCCAGTTTCTAGAACAAGCTTGTCTAACGTTGGGTTAAAGGCGCACTTTATATAGTATGAATAAGCTATGGGGATATGCTGAGAAGTTGCTATAACATTCTCACTCAATTGCGAATTGAGGGGGGTTAGAATACACTCAAAATCTGCGTATACAACAAAAGGTACGTCTAAACTACGACTAAAATTCTTAAAACTAAGACTTGCTTTTTCTTCCGATGGGAGTGTTGACACAACCTTCCCACACTGTTGACGGTGCTCTGTATGCATCCACGCATTATGTGAAAAATTCAAGCACGTCTTGCAGAAGTACAATTGCGTCTTGTGTGATGCAAGTTGACGTCTTACAAGTCTGGAAGTATAAAAAAAAGACAAATATATATGTTTTAAAAAATTTTGTTTATTGAAAAAGAGTATTTTATAAAATATTACCTTGGCAAATTTTTTATCCACACGAAATGTCCGCGCTCCTCGGTCTCCAGCAACATTAGGCTAATGTGGGTATTCTTCTCCATCTCCGTCGCATACAATGGAACGTGGACTGCATTGGACTGCTCATCGAAACCAAAAACATTGATGCTAATGTTTTGGTTTTGAGCTTCAAAAATTTTTATTTGATCCAACGGCAGTGGGAAATCCAAATTGGAAAAATTGAGAGTGAGCGCTCCATCAATTTTTATTAAGTCGCTCTCAATCCCATCAACTTTATATGCGGAGCATCGTGCAGGCTGGTTGTTTGCTGGTGCTTTAAGGGCTGATATTAATGCCCATTTAAAACAAAATTCATCAGCATTTTTAACATTGATGATCGCCTTCTTGTTCCTCAAAACTTTTGGTGTTTCAATAAAGCTTGAAACTTTGAGTGGAGTATATTTGTTAATATTTATCTCCAGTCTTAAGATTTGAGACAATGTCCAACCACTGTCCTTCTCTTGGAACTCATCCATTTTCACACAAATTATTGCAGAATGATCTTTGATGATCTCTCCAAGATCATTAGATGCTGTTAAGACACTCATATTAGACTGATGAGATTTAATTGTCATCAGTAATTCATCATCAGTGAATTTTATATACTCTGCAAAGAGTTCAATATTTATTTTGCAGGCTGTGTGAGTTATCAAAACATTTTGAATTAGTGGAAGCATTTCTTCAGCTGCTTCACTCAAAAACTCTATTGGCTCGATCAAATTTGTGTGTTTATTCTCAAATGAGAATGTCGAAATCCGATTTTTGAATCCGCTCGAAATTAGTTTCACCTGACTATTTATAGGCGTAAAAACGAGCATCTTGTGGGCATTGGAACGAAGATGCGCGCTCCACTTTGATGATGCAATTTGTATATTGCATGCGGTGCAGACCCTGGCTTGAGTTGGTACTCCATTAGAGGTTGATATTGGAAGCGAGGGAGTTGGTGTTATTGGTGGTGGTGGTGACGGAGTTGATGTTGTTGGTGGTGGTGACGGAGTTGATGATGGAGCTGGTGTTGGTGGTGGTGGTGAGGGGGTGGTGGTGATGTTGGGATTGGTGATGATATTGTTGTTGATGATGGAGTTGATAGGATTGGCGGATACGCTTGTATTAGCCACATAAGTCAAGTGGTCGAAATAGTTTGGGTGGCTCTGTCCTTGAGCCGAGTTATTCCGGGTGACATAGTTGAATCCCTTGACGGCGTTGACGGAGTTGTTCTTGTTGTTGAACATTTTTCTTTTTTTTTAGTTTCTTTTGAAACTTTGAAACCACAAACACACGAGTTCACGATTGAAGAGTTTGAAAACTACTAAGGTTTTATAAATCAGAATCTATAATATTAGGTATGAAGCCCACAGCCCATTTCAAATTATTGTGAAATTAACATAAGGAGGGTCACTCAAACAGAGTGCTCTGTAAAAAAGGAGAGAACCAAACACACGAAGAAGGTAGCAGCACGTGGCAAACGTACGTGCGAAGTACCTACTTAACAACAGTTTACACCAATAATACTTTAATTATCGTGTGGGAAAACATTCAGGTGTGAGGTCTCGTATGAGTCTATGCATTGACAAAATGACAAAGAACGAGCATTACCTTTCCACTGATTTTTGCCCCCCCCCTAAAAATCAAATCATGTACATGCACAACAGTGCGCCAGCTACTAGCTGATCTTCCACTTGATTCTAAAACACAACTTACAGGTTACACGCCTAACACAATATCCTCCTTAAAACACAATCACGTACGCATAAAAGTGCGCGAGTGATCCTCACCGGTTCAGCACACAGGTTACAGGTTACATGCCTAGCACACAATATTCTCCTTAAAACTACAATCACGTACGCACACACAAGTGCTGCTGAGTGATCCTCCACCTCAAGCCAACCCACAATAAAAAAGGGTCAGCCATAAATCTATACCCTTCGATCATAAATGTCTCATACGTGACCAAAAATCACACATTTTCCTAAAAAAAGGTCACACACCTGTCACTCCCCCACCCAAAAGCAATAAATTAGCTCCAATAATGAAGCAATTAAAAATCGAAAAAGCAATAACCTGCATCCTGTCAAAGAATCCCCATTTCCCTACTACTAATATTTATGCCCATAATCGCCAATCAAAGTGTCCGCATATGTCCCACAATTTTAAAGGTATAGTGACCAAACATAGAAAGGTGACTTGCTGGTAATCTCCTCCAAGGATCGCCATATAAACTTTTAGACCACGCGCACACGCACCGCCCCCAGAAACTTTGATCCTAGAAATCTGAAATGCGATAACTTCGTCCCCATTTTGTAAGCTAACCAAATTTTAAAAGTATGCTTCCGGTAACTTGCCTAAGAGTTCGATAAAACTTTGTATGGCCACGCCCTCGATATAACAATTGGGTTCAGGGTACATTGTTTTTGAGTTAGAGTCGCAGTCGAGCTCACTCGACTATTTTTGTTGCTTCTGCTTTTGCAATGGTGAATTTTTATTTAGTATTTCAACTTATTGTGAAATTGACTTTTTTATTAAAGTTCAAATTAATTTGAACACAACTGATATTGAATCGTCAGTTATTAATTTGTCAATTTATCGCTACTTTTAATAACTCTGTTTAGCGCCTATGTGTCGGTCATAAATAAACTTGATAATTTAAATAGTTTAAACACCGCCCAGATCTGAAGTTTCATGTTTGCATATTTGCGTGCAAATATCAAAAGGAACATTTTGCGCATTAAAACCTTGGTCGATGGACAATCTGGAATCGTACTGTAAGCAATCGTTGGCTCGGAAATAGAAACTCAGGATCCAAAAGATCATGGGCTCGCTGAACTGGAAGACAACTACATATGTACACATCAAGTTGGAAATTAAGAAATTGCTTGGTGAAGACTTAAATAGTACAGCCATTGATGACGCTACATCACACGTTGCTTACCATCCTCAACCATCACGTCTGCCTTGTTTGGCCTTGCCCACATTCGATGGCAATCATTTGGAATATAACGACTTTTAGTGGTGTGACTATATGCACATTAATATTATCAAAAAAAAAAAAAAAAGCAAATGCGAACAATTCGCACTGGATACGTTTTATTTATTTTTTTGACGCGACTGTAACAACGCCTGTAAGCACACATGTAAACAGCTCATCGATAATGATGCGTTGGCCGAACCATTCACAGCTGTGACCTAATGTGCAACTCTGACTCAGAACATCTGTGCGTAGCGACGCCCACACATTTGGTTTCGGCCAATGCATTTCCTTTCTGCAACTGACGACGTGTGCAACAATATACTTATTGAAAAAGTACTTGGCGGCATATAAAGCTCATATTAACGCTCGTTTTCTTGATATTAATTGAAAGAAACCGATACTAAAAACGGTGAAAAGTGCGTCCCCACCAATATTGGAAAGAAATTGTGCGTCTTCCCGAAACGTGGCGGCTGCCATAAGCAAATTTTGCCATGGCGGCTACTCCAATGATTCAAATTGTGATCACTTACAGTATGCCAGTGCCCTTTCTGTACTTGAAGCTGTTGGGCAGTTCGAGCACGACCAGCGTATTGCTGCCGTTAACAATTAACTTGCTGTTAATGTGTTGGGTGTGCAATACGGGGAATACTTCAGTACAGTGCTCACGTGCAGCGGTACCAGCCCTTTAAAGGCGGGTCAGCGCCGAAGTCTCGAACGCAAATCTAATCATCCTGAAGATATAGTGATCGCACTGAAAAACTTCGATTACTTAGGGGTGAACTCTACAGGGCTACACAACTCTACGTTTTACTAAACTTTAGCTTAAATTAACATAGAATGAATTTGTTAGGAATTAATATTCAATTGTATAATGCATTAACTAAACTTGGTAAGGTATGTATATGTGATATCGAGGGTGCCGACCGGAAATAGCATCACAGCGGTCCTGCAAGGTACCGATGCTAGCTAAGACTCGTGCCCCGAACCTTAGACATGAACTGTATCCATAGTCTTGTCGCTGGGAAAGGCCCGAGTCATGGTTCGAGGTAAAGGGCACTAAGGTGTTAGCACCCGTGCCGATAGTCAGCCAGGCTGGGGTCCTTAAATACCCCAGTCTTCTACGGAGCATATCGGATACCTGGCGACCTCCGATATTAAATCAGCCTTACCTGCACATCGCGGATCTCTGTGCAGGCGGACCTTTCTTTCTCCGCAGCTCGTGGGAATCAGAATGCATTCCATAAACAAAAAACCTCAAGAAGAGTCCGGTACTCTCTCAAAACCGGTAGGGAGCAATCCCAGACACGCGGAGGCAGTGGCTCGTAAGCCTGGCCAAAGCGACAACATGTCAAAAGTGGCGGAAAAGCCTGTTTGTCAAGGCAGTGGCGCGGGTGCAGCTGGTAAAAACCCCGACCCGTCCGACTCCGTGGCAGAAAGGCAAAGCACTTGTGCAGCCAACCTGCCAGCCAGAGCGGGTGCTAAGGGCCAACTACCAACGCTGCGGCGAAAAGGTTCGGTTATGCCGACCGCAGAAATGCCGCAATCATTCTAAAGCGGCAAAACGCAAATACAATGCCAAACCCACTAGCCGAATGGCAAAATAAGGTGGTGTGGGCCAGAAAGGTGCTGCCAAATTTTAGTGAGGCCTGATGCTCCGCCTGGCTGGAGGCGGAGACGACATAGTACTAGTCCAAGAACCTTGGGTGATTGGAGGAAAGTTTTGCGGACTAGGCAACAAAGACTATAACTGTTAGTAGCTGGCAATGAAGGTAAAAAACGCACCTGAATCCTCGCGAAAAAACACCTAAATATTTTTCTGCTCCACAATTTTAGCAATGACGACAAAACACAGTGGTAAGCCTGGAGCTCCAGTCAGCTTCGGTAAGGCTGCTGTATGTCTATATGGCCTACGACAGCGCCGGCCCGCCACCAGATGAGACAACAATATCACTCGTCCAAGAGTGCGAGAAGCACAAAATTGGCCTAATCACTAGGCTGTGACGCCAATGCTCACCACACTCAGTGGGGGAGTACGGGCACAAATCCGAGGGGTGAGTCACTCTTATCCTTCATTCTAAATACTAACCTTTTAGTATGTAACACGGGTAATGAACCCACCTTCATCATTAAAAATAGACGAGAGGTCATTGATCTGACCGTCATCTCACAATCTATGAGTGACCAGCTAATGGGTTGGAGAGTGTCTGATGACCACTCCTTCTCTGATCACAGATATATAGAATTTGAGCTTCTCGCGTGCCATCCAGAACCAGTTCACTTCACAAATCAGAAGAAGGCGAACTGGGAAATTTTCAAAGCCAAACTTGACCGGACACAAGGCCAGGAAAACTTAGCTCATCTCTGCAATCTCACAGAGACTTTCACCATAGCATGTAATAAGGCTTTAAGGCAGCGTCCTATCAGTAAGCCAGTGCACAGAAAACACCATGGTGGACACCTCAACTAAATGTCCTCAAAGTTGCAGGTCTCTCTTCAATGCAGCGAAAGCGCAAAACAACGACCTGCACTGGTCAGAATACAAGTCAAGTCTGGCTGAATATAAAAAGCCACCAGACGAGAAAGAAGGAAATCTTGGAGAGATTTCTGCACGGATATTGATTCAACTTCTGAAGCTGCAAGGCTTAGGAAAGTTTTATCAAAAACCACACCCACACTAGGTTATCGGAAAAAGGATGACAACTCTTGGTCGGTCTCCAGTGAAGAGTCACTGGAAATCCTCCTTAAAACACACTTCCCTGGCTGCTCCGAACAGACCCCGAGGTGCGCAGAAACCAACTGTATAGAGAACACAACTTTAAAGTCTCTTATACACAAAGGTAACATTAAATGGGCAGTGAACAGCTTCAAGCCGTTCAAATCTCCAGGCCCAGATCAAATAACCCACCCCAAAGGGGGGCCCAACAAAAGAGGTCCGCACAAATTATGGAAGGTTCTGAAGGGGCCGCCTTCCACCAACATGGTTCCAGTCTAACATAACCTTCATACCCAAAGCTGGGAAGCCATCGCACACCAGCTCCAAAGATTTCAGACCCATCAGTCTGTCATCTTTCATGCTAAAGACCTTGGAACGACTTATAAGTCTCCATCTCACAGCATCCATCGACCCAAGGCATATGTCGGAGTCCCAACATGCCTACAAGAAGGGCAGATCCACAGACACTGCCCTACACTCTGTGGTCTCTACTATAGAGAAATCTCTATTACTCCGTAAGGAGTACACCCTAATAGCGTTTCTCGACATCGAGGGCACCTTTAACAACGTCACTCCGGCAGCCATAACCGGAGCTCTGCTGGGGCTGGGGATTGATACCGGTACAGTGGGCTGATCAGTCAATTGCTCACTTGCAGGACTGTGATATCCACACTGGGGTTGTCAACTCTCTCCAGGTTCGTAAGCAGAGGTACGCCACCAGGAGGCATCCTGTCACCCCTACTATGGAACATAGCTATTAACAAACTGCTGTGGGACGTGGAGGGCGGCTGCCAAATAGTTGCATATGCGCATGACGTTGCTGTAAGTTTCAAGGAAAATACCCACAAACTCTCTTTGACCTCATGACTAGTAAACTAAATATACTTTCATGCCGGGCAAAAGAGAGCGGATTAGGGGTAAACCCAAATAAAACGGAACTGGTTCTTTTCACAAGAAACTACAAAGTCCCTTCTTTTGTCCCAGCCCGACTAAATAATGTAAACCTGATTTTCCAACTTCCTAGGACAGACACTGGACAGAAAACTGGAAACTGGAACCTAAATACCCAATCACGGGTTAAAAAGGCAACAGTCGCTCTATATGCGTGTAGGAAATCCATTGGGCTGAAATGGGATATGTCCCCACATATCGTTCAATGGCTATACACATCTATAGTCAGACCCATACTTCTGTACGGCGTCGCAGTATGGTGGCCCTGTTTATAAAAAGAAAACCACCCTCTCTAAACTAAACAAGGTTCAGCGTTTGGCTGAACTTTGCATATCAGGGGCGCTTCGTACCACACCTAGTGAGGCACTTGACGCCATCCTGGACATCCCATGTCTGGAAGGACAAGGAATGGAAAATGCAACCCTCACGGCCATAAGACTCAGAGAATCCCTCGCCTGGGCAAATCAGAGCACTAGCCATGCCTCAATCCTTGAAGGGAAGTTAACCATCCCTTCAAAAACAGATTACTGCGTGCCAGTAACACAACTGGATACGCCCTTCAACATATACTTCCCTCAAAGGGAGGAATGGGTTCATGGCACCCCCCGGTCCACCGGCGACCATAACCTTCTTTACAGGCGGCTCCAAACTAGACAACCGCGTAGGCGGAGGCGTCTACTCCGAGCAACTCAACATACAGTTATCCTTCAGCCTTCCAACACACTGCAGTGTTTTTCAAGCTGAGGTACTGGCCATAATGGAAGCTATAGCCTGCCTAGAAAGGCTCAAAGTTAGCCCTAGCAATATAAACATATATATTGACAGTCAGGCGGCAATTAAATCCATCAGCTCGATATCTTCAAATTCGATATCAGTAACAAGCTGTCACAAATCTCTACACGAGATAGCTAAACAGCATGTTATTAGCCTAATATGGGTCCCTGGCCACCAGGAGATTGAATGCAACTGTAAAGCCGATGAGCTAGCTAGGAAAGGTACTATACTACCACTCCTCGCGGACAAGGAAGATATAAGTATGCCTCTAGCTACCTGTAAACTCAACATCAAGGAGGAGTACAGGCGCAGGTTATGCAGAAAATGGCAAAGTGCCAACTGCGCCCGCATAGCACACCAGACGTGGCCAATTACCAACTCCAAGCGCAACAAAGAGCTGTGCAGTCTAAGTCGGACTAACTGTTCTGCAGTTATCCGGGCTCTAACTGGGCACTGGCTGGTCGGCATCCATGCCAACAGACTCCAGGTACCATTCAATGACTTTTGCAGAAGCGCAAGACGGGAAGAAGTGGAATCTGCGGAACATTTCTTCTGTCACTGCCCAGCACTTGCTAGAAGAAGGCTGGAAATCCGGGGAAACTACTCCCTAACTGATTTATCGGAGCTCCGACACATGAGACCGGCCAAGATAGCAAAATTTATAAACGCATCTGGCTGGTTAAATGTTTGAATGTCATAAATGCTTTGGAGGCACGACTGCGGGAGGAAACCACCCCTAGATCCTCTTTCGATATCACAACGGGCCAAATATGGCCTAAGTGTGTCAGCCCATCGGGCTGACAGCCGATATAAACTAACCTAACCTATGGTTGTTGAAATGACTGACGAGATCAGTTTAGCTATAAGAAACCTTAATATCTCTAATAACCAGCAGGAAGCTTGTATTGGAAAACCATTCAATGATTTCAAACAATAATAATAAAAGGTATCAAGGGATTCGAACAGCTGTAGATAATCGAAGCACTGATTCCATTGAACGATCCGACAAAGTCTGAAGTATTATTTCGAGTTGGCATGTACAATTCTCTGGATCCTTTAATGAAATTTCTGTGGAAGATTTTATTTACCGGATCAACCGCTTGACCGACCAATGCCTGAACCGGAATTGGAATTTGCTTTATCAATTTGCAAATATTTTGTTCTGTGAACCTGCTTTACAGTTCTGGCGGTTCAAATAACAAAAGCACCAAAAAATAACACCAATGTCAACGCCAACACTTTCAACTGCAACAACGCCAAAAAAAAAAGGAAAAATTGCGAGTGTTGAAGACGATTTTGACTTGGATGCAGTGCCGCCTACTTCTGCTGGAGCTCTTGCAGTGCCACAAGCCCTCGAGGATCTGCTGTCAGATTCTGATGCAGATGTCGAGTCGGCCGACATGGAAGAGATGGTCCCGCCGAGTGCGTCTACTCGCAATGAAGTTACTCACGATGAGGACTCCAATCTAAGCACTGCCACTGAGATACGCGATTGTTCCCTATCAAAAGCACAAAATTTTGACTCTGGTGAAGTTCGGCCAACAACACCATCTAAATCTCCCCCACTCATTGCTGAGGGTATCACCAACATTGTTGGCCTACTGGAAGCACTAAATGATGTCACGCCGCCTGACAGCTTTATACTAAAATGCAGTGGTGGTGGTAAATAAGCGAACCCCGTTTCATTCATACCAATCGAAAGAAATGGGGACTGCATCCATCCTTGCAGAAAATTTATCGCATCAGAGATGAGCGGCCAGACTTGGGCACACGGTGCGTGGTGTCCAAACCATCACAAGTCGTATTTACTAAAACGGAGCTGAATCTGTGTTATTTGGAGTTGGAGCCGGCAAAAAAAAAAAGTTTTTAATTTCGCTCCATCTCTCAGGTGCACATTTCAGTCGAATGCCCTGACCGGCTTATGGACATCCCCCAGTGCCACCGTTGCCAGGAAGTTGGCCATACGATGAAGTACTGCCAAAAAAGCCGTAAGTGTGGTTCACACATCAAGTCAAGTGTGCAAAAACCGTTGGACGCTGACCCTAAATGTACTGCGGTGGTAACTATCCAGCAAGTTGGAAGGGATGCCTAGCATATCAGCGCGTTGCCATGGAGCGGAGGATTGTGGCTCAGTTACGAAGGCCGGCTGAAGACCTACAAAACTCGCACCCCAGCAGCCCGGCACCCATTCACAGGAAAATTTCTGTTATGCTGATGCTGCCAGACTTCAAACGGCTCCTCAGGCTCCTCATGCTCTGCAGCAACTTGGGCAACAGCAACAGCGTCACCGTCAGCAGCAGGTTCATCCTCAACAACAAACTCAACAGCAACACTGCCATCAGCCTCAGCAGCAGCAACTAACAGCTTTCATCGGTTGAGCAAGTTGTACCGCAGGTTCCTGAGCAACAGCACAAAAAGAAAACTCGACGTCACAAAGTTCGCCAGAAGCTTTGTCATCCATAGTACACCTAACAACAACAGAAACACTCGCAGCAACACCAGCAGCAGCAACGCCCGCAGCAGCAACACCAACAGCAACATCAGCAGGCCCCTCTGCAACAGTTTCAGCAGGCGCAGCCTCATCTGTACCATGAGCACTCCCAGCTCCTTTTTGACTGTCTTATATCAAAATTCGACAAGTTGAGTCAGACACTAATGGCCGTGATGAGCCTCTTGCACGCTGCACTTGCAAGCGGATGAGCCAAATTGGGTTGCGCATTAGCTTGTGGAACGCCAACGGCCTTGCAAATAACGCCAATGAGTTGGAGTTTATTTATTCAACGCCATCAAATAGATGTAATGTTGGCCTGCGGGACGCACTACTGCTCCAGATCGCACTATAGGCTACCAGGCTACGATGTGAGAGACTCCAACCTCCAATTACTTGCCACGGGAGGTGCAACACACTACTCGTACGGCAACCATTGGCCAACAGCAATTGACTTTGCTGTCTACGCTAGGATCCGGTCTGACTGTCTTGGTATATCCTAGAGAATTGAGCTTAACCCCGAACACATACCTTTGATCGTTGAGTACAGAGTGGCTGCAGCTCTGAGTGCTCCCAGGATACGTCTTCTGCCACGCAAGGCAAACATCACCCGATTCTGGCAGAAGTTGGAGCAGCTTGTCAACTTAAACATGGAGCTGAGTTCACCGGCTGATATTGACGGCGTAGCGGAGTTATTCCTGCGTAATATTAACGTGGCGGCGGAATATACTCGATGCTTGGCCAACTACCTTGCCTACTACCAGCCTCTTTTAAAACCAGAGGTTTTGGATCTAGTATGGCACAAGAGAGCACTGCGTCGTCAATATATGCGCTCACGCAATCCGTTGGACCTAAGGGGCTTTAAGCGGGCTGCGTACGAACTGCGAAAGCTGCTGTTTGTCACTAAGAGCAAATATTTCCTGGATATGCTTCGGAATGCCGATCCCAATAAGAATCATGGAATCAATTTGTGGAAGGCAACGCGTTGTGCCAAGCGGCAGCCACTCAGGCGGATCCTCATTATGCAACCGGACAACAATTGGTGTCGATCGGATGCAGAGATTGCATCGGCGTTTGCGGATGAGCTGGAAGGTCGGTTCACGCCTTTTGCACTTGCATCATCACCCTGCCAGGTACAGGATACTGAAACATTTTTAAATTCAGATCTCGATTCTGTACAACCGATCACACCTATCGCACCTGGTGAGGTCCGCTTACAGATTCGCAGGCTTAAGTCAACTAAGGCCCACCTGGCCCTCCCAGATAAGGGTTTTTTTTTTTTTTTTCCTTTTTCCTTTTATCATAAGTAATTTTTTTTTTTTCTTTTTTCCTGTTTTTTTAAAATTTATTTTTTGTTGTTTTGTTGGTTTTAAGTGTTTTCCTTAGGTCCTATTGGTGTTTTTTTTTTTTGTTTGGTCTTTCCCCATGGTCACCTTTTTTAGTTAATCGAGCGATCAAAAATCCGCCGCATTAGAGCGGGTGTACCGCAGGGTAGTGGCCTTGGACTTGCCTTGTACACATTGTTTACCGCGGTTGACTTGCCGATCCCAGTAGCCAGAAACACGCTGCTTGCCACATACGCGGATGACACTGTGTTCCTTGCTAACTCCACCACTGATTGGAGAGCAGCTGCGGTTACGCAGAGGTTCTTGGATGGCTTTAGTACTTGGGTCAGCCAGTGGAACATCTGCGTCAATGGGAGCAAGTCTCAACACTGTACGTTTGCGCTCAGGAATGGTAACGATTCCAACTGTTCGACTCAACAACATGACCATACTTCAGGAGAACCATGTTCGCTACCTAGGTATGTATCTGGACAGGAAACTTACCCGGCGCAAACACATCCATATCACGGCAGCAGCGTGTAGATAAAAAAAAAAAAAAAACGAAACTCAACTGGTTGCTGAGGCCATCTAGCAAACTCAGCTTGAGCAACAAACTGCTGGTGTACAGGCGCATCATCGTACCCACATGGACATATGGGATTCCATTTTGGGGTACAGCTGCAAAATCTTGGATAAACTAAAGTCAAGCTCAAAATCTTGGATAAACTAAAGTCAAGTCTTGCAGAAAAAGGTGCTCAGAGACATCTCTGGTGCTTCACCATACGTGAGTAACAGGACGCTGCACAACGACTTCGCTCTACCGACAGTCACACAACAAATTAACTGACATACGCGTCGGTATAATGACCGGTTTCATAACCACCCTTTGGCCTGCACACTTGGGTCAAATACAACGCGCAGAAGATTGAAGCGCCTCCACACCAGCGACCTCTGGACTCTTGGGCGTTAAATTAATGTGCTGCAAACTAATATTTAATGTTATTTATTATCTGTTAAAACCTGTTCTATATTTATGTTATGGATGTACGGAATCTTTGGCGGGCAGACTGAGATCCTGGGCTCGCGAAGCTGGCGGGTGGAGTGCCTTTGGCAGATTCTGGCGCACAGGCGTTCAACCTATCAAGGGCACCGATGTAGGCAAACCACGGAACGAGCAACCATTAAGCGAATAAAACCTAACATTTGTAATCTCAAGTAATATAAGTGAAACCAAATAAATCAAATTTTAATATATATGCACTGTGTCGTTAATTATTGCAAACGCAATTTAAATTTTGTTGCTCGAACCCGCAGCTCGACTTTTAACCTAGCTAAAATAGAACCGAATAAAAAGGTTCGCTACAATTTTTGGAAATCATTCGGTATTAATATTTCTAATGCGACTCATGAAAAACCTTTTTAATCGAACAGAGTATTGATACTGGTGATGCTAAGCCCATAAAGCAAAGATATCATTCCTTGTCCACTGGATAATCATTCCTTGTCATCTCCTTTTCTTGTCCTAAAGCCAGGTAAAGTGAGAATTTGTTTACATTCAAGGAAGCTAAGCTCAGTTACAGTTAAGAATGCACATCCTTCACCTCTAATCGAATGACTGTTAAGTCATCTTCCACCTGTTCAGTGCATTTCCAAAATTGACCTAAAAGACGCTTTCTGGCAGATTTGCTTGGATGCCAGGTCAAAAGAAAAAACTGCGATTACTGTCCCAAACAGGCCGTTGTATCAATTTACCAGGATGTCATTCGGATTAACGAATACTCCTCAAACATTGTGCAGACTTATGGATCAAGTCATATCTTATACCATGAAGCCCCACGTACTAGTTGATTTGAATGACTTATTAGTGCTGTCCTCCAACTTTGAGGATCACTTATCTCACCTGGCAGAAGTAGCAACGCAACTTCGAAAGGCTGGTCTCACGATAAACGTTAATAAGAGTCAATTTTATCTGAAGAAAGTGGGATAATTCGGATATATTGTAAATGAAGGCACATTGATAATAAATTTCCAGTACCTAAAACAAAACGCCAGCTCAAGCGCTTTTTGGGTAGGACCGGCTGGTATCAAAGATTACTCTTTCTGTATTCGGATATTACATTCACTTTAACTGAATTATTGAAAGGAACAACTTTTGAGTGGAATGAGAATGTGCAAAAGGCTTTGGATGAATTAAGGAGACAACTAATATCTGCACCCTTTCTCGTCCATCCAAATTACACCAAAGTCATTGTGTTACAATGCGACGCCTCTATAAATGGAGTAGGCGCAGTACTAGCACAATGTGATGAGTCTGGAGTAGAATGATCCATTGCATATATGTCAAAGATGCTTAATAAAGCACAACGCAATTATTCTGTGACGGATCTAGAGTGATCAGCAGTAGTTGTAGCTATAAAGAGATTTCGTACATCACATTGAAGGTCACGAATTTAAAGTCGTAACCGTTCATGCAAGTTTACGTTGCCTAATTTAATATCCGAATTATCCCACTTTCTTCAGATAAAATTGACTCTTATTAACGTTTATCGTGAGACCAGCCTTTCGAAGTTGCGTTGCTACTTCTGCCAGGTGAGATAAGTGATCCTCAAAGTTGGAGGACAGCACTAATAAGTCATTCAAATCAACTAGTACGTGGGGCTTCATGGTATAAGATATGACTTGATCCATAAGTCTGCACAATGTTTGAGGAGTATTCGTTAATCCGAATGACATCCTGGTAAATTGATACAACGGCCTGTTTGGGACAGTAATCGCAGTTTTTTCTTTTGACCTGGCATCCAAGCAAATCTGCCAGAAAGCGTCTTTTAGGTCAATTTTGGAAATGCACTGAACAGGTGGAAGATGACTTAACAGTCATTCGATTAGAGGTGAAGGATGTGCATTCTTAACTGTAACTGAGCTTAGCTTCCTTGAATGTAAACAAATTCTCACTTTACCTGGCTTTAGGACAAGAAAAGCCGGAGAGGACCAGGCAGAGCTAGGTGCTTTTTCAAGGACTCATAAGTCAATCATTCTGTCGATTTCTTTAGCAGGGGACAACGGATAATATCTTTGCTTGATGGACTTAGCATTACCAGTAATAATACTGTCTTCGATTAAAGAGGTTGTTTTCGCTAATATGTTTTTGATAACTTTATTTTCCAATTAACAACACTAAGTTATTTCCACGCTGTAAACTTTATTGAGTGTATTTAGACTGGAAGCCAAATGCTTAGTATTTTCTTAAAGGTTAGAAGCCACTTGCTAAACCTTTTTGCAACAATAGTAGTCAACGATCGATTACCGAAAATTAAGGTTTGAAGCTACTGCTAAACCTTCTTACAACCAGAATAACTATAAACGATCGATAAGCTAGAGTTATGCGAAACCACTAATTAGCTGCAGCAACCGGCCGATCAGCAAACCCACTTTATCGAGAGAGAGAGAGAGAGAGAGAGAGAGAGAGAGAGAGAGAGATGGAGAGCGCTGCACAAAGAGAGCGCTGTACAATGAGAGCGCTGCTAACGCCGGCTGTAATTAAGACCAACAACAAGCTATTTATATTAAGCCACGCAGGGCTCCAAATTCAAGCATGTTAACAACTCATAATCAAATAAATGTATTTGCTGCTGCTGCCAACAGAGATTTTTCCTAACCCATCCCTTTTCCGAGGAGGGAAAAAATCTACAACAGCTCTTAATCGATTCCTCTCGGTAACACTAAGACAAATATTATTAGAAGTTTGATCACTGCAGTGTAATTCGCTTACTACAGTCGCAATCTATTTGTCGCCGACTATTTGTTCTTTGAAACCGCCAGTAGAACTGTAATGCCGGTCAAACGAACAAGATATTTGCAAATTGATAGAGCAAATTCCAATTTCTGTTCAGATATTGCTCGGTCAGGCGATTGGCCCGGTAAATAAAATCTTCCACGGAAATTTAATTAAAGGATCCGGAGAATTGTACATACAACTCGAAATAATACTTGAGACTTTGTCGGGTCAGTTGCTGACTTCGCTGTTCAGAAAGGATGGGTGGGTCAAGCGAAGCATTGGATGAATCATGTATGTTCCTGACATTAAAATTAGTATTAGGCTGCTTTCGACATCATCTAACTGGGAAAGTGTACATGGCTGTCAACACGATGGACATGCTTCATTAGTACGTAACCAGGTTACCAAACAAGCTCGATGAAATTTATGTTTGTAAGGGGTCTTCGCAATTTCAGTATTAATCAAGACTGGGTCTCTACAAATTGTACACAACACTATATCAGCATTTATGCTAGCTGCTATATCCTCGGTAGTTTGCTGCACTGCCATTTTAATAACTGGAATATGTTTAAAAGAATCTTAAAATAATTTTATAGTTAAATTTATGATACTAGATTTAGAAAAAAGTAGTAATATTTATTTAACTATCAAAGCGAATAATGAATGAATATATCAATCGTGATTCCCCTTAAGCAATAACTAATTCTACTTTCATTTGAAGAATTGTTTTCGGAAAAAGGCGAAATATCCACCAAGAACAATCTTGTTAGAGCGAAGTTGCCTGAATAATAAAATAAAGCGAAGTACCACCAGCGTTGTGTACTCAACCAAAGTTTATTCAAGGATGTCGATATTCTGTTAGTAAAGAGTATTGCTATTCATTAATAAGGGGCTTAACATATATATGGATGCACGGTTGTATTGAATGTAAATTAACATAATTTTCAACAAATCTCGTTATCTTTTAACAATAATTGTGGTATTTATTCTATTAACTGGCCTAGATCGACATGAAGCCAATACTAAAATTTCGAAAGGAGAAAAGTATTTAAACTCATTTATGTTTTTAGCTAACGGTGGTTAATTTAAGTATTCTTCGTTCATATTTATTGATTATTGGTCAAACACAGTAAAACGGATAGATTACCCGCAATTCCTAATAATTAATAATACGCACTTAACTATTTTAAAAATTGGATGGTGGTTGATTTGACGAAAAAGAGAATTCGGATAGGTTCACGGTTTTGCGGGGATTTGGATGAGGTATACGAACTTCGGACAATCAAATTGTAGCGGCTGTTGGAGTTGGAGAAGTAACCGTACTATGTTATTCGTAGCCTCACGTTGGGCGGCATTTATTTATGTAACGAACACGTTGAAGTGTGCAGCAAACTGAAGGCGTACTCTGTCTACATGGTTGACTGTGCTCCGGGAAAATGGGGTGGATGCTTTTGCTACCCAGTAAGCTGTCGTGTTACATGACTAAACAATAGTAGACAGAATGCTAAGGGAACGGAATAAAACAGCCAGACAGAAAAGCTAACTGAATCCAATAATGATATACTTAGATCGAAGAACAGAGATGTTGATGTTCTTCTTCTTTTACCCGCCCAACCTATAAATGTTGCCTTTACCGCCTAACCTGTAAAGACTAATATTCGGTGCCTTTACCATATTAAAGATGCAAAACCATATTTATATCAAGAGCCTATTAAGATATTTTAATCCATAATTAATTCCTTATATACTTCAATGATGGTTTCAGTTCCATTATTAATAACTAATTTTCAAGTTTCATGTATGAGAGGGTTACTATTTATTAATAATTCATTCAATTTCTTTTTCTTCAATTTGGATCTAATAATATTCATTAATAAAGTTATGATGCCCTAAGGCCCCCCTATATATATATAATATGTATGTAATTTGAGTTAACTGAATCAGGCAGGTATTTACATGTGTACTGGCCACATCTGTTAATGTTAATTTTTAGTTGTTTTTTAGTTGTTATTTTCTTTATAACAATAATCCCTGATTGCGGTTACGCCATACTTACAGCACCAAAATAGATGAGTAAGTAGTACATCGTAGTCGACAGGCCTGAAGGCGGATGACGTTGCTGTTTGAACTTCAAAACATATTAGACAATATAACAGCTGATATCACATATACATACCATACCAAGTTTAGTTAATGCATTATAAAATTAAATATTAATTCCTCACAAATTAGATTTGCGTCCGAGACTTCGGCGCTGACCTGCCTAAAGGCTTGTACCGCTCCACGTGAGCACTGTACATATCCCGTATCGCACACCCAACACATTAACAGCAAGTTAATTGTTAACGGCAACAATACGCTGGTCGCGCTCGAACTGGCCAACTATGCTTCCAGCTCAGAAAGGACACTGGCACACTGTAAGTGATCACAATTTGAATCATTGGAGTAGCCGCCATGGCACAATTTGCTTATGGCAGCCGCCACGTTTCGAGAAGACGCACAATTTCTATCCAATATTGGTGGGAACGCACTTTTCACCGTTTCTAGTATCGGTTTCTTTCAATTATTATCAATAAAACGAGCGTTAATATGAGCTTTATATGCCGCAGAGTTCTTTTTCAATAAGAATATTGTTGCATACGTCTTCAGTTGCAGAAAGGAAATGCATTGGCCGGAACCAAATATGTGGGCGTCGCTACGCACAGATGCTCTGAGTCAGAGTTGCATAGGTACACCACTACACAACATTCAATTACGGTATCAGCATTTGTCGGAAATCGAGTATCTGAGATACAGGATTTGACTTCATCTACAATCATCCATATAGTTCTCAGGACCAGCGTTTTTATTCCAACATCATGAACTTTGGCCAATATCAAGCAAAATCAGCAAAATTGATATGCAAGTAATCAATGCCGAACAACGCAAATCGTATCCATATCCTGGAGAAATTAGCGAGCATCAGCTCATGCAATCATTGTGTTCGCACTGTCGCTTACAAGCTTCGCTTTGTTCAAATCACACGTATGAAACGAAAATTCAAAGCAAATTTGTCACCCGACGAACTATGCAATGCATATTATTGCTTTGGAACATTCGACGAAGAAATTCGCTAATTGCACAAAGATCAACCACTTAGGAGCCATCTAAAGTTTCTCAATTCTTTTCTAGATCCAGAGTTGGCGGCCGGTTAGACAACGTTGACTTTGAAAACTTCGAAAAATATCCGATATTGTTGCCCAGTAAATCGCACTTCGTCTGGATCTATGTGCGGCATCTACATCTTCGCAACTGCCATGCTGGACCTAAAGCTTTAGTGGCACTCATTCGATTGGAATATTGAATCGTAAACGCCAGGGACTTGGCACGTCACATCGTACGCACCTGCATGGCGTGTGCAGTAATCGCTACCAGTGGAGCATCTTCGACCGGAACACCCATTCCAATGCTGTGGTATCGACTTCTGTGGTCTAATAAATACGTATGTTCGCATACGAGGAAAGGATCCCATAAAATCTTACTTGGCCTTGTACATTTGTTTGGCATCCAAGGCGGTGCACATCAAAGTGGTCTCCCAATTATCCATGATGGCATTATTGGCTGCACGCAAACGAATGGTTGTTCGGCGAGCGCTGCCCAGTGACATCTTTTTTGATAATGGAACAAACTTTCATCAATCTACTCAAGACGCAATATCAGAGTATTGTCATCTATGTCGCCTGAATCCAACGATCTGTCCAGGACACTTGTTAGTTGGAAAATCTCTTCGAGCGCTTACTCAACACACGATAGCAACGCCGCATCTCAACAATTTGGATTTGACGTGATAACCGCTGCTAAACAGCAATTTGACGTCGTTGGTCATCAGACTATATTCACGAGCTTCGTGCTAAAACCAAATGGACATCATCGTCGTCAAATCTCGCTATTGGAGTCATGGTCATAATCCATGACGACAATTTTCCGCCTCAGCAATGGAAGCTCGGCCGCATCGAATCACTTGTGCCTGGAAAAGATGATCATGTTCGAGTTGTTCATCTTCGTACAGCCAATGCCATCAGATGTCGACCAGTACACAAATTGGCCATCTTGCCGATGGAGGCTTAATGTGTTGAAAACAGATCCTTTCAAGGTGGCCGGGATGTTTGGTCAAACTAATTTGAACACAATTGATATTGAATGATCAGCTGTTAATATGTCAATTTATCGTTACATTAAATAACTCTGTTAAATCTTATTCATTTATGTAAACTTTACATTGTAAGTTTAGTAAATATCGATCGTTTTCACTATCGGAGAGGGCGACTTGGAGATTAGAGCAAGCCAGACACACGCCTTTGTGTCGGTCATAAATAAACTTGTTAATTTAAATAGCTTAAATACGGCCCAGATCTGAAGTTTCAAGTTTGCATTGAAAACGCATTATGCAATGAACAATAATTATGGATTGTGTCCCGTTTATTATTAATAGAATAATTATATGAAATATGAGCATTACGATTTACAGCGAAATGTTAAATTTTATAAAACAACGACTTTTCCTCGACGCACGACAACTGTACAACCTTACTATCTCAATACCACAAATATGCAAAAATGTTGGAAAAAACGAAAGGAACGTTAATTCCAATGCATAATAACAGTGTAAGAAGTAGAAACACCATTATAAAATGCATAAGCAAGGTACCGTTAGACTTGGTACAGTTTTTAGCTCCCTAATCACGAGTGCCTTTAATCGAATTTCGCGGAGTGTATATATAAACTAAATAGGGGAAGGGGTATATTCGACCAAAAGTTACTCAAGAGACATTATGAGTTTACGAATATAGCCATATTTGTTCATTCTAATGGTAGCTTCTCACAGAGAAGGAGGAGGAGCTTCATGGTAATCTATACTCCAAATTTGGCGGCACTGGGACTTGCATTTCGAGTGCAATTGGGCGTTGCCACCTGTTTCATTAAGGCCAGCCAACTGATTACCAATCAAAGGGAGGCAGAACAGCTGCTCTCTAACCGCCTAGTTCGAATATAAAAATTTTAATGGGACGCTTTATTTTAATAAATAAAATAAAATAAAATTTATTAGTAAATCCACATACACCCTTTGCACCACACTTGACACATGTGCACAGGCGAAATTCTGACAATGGGGATGAAAACTCCAGCAAATAACTACAGGGTCGAGTAGAGCTGGCCTTCAATATGAGCGGAATCAAATTTTCTGTTATCGGTTTCTTACGGAAGTTATCAGTAACATACTTCCCAACATTGGTCACTTAATCTTTAAAATTGTGGAAGACATGCTTACTTCAGAATTCTAGGGCCGAAGTACCTGGGAGCAGCGGGTGTTAGTGTGGCTTGTAAATTTATATGCCGATTCTTGAAGGATGTTACCAGTTAGAAACCCGTTAATTTTTTGCGAATTTATCTCTAATATTGTTGAAAGTATACGGTCTTATTGATATGCGGTTTTATCGATTGAGTGTGGTCATACATTTGTTTAATCGATTCTTAAAGGCAACTTGCACACTTGATGAAATAGACGTTCCATAAAAAAATAATTTAACAAGAGAGAACGTTGCTGTGTGTGTATATGACTGTGCAATACTTGCGATAGATTGCAATATACCTATCAAATTTGGTGTCTCTAGCTTTCAAATTGTATGCGAAATATGATCTTATCTATTTATACAAATAGATGTATCGGTCTATGGATGCGTAGTGGGCGTGGCCATCCAATTCTTTATCGATCTGGAGTTACCAGTAACCAGTAAAAGTACTTTAAAAATTTTGAGACTCTTGCTTAAAAATTGTAAGTATTATATAGCCATATAGCCATGCACGTGTGAGTTTACATATATATATTCATATATTTCTTATTATAGGTATATATATGTATGTATGTTCATGGATGTGCATGCGAAATGCCCATTAGCATGTATTAAATGTTATATGCGCCCCTCACAACAACTGTCCATCAAGCCGAAATCCCGCCCTGATACAGTTGCGCCGAATTCGCTCTCTTTCGCACTTTCCCTTTCTAACGCAGGTGTTCAGCCTTTTCAGAATGTCTGAGACACATAGCAATCAGGACATGTGCCGTTAGTGGTTGAGGAGTATTACGGGCGCAATATTGCTGTCCATACTCACACCAACGGCCCCACGTTGGGTGCCCGTTGCAACTAACCTTTTTATTCTGTCGTATTTTAGCTAAGCTAAAACTCAATCGAGCTGACGGTTCGAGCAACAAATTTAAATTGTTTTATATTCTCTTCGGTACCACTAAGCCTTAACCTGAACTTAATTGCCAGGGTCATTTCCGAATTACGTCAGGGAATGGGTCTTAAGTGGTACATATCCAACAATCAGTACTGGATGAGATGGGTAGCATTCGTTCAAAGGTTTCAGGAGTATTATTTACTTAGGAACTACTGCGAAAGCTTGAAGGACGAAAGTCATTCTATTAGAGGTGAAGGATGTGCATCCTTAACTGCAACTGAGCTTAGCTTCCTTGAAGGTAAACAAATTCTCACTTTACCTGGCTATAGGACAAGAACAGCCGTAGAGGACCAGGCAGAGCTAGGTGCTTTTTCAAGGACTCCAAACTCAATCATTCTGTCGATTGCTTTAGCAGGGGACAACGGATAATATCTTTGCTTGATGGACTTAGCATTACCAGTAATAATACTGTCTTGGATTAAAGAGGTTGTTTTCGCTAATATGTTTTTGATAACTTTATTTTCCAATTAACAACACTAAGTTATTTCCACGCTGTAAACTTTATTGAGTGTATTTAGACTGGAAGCCAAATGCTTAGTATTTTCTTAAAGGTTAGAAGCCCCTTGCTAAACCTTTTCGCAACAATAGTAGCCAACGATCGATTACCGAAAATTAAGGTTTGAAGCTACTGCTAAACCTTCTCACAACCAGAATAACTATAAACGATCGATAAGCTAGAGTTTTGCGAAACCACTAATTAGCTGCAGCAACAGGCCGATCAGCAAACGGACTTTATCGAGAGACAGAAGAGAGAGAGAGAGAGAGAGAGAGAGAGAGTGCTGCACAAAGAGTGCGCTGTACAATGAGAGCGCAGCTAACGCCGGCTGCTGCAGCTCAAACTGCACTTAACATAATGTGGATATGTAATTAAGACTAACAACAAACTATTTATATTAAGCCACGCAGGGCTCCAAATTCAGGCATGTTAACAACTCATAATCAAATAAATGTCTTTGCGGCTCCTGCCAACATACTCCCACCGTTGAAAGACTCCCTTTCAACAGACTCCTTAACAGGCAGCAGGCGCATCTTATTCACAGCTTCTTGGTAGCCCGCCTTTTATAGCCTTCAAATGAGCCACTTGCGCAACACCAGCTCTGTTTTCAATTATCGCAAGCTCTCTAAATCGTGGCCTCATAGGTAGCGGATTCTCGTCCTTGTCGAGGACTAAGACATCAACCTGAAGAGATTGAGTCGGAGAGAGAGCAAGACCCTCCTCTCACTAACGAAACCCAAAGAAATTATTTACGTGGATGACTCGCAGCAAATAATCAAAAGGGTTGCACTCCATCCTCGTTAGGTCCGATTCCAGAATTGTTGCCGGAGTCAGCACATCGAGATCGCCAAGATTTTCTGCAAATAAGACTAAAGGGTGAGAAGAATTAATGTCCGCAATTTGGCAAGCGAGAGCTCGCAAATCCTCAAATCTGCGCAGCGACTGGCCAACACAGCGATACAAATTATGCTTGGCGGTTTTCACTGCTGCTTCCCACAATCCGCCAAGGCGAGGCGGAATGAAACGCCAATCAATGTTGTCAGCCAGGCAGAATTGATGGACATCAGCACCATGAGCATCGCTCAACAGCAGATTTTTCAACTCCTTCAAATTGTTTTTGGCTCCCACGAACTTTGTGTCGTTGCAGACCAAATCTGACGAGGCTTGCCACGCGTAGAGATGAATCTACTCAGTGAGCCAAGAAATGATGCTTTGATAACTAACGGTGAATAATTAAATGTGTCCGCAGTTTGGCAGACAAGTGCTCGCCACTCATCAAAAACGAACACCGACTGGTCAACACAGCGGTAATGGTGATGCCTTGCGGTGTTCACTGCCGCGTCCCACAATCCGCAAAAAAAAGAAAAAAAGGGGGGAAAAAAAACCAGAAAAAGGTTTGGGGTGTTGGTTTCGCTGGCTCCTGCTTGGTGGCTTCCACCAACTCGGCATCATCCATTTCCAATGGCTCTGCGGCCGCTGCTGATCCTTCTGCGCCTGCTGTTGGATTCGCTGACTGTGGCTCTTCATCTGGAAAATCCTTCCGCGAGTGCTTGATAGCGACAGATGCCATTCTGTGCCGATTCCTGGGACTCAATGAAGATGCCACCGTCTTGGGCAGCTTCCAGTAGCATCACCAGAACCGATCCTGTCCAAAGCAGGCGGCCCTTAACTGATTGGTGCTCTTCTCCAGCGCCTCCTCACTCATCAGCAGATCATTGCAGAGGTGGGCCAACAACTGTGCCTTCCTCATCGGATTCCGTGCGACAAAGGGCAGATCCTTCAACGCAAGCGATAACTTCCACGTATCGTTCTCGCGCAGCAACTTGTAGTACTCGTGATTTTTGGCCGAACGCGGTGTCGGCATCCACCTGATGATGGTCGGGGATGCCGGGCATCTGACGAATCTCCCCAGAATATAGACGAGTAAAAGCCTTCACGGAATGCTGCGCGCACTCAAAAATCCTCCTCGGGCTGTTCGTCAGCCTTCAACTCTAGCTTGACCAGATCTGTATCATCATCGAATACAACGCCTTCGGGGACGATACCGATATCGAGCAATGCGGACTTGCGATTGTCACCGAAGGCGGGTGCCTTGACGGTGATGACGCCATAGCGTTCCACACGGTTCATGAAATCGCTGACTAGCTTGCCAGTGGCCTGGTCACCATTAGCCAAGTTTGTTGCTACCTGAACATTTTCTTCGGTGTGTTCACCAGACGCGACATGCTCTTCAGCTCAATAGCCTTGGCCTCCGTCACGCCATCCTTAGTGATGCCTGGTTCGGATGTGGGTGCCACTTCACCATATCCAGCTCCAATTCCAGCATCTTCCTTGTCGGTCTCTATGATATGCGGTTCAGACACCAAACGCTTCTCGTCATCAACTTTCAACCGATCAGCTACCAACTCCATGTGTCGGAGTGTGGACGATATGGACCGCAATTCACATTTTTCCAAATTGCGATTTTAATCGGACCTCCAATGTCACAACCAGCCATTGAAAGCTTTGGTAGAACTCACTACACAATTCAATATAGTCAAGCCATTCCAGTTTCTCATGCTCAAGGATAAACGATTTTTCAAATTTATTCACTAAGTCTAATTTTTCCCTAAGCAGCGAAAAGTTCTCAGATTCCGAACATAATATGTCAAAACTTTTTACCAAATTATAAATATCGTCAACCTTCCGCTTATAAGACAATATTTGCGCTGGCACACTATCTGCGGACGCGACTGTGCACAAAGTTGCAGCCAAATGCACAAAACTACCGAAAACAAATCTGCACTGAGAAAGAAACGGTCCGTATGTACTCAATCGCCCACGCACAGCTGCTTATGTACACGAAAAAAAATTCACGAAAGTTCAAGCGAAGGAATTGTTGTTGTGCGTTTATGGTCCTTGGCTGTTCAAATTAGAGTTTTTTTTGCAAATTAGCTCACTAATATTTTGTTTTGTGTTATTGTTTATTAAACGCACTTTATGGTTTAATTACAACGATACACGATCATGTCGGGGTCACCAAATGTTTGCGCTATCAGCTTTTTGATAGCTTTATTTTCCAATTAACAACACTAAGTTATTTCCACGTTATAAACTTTATTGAGTGTATTTAGACTGGAAGCCATTTGCTTATTTTATTAAAGGTCCCATTTGCTAAACCTTGACTGGAAGCCAAATGCTCAGTCTTTTCAACAACAAGTGATTAACTCACGGTCGATTACCGAAAATGAAGGTTTGAAGCCAGCGCTAAGCCTTCTCACAACGAGAATAACTATAAACGATCCATCAGCTAGAGCTATGCGAAACCACTAATTAGCTGCAGCAACCGGCCGATCAGCAAACCCACTTTATCGAGAGAGAGAAAAAAAGAGATAGAGAGCGCTGCACAAAGAGAGCGCTATACAATGAGAGCGCTGCTAACGCCGGCTGCTGCAGCTCAAACTGCACTTAACATAATGTCGATATGTAATTAAGACTAACAATAAGCTATTTATATTAAGCCACGCAGGGCTCCAAACTCAGGCATGTTAACAACTCATAATCAAATAAATGTATTTGCTGCTGCTGCCAACAGAGCTTTTTCCTAACCCATCCCTTTTCCGAGGAGGGAAAAAAATCTACAACAGCTTTTAATCGATTCCTCTCGGTAACACTAAGACAAATATTATTAGACGTTTGATCACTGCAGTGTAATTCGCTTACTACAGTCGCAATCTATTTGTCGCCGACTATTTGTTCTTTGAAACCGCCAGTAGAACTGTAATGCCGGTCAAAAGAACAAAATATTTGCAAATTGATAGAGCAAATTCCAATTTCTGTTCAGGCATTGCTCGGTCAGGCGATTGGCCCGGTAAATAAAATCTTCCACGGAAATTTAATTAAAGGATCCAGAGAATTGTACATACAACTCGAAATAATACTTGAGACTTTGTCGGGTCAGTTGCTGACTTCGCTGTTCAGAAAGGATGGGTGGGTCAAGCGAAGCATTGGATGAATCATGTATGTTCCTGACATTAAAATTAGTATTAGGCTGCTTTCGACATCATCTAACTGGGAAAGTGTACATGGCTGTCAACACGATGGACATGCTTCATTAGTACGTAACCAGGTTACCAAACAAGCTCGATGAAATTTATGTTTGTAAGGGGTCTTCGCAATTTCAGTATTAATCAAGACTGGGTCTCTACAAATTGTACACAACACTATATCAGCATTTATGCTAGCTGCTATATCCTCGGTAGTTTGCTGCACTGCCATTTTAATAACTGGAATATGTTTAAAAGAATCTTAAAATAATTTTATAGTTAAATTTATGATACTAGATTTAGAAAAAAAGTAGTAATATTTATTTAACTATCAAAGCGAATAATGAATGAATATATCATTCGTGATTCCCCTTAATCAATAACTAATTCTACTTTCATTTGAAGAATTGTTTTCGGAAAAAGGCGAAATATCCACCAAGAACAATCTTGTTAGAGCGAAGTTGCCTGAATAATAAAATAAAGCGAAGTACCACCAGCGTTGTGTACTCAACCAAAGTTTCTTCAAGGATGTCGATATTCTGTTAGTTAACAGTATTGCTATTCATTAATAAGGGGCTTAACATATATATGGATGCACGGTTGTATTGAATGTAAATTAACATAATTTTCAACAAATCTCATTATCTTTTAACAATAATTGTGGTATTTATTCTATTAACTGGCCTAGATCGACATGAAGCCAATACTAAAATTTCGAAAGGAGAAAAGTATTTAAACTCATTTATGTTTTTAGCTAACGGTGGTTAATTTAAGCATTCTTCGTTCATATTTATTGATTATTGGTCAAACACAGTAAAACGGATAGATTACCCGCAATTCCTAATAATTAATAATACGCACTTAACTATTTTAAAAATTGGATGGTGGTTGATTTGACGAAAAAGAGAATTCGGATAGGTTCACGGTTTTGCGGGGATTTGGATGAGTATACGAACTTCGGACAATCAAATTGTAGCGGCTGTTGGAGTTGGAGAAGTAACCGTACTATGTTATTCGTAGCCTCACGTTGGGCGGCATTTATTTATGTAACGAACACGTTGAAGTGTGCATCAAACTGAAGGCGTACTCTGTCTACATGGTTGACTGTGCTCCGGGAAAATGGGGTGGATGCTTTTGCTACCCAGTAAGCTGTCGTGTTACATAACTAAACAATAGTAGACAGAATGCTAAGGGAACGGAATAAAACAGCCAGACAGAAAAGCTAACTGAATCCACTAATGATATACTTAGATCGAAGAACAGAGATGTTGATGTTCTTCTTCTTTTACCCGCCCAACCTATAAATGTTGCCTTTACCGCCTAACCTGTAAAGACTAATATTCGGTGCCTTTACCATATTAAAGATGCAAAACCATATTTATATCAAGAGCCTATTAAGATATTTTAATCCATAATTAATTCCTTATATACTTCAATGATGGTTTCAGTTCCATTATTAATAACTAATTTTCAAGTTTCATGTATGAGAGGGTTACTATTTATTAATAATTCATTCAATTTCTTTTTCTTAAATTTGGATCTAATAATATTCATTAATAAAGTTATGATGCATAAGGCCCTTGGCTATATGTATGTAATTTGAGTTAACTAAATCAGGCAGGTATTTACATGTGGACAGGCCACATATGTTAATGGTAATTTTATTTGGTTATTTTCTTTATAACAATAATCCCTGATTGCGGTTACGCCATACTTACAGCACCAAAATAGATGAGTTAGCAGTACATCGTAGTCCACAGGCCTGAAGGCGGATGACGTTGCTGTTTGAACTTCAAAACGTATTAGACAATATAACAGCTGATATCACATATACACACCATACCAAGTTTAGTTAATGCATTATAAAATTAAGTATTAATTCCTCACAAATTAATTCTATGTTAATTTTAAACTAAAGTTTAATAAAACGTATAGTTGTGTAGCCCTGTAGAGTTCAGTCCTAAATAAAAAATTTTGCAGTGCGGTCACTATTTCTTCATGATGGTTCGGTCAACAGCCGCACCATTGGTGTACTTTATGCCAATCAGATTTTAGATTTGCGTCCGAGACTTCGGCGCTGACCCGCCTTTTACCCGCAGCTTGTACCGCTGCACGTGAGCATTGTACTGAAGTATTCCCCGTATTGCACACCCAACACATTAACAGCAAGTTAATTGTTAACGGCAGCAATACGCTGGTCGCGCTCGAACTGGCCAACTGTGCAGCTTCAAGTACAGAAAGGACACTGGCACACTGTAAGTGATCACAATTTGAATCATTGGAGTAGCCGCCATGGCACAATTTGCTTATGGCAGCCGCCACGTTTCGGGAAGACGCACAATTTCTATCCAATATTGGTGGGAACGCACTTTTCACCGTTTCTAGTATCGGTTTCTTTCAATTAATATCAATAAAACGAGCGTTAATATGAGCTTTATATGCCGCAGAGTTCTTTTTCAATAAGAATATTGTTGCATACGTCTTCAGTTGCAGAAAGGAAATGCATTGGCCGGAACCAAATATGTGGGCGTCGCTACGCACAGATGCTCTGAGTCAGAGTTGCATAGGTACACCACTACACAACATTCAATTACGGTATCAGCATTTGTCGGAAATCGAGTATCTGAGATACAGGATTTGACTTCCCACCACCTCTGATCTACAATCATCCATATAGTTCTCAGGACCAGCGTTTTTATTCCAACATCATGAACTTTGGCCAATATCAAGCAAAATCAGCAAAATTGATATGCAAGTAATCAATGCCGAACAACGCAAATCGTATCCATATCCTGGAGAAATTAGCGAGCATCAGCTCATGCAATCATTGTGTTCGCACTGTCGCTTACAAGCTTCGCTTTGTTCAAATCACATGTATGAAACGTAAATTCAAAGCAAATTTGTCACCCGACGAACTATGCAATGCATATTATTGCTTTGGAACATTCGACGAAGAAATTCGCTAATTGCACAAAGATCAACCACTTAGGAGCCATCTAAAGTTTCTCAATCCTTTTCTAGATCGTTCCACAGGATTTTCACTTATCAGAGTTGGCGGCCGGTTAGACAACGTTGACTTTGAAAACTTCGAAAAATATCCGATATTGTTGCCCAGTAAATCACTGTCTGGATCTATGTGCGGCATCCACATCTTCGCAACTGCCATGCTGGTCCTAAAGCTTTAGTGGCACTCATTCGATTGGAATATTGAATCGTAAACGCCAGGGACTTGGCACGTCACATCGTGCGCACCTGCATGGCGTGTGCTCGGTACATGCCAAAATTGGAAAGGCAGCTTATGTAATCGCTACCAGTGGAGCATCTTCGACCGGAACACCCATTCCAATGCTGTGGTATCGACTTCTGTGGTATAATAAATACGTATGTTCGCATACGAGGAAAGGATCCCATAAAATCTTACTTGGCCTTGTACATTTGTTTGGAATCCAAAGCGGTGCACATCAAAGTGGTCTCCCAATTATCCATGATGGCATTCTTGGCTGCACGCAAACGAATGGTTGTTCGGCGAGCGCTGCCCAGTGACATCTTTTTGATAATGGAACAAACTTTCATCAATCTACTCAAGACGCAATATCAGAGTATTGTCATCTATGTCGCCTGAATCCAACGATCTGTCCAGGACACTTGTTAGTTGGAAAATCTCTTCGAGCGCTTACTCAACACACGATAGCAACGCCGCATCTCAACAATTTGGATTTGACGTGATAACCGCTACTAAACAGCAATTTGGCGTCGTTGGTGATCAGACTATATTCACGAGCTTCGTGCTAAAACCAAATGGATATCATCGTCGTCAAATCTCGCTATTGGAGTCATGGTCATAATCCATGACGACAATTTTCCGCCTTAGCAATGGAAGCTCGGCCGCATCGAATCACTTGTGCCTGGAAAGGATGATCATGTTCGAGTTGTTCATCTTCGTACAGCCAATGCCATCAGATGTCGACCAGTACACAAATTGGCCATCTTGCCGATGGAGGCTTAATGTGTTGAAAACAGATCCTTTCAAGGTGGCCGGGATGTTTGGTCAAACTAATTTGAACACAATTGATATTGAATGATCAGCTGTTAATATGTCAATTTATCGTTACATTAAATAACTCTGTTAAATCTTATTAATTTATGTAAACTTTACATTGTAAGTTTAGTAAATATCGATCGTTTTCACTATCAAAAAACTTGTTAATTTAAATAGCAAATATTAAATACGGCCCAGATCTGAAGTTTCAAGTTTGCATAGAAAACGCATTATGCAATGAACAATAATTATGGATTGTGTCCCGTTTATTATTAATAGAATAATTATATGTATAGTACAATGAAATATGAGCATTACGATTTACAGCGAAATGTTAAATTTTATAAAACAACGACTTTTCCTCGACGCACGACAACTGTACAACCTTACTATCTCAATACCACAAATATGCAAAAATGTTGGAAAAAACGAAAGGAACGTTAATTCCAATGCATAATAACAGTGTAAGAAGTAGAAACACCATTATAAAATGCATAAGCAAGGTACCGTTAGACTTGGTACAGTTTTTAGCTCCCTAATCACGAGTGCCTTTAATCGAATTTCGCGGAGTGTATATATAAACTAAATAGGGGAAGGGGTATATTCGACCAAAAGTTACTCAAGGGATATTATGAGTTTACGAATATAGCCATATTTGTTCATTCTAATGGTAGCTTCTCGATACATACATGGCTGTATTGATATTCGGCATAGCCGTACTCTTAAAATTGTTGATTATGTCCACCTGGGTCTCCAGGCCTGATGATGGGCACGATCCCTTATAATATTCATAAATAAATGTACTTACGATGTGTTGCAAGCTACTACTAATACACAAAACAAGAGAGAAAATTGCAGTCGAGCGTAACCTCCAGCGATATACTCTGCTAACAGGTAACACAGAGAAGGAGGAGGAGCTTAATGGTAATCTATACTCCAAATTTGGCGGCACTGGGACTTGCATTTCGAGTGCGATTGGGCGTTGCCACCTGTTTCATTAAGGCCAGCCAACTGATTACCAATCAAAGGGAGGCAGAACAGCTGCTCTCTAACCGCCTAGTTCGAATATAAAAATTTTATTAATAAAAAAAACCCTTCACATGGGACGCCTTAATTTTAAAATATATAAAATAAAAATTTTGTTTTATCGGTTTCTTACGGGAGTTATCAGTAACATACTTCCCGACATTGGTCACTTAATCTTTAAAATTGTGGAAGACATGCTTACTTCAATTCAGAATATGCCGATTCTTGAAGGATGTTACCAGTTAGAAACCCGTTAATTTTTGCGAATTTATCTCTAATATTGTTGAAAGTATACGGTCTTATCGATATGCGGTTTTATCGATTGAGTGTGGTCATACATTTTTGCACACTTGATGAAATAGACGTTCCTTAAAAAATTATTTAACAAGAGAGAAGGTTTCTGTATGCGAAATATGATCTTATCTATTTATACAAATAGATGTATCGGTCTATGGATGCGTAGTGGGCGTGGCCATCCAATTCTTTATCGATCTGGAGTTACCAGTAACCAGTAAAAGTACTTTAAAAATTTTGAGACTCTTGCTTAAAAATTGTAAGTATTATATAGCCATATAGCCATGCACGTGTGAGTTTACATATATATATTCATATATTTCTTATTATAGGTATATATATGTATGTATGTTCATGGATGTGCATGCGAAATGCCCATTAGCATGTATTAAATGTTATATGCCCCCTCACAACAACTGTCCATCAAGCCGAAATCCCGCCCTGATACAGTTGCGCCGAATTCGCTCTCTTTCGCCCTTTCCCTTTCTAACGCAGGTGTTCAGCCTTTTCAGCATGTCTGAGACACATAGCAATCAGGACATGTGCCGTTAGTGGTTGAGGAGTATTACGGGCGCAATATTGCTGTCCATACACACGCCCCACGCCCCACGTTGGGTGCCCGTTGCAACTAACCTTTTTATTCTGTCGTATTTTAGCTAAGCTAAAACTCAGTCGAGCTGACGGTTCGAGCAACAAATTTAAATTGTTTTATATTCTCTTCGGCACCACTAAGCCTTAACCTGAACTTAATTGCCAGGGTCATTTCCGAATTACTTCAGGGAATGGGTCTTAAGTGGTACATATCCAACAATCAGTACTGGATGAGATGGGTCGCATTCGTTCAAAGGTTTCAGGAGTATTATTTACTTAGGAACTACTGCGAAAGCTTGAAGGACGAAATTACCCCAAGACGGCAGGCGGATCAAGAGCCATTTAAGTTCTAAATGGTGGAAATGCAGACGCTCATGCGGTAACTGCAGTATTCGGCGAAAAAGGAATTGGACAAAATATACAATAACAGCCTCCAGGATTACGAGCTTACCCTAGGCCATATCAATTCAACAATTTGGGAGAATTTATGCATTTGGAGGGCAGAGAGCGGACAGAGAAAAGATGAGACAACAGCCGACACGAGACCCACACTGGCCCCGAGGACGAGACGAGGCAACATACACACAAAATAAGCAACCCAGCGAGGGCATGCAGGTTTTTTTCGCCCAGGAGGGACACTTTGCAATTGAGTGTACGAACCGTATGGTGGAATATTGTGGGCTATTTGGACGTGTCGGAGTTCGTAAGTCAGTATGCTGTCCGTCGGTCAACGATCATAGGCGTACGCCACCGAAGGGCGAGCCTACAGGACGAGGAAACGCAAGGTCGAAAAGATCGGTAACTGGCGGTAGAAGGTTACGAAAGACATAGGGGCCACGACTAGCATCGTCAATGATAACCTAGCTCATGGACTGCTCAGCGTAGCCCGACGAAGCGCAACCGAACGTTGAGTCCGTATGGCAAACGGCTGAAACAGCGGAGTCCGAGAACAGGTCGAGATGAACATCAGAGCTAGGGCTGAGGAGTATGGATATTGCCCTGTCGATACTGTCAGGAGTCATCGACGACTTAGTTCCCGGATGGGACTTCCCAAAATACGAGATACACCATAAAGGGGAGAGATTGTCCGTAGCCACAACAGTCGCAACACCAATACATCCGGATGCAGAAATTTTTTCCGAACAGAATTAGCGGCATTTGAGGGTATAAAAAGAACATCGCTGAGCATCGAATTGTCATGAGTGACGATTCGCCAATTAATCAGCGGTACTTCCCTAAAAATCCCAAAATACAAGCCGAGATAAAAAAATGTGGATGAACTGTTAGCCAAAGGATGCATCGAGCCCTCAAAAAGCCAACACAGAACATCAGCAGAGTGGGGCATGATTTATCACGAACATGGACCTCAAAGATGGATACTGACAGATCCCAATGGAAAAGACAAGTCGAGCAAAGATAGCATTCGCAGTTCCAGGAAAAGGACTGTTCCAATGGGAGATAACGCCATTTGGACTCCATTCCCCCACCCCCCTTTTTGCACCAACCACGTTTCAATCGAGTGATTGGACCCGAAATGATGCCACATGCGTTTGCTTATTTAGATGATATTATTGTGATCGGGAAAAAGCATGCGAGGAACACATCGACAATTTGAGAGAAGTGTTCCGATGGTTGAGAGCAGCGAATCTGAGTATCAATGTGGTCAAGTGTGACTTTTTCGAGAAAGAGCTTAATTACCTTGGCCATCAGCTGACTGAAGAAGGGATACGCACGGATACGGAGAAAGTGGCGGCTATCTTCACGAATTAAAGCTCCCAGACCAGACCACCACAATACCCTCACTAGAAACACTTTTAAAAAAAGGTACAAAATGGGAATGGACCGGAAAGCACCAAAAAACGGTCGAAAAGGTCAAAACTACCATGACGCATCCCGGCAACCCCTGAAGAATACGCGCCTAAGAGGCTCAACTGTGGGTGATTGAACCTGGCAAACAAGAGTTGCAATTGAATTCAAAAGATGCGGACCGACATAGCGAAAAATCTCAGGAAATTTCCAGACTATAGTGAAGAATCCGGAAGCCTATATTCACACATCCCGCATTGAGATGGAACCGGACCGGAAAAAGAACGAAAGTTCTAAAAGAAAACCACAACACCGCCGCCGCAGGTCATACGGGTAGTAGGAAAACAATAGCCCGAATAGCAGCACGCTACTATTGGCCAGGCTTATACAGAGACGTACGTGCATATGTCCAACAATGCGAAATATGTCAGCAGTACTCGTATAAGCCAAGTCAAATGGCCGCGGCAGGACAAATGCTGACCAAGATACCGGAGGAACCCTGGAGAACAGTTTGTGCTGACTTCGTGACCATTACCGAGATCTACCCACGGAAACATGATGTTGTTGGTCTTTATAGACCGCTTCTCGAAATGGACCAAAAGGGTACCGCTCAGAAGCGCTACTACAGCAACGCTACAAAAAGACTTTAGGGAAAAGATTTGGCACGGTTTGGAATACCAAGAGTATTGACAACCGACAACGGAACACAATTTACGAGTAGATCATTAAAAAAAAATTCCGAGAGGATATAGGAGTCGCAAGGTGAAAACAATGATTGCACAATTTATGAAGGACAACCAAAGACGTTGGGATGATGCATTACATTGTTGTTCGTGGTGACAGTCTGAACAGGCCAGGTAGCGCAAGAACCGTCCGAAAATGAAAAGAATTACAAGGAAATATTCGAAATGACCAAGCAAGACGTAACAACCTTCGTCACAGACCATGGAGACCAATATCGGATACAGCGCGTGGGTAAAATTACTCCTCCTGTCAAATGCTAGCACCGTGATACGTAGGCCCATATCAGTAACCAAAAATGTCATATGAAGATCATATAATAATTACAGTTTAGATAAATGTTTTTTTTTTCAATATAAAAAGAGAGCGAAAATAAATGTGATTCTAAATACGAAACTAGAACAATTTTATACTAAAAAAAAATAAACATATAAGTTAATAAATCCCAAAAAGAAAGGGTATGCAAAAAAAAAAAACATACGGAATATAAAAAAAAAAAAAAAGAAACCACTGCCCCAAGGCCGGCCCAGAAGCTAAAATCAAAGGCGGCTAAACAAGGCGGAAAGAGAGATGGATTACGTGGATCAGCTCGCGGTGAGAGCAGAAGAGACAGCATGCAAAAAGAGCGCATGACCATGAGCCACACGCTTGCGCATTAAAAAGTACAACAATAATGTGTGAGCGAGCGCACACGCACGTGCATACTAAAGTTCAAAGGACGCCCAAAAAACTTTTCTCAGCCGCGCGCTTGTGCGCCGCGCACAAAATCGCTTTTACACATGCGCCGTTGGTTAGTCACCCACACTAGTGCAGATACGTATACACAAAGTGCACCATTTGTTACCACTACTACCATTTGTTACTCACCACATATCTACTAGTGTAGATATGTGAGCACACAAAACGAAAAGGGCAGCAACAACGTGTGCAGGTGCCGAGACATGCAGAAAATAAAAAGGAGCAAACGAAAAAGGCAACAATAACACTTGTGATGGTGCGCATGCGTGCTCATGCTTAAGCATGTGCATTAGAACTTTGAGAGTGTGCATTAGAGATTTGAGGATGAGATTTCGGGTATCACGATCGCACTCATACTCCAGAAGGGGTATAAAAGCAAGTGTTGGCACGACATCGTCGCTATCCCAGCGACTTGGACGACGTTAATCCTGAATGGATACGCTGGCTGTGTTCGGAGCTGCCCCCGACTCCGGAACGCGACGACACACCCCGTGGCCGACTCAAGCGGAGCAGCCCCATGGGCGTAGGCAGAGCCGGCCGAACCCGACGGGGACGACATATTTGGAGGAATAGGCGTGGCCATAAGCATTTCTTTCGATCCGTTACCGGCAATATATCTTAAAAAAAAGTTGTAAGGCTCTAACACCAATATTTTTATAGTAAGTCGGCCTTGGGGCGGCAAAGATGGATGTTTGAAGAACATTGCCAATAACCTACCAACCAAATGTGGTGACTGTACCTTTCAAATTGTAAGCGATCTGTGGCTTTATAGACTTGCGATTATCGAATTTTCATAGGAAATTGTGGAATTACAATTTGTCGGAACATCTTCGATATCAGAGTACAAAAATACTCAATTTATTTGAACAGAACAATGGTATACATCATTTCAATTCCTTAGGACAACACATGGAAGAACCATGATACCAATAAGTCATAACATCTGATAAAAGGTGCCTTGGAAAAGGTTGGGTGTATACGAAAAATTGCGATCTTTGGTGGAGGTTCCCAGTAGTCAGAGTCCTCTAAGTTTGACATATACATCGGACGCCTCGACTCTGACTCGGGGCCTCGAAGACTATGTCATGGGATCAACGAATATGAATTTTCACTGTTAGAAGAGGATGACAGTAACAGTGGTGGAGTACTGCAGACAAAGCTCCACTGTAAAGCAGCCTCTGCTGCCCTGATGCTGCGCCTAGCTGGTCATCGTTGGAAACGTTTGCGGGCTAGGCAGCAAAAACTATAAGCTTATTGCAGCTCAAACTGAAGGTAAAACCCGTACCTGCACTCTCGCGAAAAACCATCTAAAACTTAATCTACGTTTTTTCTGCTCCACAATTTTAGCAATGGCGATAACAGTAGCAGTAAGTCTAGAGCCCCAGCGCCGATACGAGCACTGTCTGAATATATGGCCCTTGATAGTACTAGACCATCACCAGAGGAGATCACAAGATTCCTCGTCCTGGAGTGCGAGAAGCACTGGACTGGCCTCATCATAGGCTGTGACGCCAATGCTCTATACTAAAAATCGGAAAGATTATTTATGAGTGATCAGTTTATAGGTTGGAAAGTGTCTGAAGACCACTTCTTCTCTGATCACTGGTACATAGAATTCGATCTTATATTAAGCCACCCGGAACAAGTGAACTTTTTAAATCAGAACAAGGAAAATTTTAAAAAGAACTAGATCGAACCCTTTCGTATCACCCACCGAAAAGCCCAGATAATTTCGCTCATCTCTATAATCTCACAGACATATTCACTATAGCATGCAATAAGGCCGACGCCCAAGAAAAAACACCCATTGGTTGACGCCTCAACTAAACGCTGCGAAACAATGATCGCCAAGAGTTTCAATACAAGTCCAGTCTACCGGAATACAAAAAGCCACTAGACTGGCTAAAAGGAAATTGTAACGAACACGTTGACGAACACGCAGCAAACTGGAGGCGTACTCTGCCTACAGGGTCGACTGTGCTCAGGAAAAATGGGGTGGGTGCTTTTGCTACCTAGTAAGCTGCCGTGTCACATAACTAAAAATAGTAGACAGAGTGCTAAAGGAACGGAACAAAAACCAGATAGAATAGCTAAAAGAATTCACGAGTGACATATCTAGATCGAAGAACAGAGATGTTGATGCTCTTCTTCTTTACCCGCCCAACCTGTAAAGACTAGTAGTTGGTGCCTTTACCCTATTAAGGATGCAAAACCATTTTATGTCAGGAGCCCATTAGTCTACTTTAATTCATTCTTATGTTCTTATCTACTTCATATTGGTGATTGGTTCCATTATTATAATTATTAACATTAATATTTCGAGTTTACTTAATTAACAATTTCCATTTTTCAGGTTTGGAGTTGTTGCTTAATTACTACTTTTTAATTCCTAATAATTCATAACATTTTTTTTTCTTTTTAAATTTTGGTCAATTCATTCGATAATACAGTTATGCTATAAAGACTGTATATATATATGTATGTAACCTGTGTCAACTAAATAAGGAGGTATCTTCGTATGGATAGGTATATCAAAACTGCTATATGGTCATTATGGTTATTTTTTCTTTTATAACTTACAATTTCTGACCGCGGTTATGCCGTACTTACAGCACCAAACAAAAGCTGCGGCAGTAGTCCATCGTAGTCGACAGGCCTAAAGACGGATGACGTTGCTATTTTGAACTTCGAAACGGTACAATATAGCAGCTGATATCACATATACGTACCATACCAAGTTTAGTTAACGCGTTACCAAAATTAATACAACTAATTTTCCATCAATTCATTCATTATTAACATAACCTTAAAATCCTATTAGAATGTTGTGTTTTGCAGAGTTCTAGGTAGTCGACAGTTGCTATTTCTTTTTTTTTTTTTTTTTGGATTTGGTCCACCGCCGCTCACATGTGTTCCAATACGTATGCAAATTGGTGTAGGTTACGCCACTAAGATATCAAAAGTTTGAGTCCGAGATTTCAGGGGTGACCCGCCCTTAACAGATGGCAGCCACCACGTTGCGGAAGACGTAAACTTTCCAGCCAATATTGGTGGGCACGCACTTTACGCCGTCTGTTATATTGAATTCTTTTAATGAATATCAATACTTGAGCGGCACTATGGCGATGCCGCCAAGTTATTTTTTTCAGCCAATAATCAATGCACACACAAAAAAAAACTTTTCGGAAGCAACTAATGTAGCCGTCGCTGCGCACAGATGCTCTAATTGAGAGTTGCTAATTAGGTCGTAAGTGCTGTGAAAGGTTCAGCTATCGCATCATTGGCGATCAGCTGTTTACATATTTTCTTGCATGCTGATCGTTTTTTTTTTTTTTTTTTTTTTACAGTCCCGTCCCAGAACGTTACCAGTGCGAATATGTACACCACACTACAAAATATAAGATAAATTTCTGCACAGATATAGATTCAACTAGCGAAGCAGCGATGCTTAGAAGAGTTATATTCTTAATTCATGGTCGATCTCTGGTAAAGAGTCACTGAACTCTGGATTACACGGCACCCTAAGTCTAATGGCATGAATGCCGACTAACCAGTATCCTGTTATAGTAAGGTTGACTGCAGAGCAGTTTGTGCGACTGATATTACACAACTCTCTACTGAGATTTGTTGTAATATTAGCGCATATTTGGTGGGCAATGTGACTCCAGTTTTCACTTCGCCATTTTTTATTCGACCTGCGTCAACTTAGTTCCTTTGATATTGAGTTTGCAGATAGCGAAAGGCATATTTATATCTTCCTAGCTAGCTCATCAGCCTTAAAGTTGCCGCCAATGTCCTGCGGACCAGGAACCCGTATCATGATAATAACATGCTGCTTAGTCGCCAAACTTGAAAGGTAGCTTACTGATAACTTCCTTCAAAGTTAGACATACTTACGGACCAAAACCAACTCCCTAAACACTTGGCACCCCAAACTACTGAAATGTCCATATCTTCCATAATTTTACATATATAGCAACATCCTTGAATATATGGGAAAACAAATTCGGTTACGAGCGACTGTAACGTTATTTCAATATAAATTCATTGAAGTATGTTTATGATTACTACGAATATTTTTAAAATATTCTTTCGAATGAAAAGCATTAGATATTTTTATATCGAAAATAATAATAATAATAAATTAAATTACTTACGGGTACTGGAAGTATGGGATCATCATGTCAACCATCTCAGCATTGATTAAATCAGTTGGATATTCAACGATTTTTCTAAGGAAGCTTGTATCAGACATCACCTTTAGAGACTCATCCCAAGAGCTCTGTATAAACGTTTTCTCTGTATCAGGGCGAATTGGTTTTATCTGGCGACGGAATAGAATACAGACACAATCCATAATCAGTGTAATTAAGTAAGGAGGCTTTCCAAGCTTTCGAACAGTCGCAATATCCGCAGCTTTTATTGTTTTTAGTGCCGCTTCCGCTTCCTCTAAAGCAGGCAATGCTTTTTCTAGTTTAGCTTCAGCCACTTGCTTAACAGCAGAAATATTTTTTACAAGAACTTCTGCTGAACCCTTTTTCTGGGCCACTTCTACCTTGACAATTTCGGCTGCTTCTTTGGATTGTTCTACTGTGGCCAAAACTTCTTCTGCTTCACCAGAAGCTAACGCAATTACTTTATTCATTTCAACTAAATCCTTTTTTAGTACAGACACTGAAGCTCCTGCCTCATCCAGTTTTGCTAATCCAGAGATCATACGCTCTGACATGATAACAATTTCACTTTGTTTATCTTTGTATAGAGCTTTGTAGCTTTGTAAAAATGAAATCAAGGATTTGGGCGTGACAAATGTAAGACGACGAAATCTGTCATAATAACTAAAGCAAGCATCTTGCACCGATTCATGAATCCAACTCATAATTTCGACGACTTGATTCTTTAATTTATCACTACATACGATTTCCAGATCGTGAAGATAATGCCGGGAAACTGCAACACAAGCATCAGTCGGCCATTTCTGGAACCAGTCAATCACACAACCGGAAATGAGGCCTGGAAACTTAAGTGAACGCAGTCGGAATTTCTCACCGACCTGCAAATATTTTCTCAATATATGTACATATTCATCTAATAGTCTAAGCAAGAACTTACCGGCGAAAAACATAGAGCTACGTGAAGATTTGTGCGTGCCCGTGTTATGAAGAAATTATATAGTTTTCTTGAGTTGGAGGCCTTCTTGGCTGTTTTTTTTCATAATCGGAATAAGTTCATTATTAATTTCGTCCATCTCATCTTTGGCAAAAAGGTTCGCTACTTCGCCAGAACTCAATATGTTATTAATAAATTCTAAAAAAGACTCCTCTTTAATTTCATTATCTGTAAAAATAAAGGTCATTCCGCTTCCCTCTAAGCCTGCAACTCGATACATAAACTTTAGATCATCTGTCAAGTTACCGGTATTGTAGGAGCGTGTCAGAGTGATTTGGAAAAATTTATAATTTGCTATAAATGAAGCCAGCCTAGTCAGACTCTGTTTACCCGAACCACCTACCCCTACAAGCAATGCATTTCCACGAGGATTACTAAGTATACGAGATATTATCATTATATGTTTAAGAACATCGGCAAAAAATACAAGATCCATATTAAGACCACGAATGTACTCGTTAAATTGGGACATAAATAAAAAGACTTTAGTTTTTACAAATTCAAAACTGGAAAAGGAGAGTTTACAATTAATGAACTTGATAAATCGAAATGCATTACCTTGGTATTTCTTCATATATCTTTGGGGGCTCAAATGACATATTTTCATCGTCTTCTTCCCCTGCTTCAGGTGCATCCCGCAAAAAATCGACCCAATAAGATGCTTTGTCAGGAAAATACTCAAAAAGATCTTGAAGATAAGTCTCAGCGTCTAGACGCATGCGTGTTAAGAACCAAACTTTATCCTTTTCGGCGGTAAAGCGATCTGCTATAACTCTTGTGCACTCGTGACACCATAATTTCAATGTCTTTTCTATGGTGTTGCACTCTTCACTATTTACTTTTAAAATTCCTTCCCAAATCCGTGAAAGATCTCTCAAATTAAACACATAATGAAAATTGGATGGAGTAGGCAGCATTTTTGATTTAACGTTTTGCCAGAATATTCGAGTCAGCGGTACCAGTTGTGGTATTATTTGCACAACATCTTCTTCAAATCGACCCATAGAAAAATAACCAGCACCAATGCTTTTAAAAATTTGATCTATCGAACTATTACTAGGTAAAGTGCAATTAAAAATACACAAATGACGCTTAAGGCGAGTGGGTATATCATTTCTGCCACCACCAGGATGAATCATAGCCGACAGTAATTGAATGTCCATGATAGTTGAAAAATCTCCTGGACGATCTAATGAATAAAATCCACGTTGCTCGACCATTTGACGAACAATCTCGTTTGTTATTTGATCACCCCATTCATTTATTACAGGCATATTAATATCGTCAATGAATACAGTCATTGAACGTTGATTGGGGGGTCCATAGGTAGTACCTTGTCTTTTTTCGACGTACGATTCAATAATCCGCTGCGAGTAAAACAGTATTTCGAAATTAACACGAAAATCAATAATAAATTCGACTTGATGATATTATACAGATATTGGTTAAGGAACGATGATGCCAGCAGAACGCTAAATGAAATGTATTATTTTAACGCAACTATTTGTGAATTGGATCTTGTCACCTATAATTAGGCACATACTATATGAATAGCAAGTTTGTCTCTACTTTAAGAGAGGTGAATATGGATGTGTTTATACACACCGACAATATTGTTTAATTAACATGAGAGGTTTTGTTAAACCTAATGAAAATAGATTTAAAATTTAATGATTTTTATGAATTCTAAACGAATGCCACACTAAAACCAGAAAATATATTGATTTCACATTGATATAATACGTATGATATTTATTAACTTTTAGAACTTAACACCACACTTTAAAGGAGATAAAATATAAATATAAAATAGCTCATTCGTCATTCACTCGAACCTTTAACCAAATAATCTTCAACGGTGTGTATGTCTTTAAAATTTCCGGACTGTAATTATTAACTTATAACTCATTCCCTGTTTTGACGTACCTTAGAGGAACATGTTATGTTGAATCTCTATATAACTTTTTCTTGAGAATTTGACGATGTTATTATTTAAATTTAAAATTGCCTTCTGACAGGAAGCACTTGATCTGCTTTTAAATTATCTCGTATTTTGTCAAATTGATCTCTTAACTGCTGTGGTGACACTAGAAGAGGGCTTATGTTATTGTGACGTACATCAGTCAGTATGTTAATGATATCGCCTTGCTTGCGTTGAAGATTGGAAGCTATAGCCATGAGCTGTAACGTCAGCGTAATGTACCATTGAAACGTTTGGAAATGAGACTCATTTTTCATTATATTCTTAATTTGGTCTTCCAAATGGTTTAATTTCATCTCGTTTCAAGATGTTTATCGTGGAGTCAATCAAAGAGGTTTGGTTTTGTAATAACTCCAGGAGATGGTTTTCATTTGCCTTTACTTCAAGTATCGTTTTTGACATGTCCTTTGCATATGTAGAGTCTAACACGCCAAACAATCGACTGGCGATGTTTCCCACGATGTCCAATGGTGCTCTCTGTTTGTGTGATGTGGTCAGTAACATGTTTTCCATGAATAATTCCTTTTCTATATGACGGAAGTTTGATACATTCAATAATTTTGGAATGCATTTGTCCAATCCTTGAAATGTAAATGTACTACTTGAACTTAAGACCCTACTATCGGTCCAGTAGGGTCTTAAGGTTCAAGTAGTTCATATTCACATACATTTTCGAAAGGTAGGCGACTATCGTCCAATCAGCTACTGCTAGTTGTGTTGTTCCAATCCTTTCAAAAATTATGCCAGGTTTTGATCCGAATTAAGTTACGTTTATCGATTGTGCCAATGTTAGGTGGAAATAGAAGCAAAATAACCAACATTGTTGTAACCAATGAACCGATATTACTCTGCCTTTTTTTTCTTGGGCTGGGGGCTTTCTCATCTGATTCCTCGCTTTCCATAGGATCATCTATTGGATGCTAGAGGAGCTAGATGTTGAATTTATCGCTTTCTTCAAAATTACATTGGAGGTTTTTACGTCTACACCCCCCCCAAATTGGCATTTCCAAGGTAGACTCGAACAATTCTACCCATGGGTCATTGTAATACTGTGTAGCGTACCTATTTGCAATAGGTTTTTTTATAATAACACAGAAAAAACGTCAATATATTAAAACTTGCTTTATTTTATTTCACTTATACCGCTTGAAATTGCACTTTCCACTGTTGGTTTTCTGATCGCTTAATTGTTACTTGTTCCGTAGCGTCTCGCCACGCATCGGTGTCCTTGATCAGGTTTGATTTGAGCTCCTGTGCACCAGAATCTGCCCCAGGCACTCCCCAAATAACCCTTCCCTGGTCTTTTTTTTTTGGGTTCTTTTTTTGTTATTACAACCTTTTTTTTTTTTTCCCTATATGTTTTCCTTTTTTTTTTTTTTATTCTTCACTGGTATCTCTGGCTTCCACTCGGACATATGTTCGCACCGTGCTTATGCGCGCAGCCTCTTTTGTTTAATTTGCACAACTTCGCGTGTTTACTTTCGCAGCGTGTTTACTCTCACAGCGTAATTACTTTCACCAGCTTCGCGTATCTAATTCTTCGCCTTGTGCGGCGGCGCTCCTTTTATAGGCCGTGGCTGGCCACCTTTTGCCGAGACTGTACCCCGGTGGCGTGATCTTTTGGTGGCGTGATCTTCTGGTGGCGTGATTTTCTGGTACTTTTCCACTGCCCTTTTGCTAGCGCCAGCCATTGTCTGCCGTCAGTGTGAGTATAGACATTGCTGTGATATTGCTCCCGCAATACTCCTCACACACTAACGGCACATGTCCTGATGGACATGTGTGTCAGACACGTTCAAATGGCTGAACACCTGCGTTAGAAAGGGAGAGGGCGAAAGAGAGCGAATTCGCCGCAACTGCATCAGGGCCGGATTTCGGCCTGAATGGACAATCGTTGTATATGTTGTATGTTATATAACATGCTCACGGGCATTTCGTATGCCCATTCGTGAACATACATATATATGTATATGTTTATAATCATAAACATGCAAATGGATGTTCACAAGTGCATGCTTATATGGCTCCTCACACTCCCCTCTTTCTTCGGCAGCGGAAAGCTTCCACTTTCCAACCTAAAAGGAAAAAAATAGGCCTGCACTAGTGTGGGGGAGTAACCAACGGCGCATGTGTAAATTTGCTGGTGCCCTTTTTGTGCGCAAACGCGCGGCTGATTAGTTTTTGGGTGCGATGAACTTTTTCGCTGCGCGCGCATGTGCACTCGCTCACAGGTTGTTGTGGTGTACATATTCGCACTGGCAACGTTCTGGGACGGGACTGTAAAAAAAAAAAAAAAAAAAAAAAAGATCAGCATGCAAGAAAATATGTAAACAGCTGATCGCCAATGATGCGATAGCTGAACCTTTCACAGCACTTACGACCTAATTAGCAACTCTGAATTAGAGCATCTGTGCGCAGAGACGGCTACATTAGTTGGTTCCGAAAAGTTTTTTTTTGGCTCGCGGCAACTGACACGTGTGCATTGATTATTGGCTAAAAAAATAACTTGGCGTCATCGCCATAGTGCCGCTCAAGTATTGATATTCATTAAAAGAATTCAATATAACAGGCGGCGTAAAGTGCGTGCCCACCAATATTGGCTGGAAAGTTTACGTCATTCCCGCAACGTGGTGGCTGCCATAAGCTAATTGTGCAAGGGCGGCTACACTATCACTCAAATTGTGATCGCCAGTGCCTACTGAAATTGAAGCGGTCAATTCGAGCGCCAAGCGTATTGCTGCCATTACCAATTAACTTACTGTTAATCTGTTGGCTGTGCAATACGGGAAACTGTCTACAACTCTCTGACGCCGCATCGATAGCAGGCCCACCTGTTAAAGGCGAGTCACCTCTGAAATCTCGGACTCAAACTTTTGATATCTTAGTGGCGTAACCTACACCAACTTGCACACGTATTGGAACACATGTGAGCGGCGGTGGACCAAATCATCAAAAAAAAAAAAGAAATGGCAACTGTCGACTACTTCGAACTCTACAATACACAACATTCTAATAGGATTTTAAGGTTATGTTAATAATGAATGAATTTATGGAAAATTAGTTGTATTAATTTTGGTAAGGCGTTAACTAAACTTGGTATGGTACGTATATGTGATATCAGCTGCTATATTGTCTAATCCGTTTCGAAGTTCAAAATAGCAACGTCATCCGTCTTCAGGCCTGTCGACTACGATGGACTACTGCCGCAGCTTTTGTTTGGTACTGTAAGTACGGCATAACCGCGCTCAGAAATTGTAAGTTATAAAAGAAAAAAATAACCATAATGACCATATAGCAGTTTTGATATACCTAGCCATACGAAGATTCCTCCTTATTTAGTTGACACAGGTTACATACATATATATATACAGTCTTTATAGCATAAGTGTATTATCGAATGAATTGACCAAAATTTAAAAAGAAAAAAAAATGTAATGAATTATTAGCAATTAAGAAGTAGTAATTAAGCAACAACTCCAAACCTGAAAAATGGAAATTATTAATTAAGTAAACTCGAAATATTAATGTTAATAATTATAATAATGGAACCAATCACCAATATGAAGTAGATAAGAACATAATAATGAATTAAAGTAGACTAATGGGCTCCTGACATAAAATGGTTTTGCATCCTTAATAGGGTAAAGGCACCAACTACTAGTCTTTACAGGTTGGGCGGGTAAAGAAGAAGAGCACCAACATCTCTGTTCTTCGATCTAGATATGTCACTCGTGAATTCTTTTAGCTATTCTATCTGGTTGTTCATTCCGTTCCTTTAGCACTCTGTCTACTATTTTTAGTTATGTGACACGGCAGCTTACTAGGTAGCAAAAGCACCCACCCCATTTTCCCTGAGCACAGTTGACCCTGTAGGCAGAGTACGCCTCCAGTTTGCTGCACACTTCAACGTGTTCGTTACATAATTAAATGGCGCCCAACGTGGGGCTAAGAATAATGTAGTACGGCTACTTCTCCAACTACATATAGCCTTCTCAAAATCCCCCACAAACCAGATAACCTCTCTGAATTTTCATTTCCCATATCAACCATCATCCTTCGGAATTTTAGCATTGGCTTCTTGTCGATCTAAACCAGGCGATAGAATTCTAAATAAATACCATAATGATTGTTAAAAGAGAATGAGATTGTTTTTGGTGGATTATTTCGCCACTTTCCTCTTTTCCGGAAGCAATTCTTCAATTAAAGTAGAATCAGTTATTGGTTGAGGGAGATCACGATTGATATGTCTATAATTCAAATTGCAACCATTTTATTGATGGATAAGTCCCAAAGTGATTCATAAATTCAATAATTTCGTTTATTATTTTCATATCGCCTATCGTTTGATAGTTAACAAAATATCATGACCGTTTTCTAAATCTAGTATCATAAATTTAGATACAAAATTATATTAAGATTTTCTGATTAATGTAAATTTTAAATATTCGTTAGTAAACCTATTACATTTAGTATAATGGCAGTGCAGCGAAGTAACGAAGATTAGCAGCTAGCATAAATGCTGATATAGTGTTGTGTAACATTTGTAGAGACCCAGTTCTGATTAGTACTGAAATTGCGGAGACCCCTTGCAAACACAAATTCCATCGAGCTTGTTTGGTAGCCTGGTTACGTACTTATGAAACATGTCCTTCGTGTAGACAGACATGTACACTTTCCCAGTTAAATGATATCGAAACTCAGTCATCAGAACAGCACCTTCAAGTTCCTCGAACAGTTCGTGGTGGCAATCGACCTGGTGCTACTCCCAGGACTAGACCTTATACCAGATCCAATAACCAACGAAATAACTCTGGCGCACAGGCTTACAGGCCTAATAGTAATTTTAATGTCAGGAATAGACGAGACTCATCCAATGCTTCGCTTGACCCTCCCATCCTTTCTGAACAGCGAATTCAGCAACTTATTTCAAGCTCGTTAGATACCTTTCGAGCCAGTATGGTTGAAGCAGTGACTGAAGAGATCAGTTTAGCTATCAGAAACCTTAATATATCAAATAACCAGCAGGAAGCTCGAATTGAACCAGGAGTTGAGCAAAATAAATCAATGAATTCAAATAATAATAATAGGTATCAAGGGATTCGAACAGTTGTAGATAATCGAAGCACTGATTCCATTGAACGACCCGACAAAGTCTCAAGAATTATTTCGAGTTGGCATGTACAATTCTCTGGATCCTTTAATGAAATTTCTGTGGAAGATTTTATTTACCGGGTCAATCGCTTGACCGACCAATGCCTCAACGGAAATTGGAATTTGCTTTATCAATTTGCCAATATTTTGTTGTGTGGCCCTTGGTTGCGTGAGCGGTATAGAGATTCTATTCTGAGTATTGCTGATGCACTGCGAGAACCAATGACAGATCGGGAGTTAGTGGCTAATATTAAAAGAAACCTTAAGCCTGAATTGAGGCTAGAACTACTTCATGTGGGTACACCCAATATAGCAACTCTTCGAACTGAATGTCACAAGCACAAACAATTCTGTTTGAGTATGTCCTCAAGACCTGTGTCTCGGCCAACTAACACGAGGCGTTTTCTCAATGAAGTCGTGCACGAGGAAGAATCGATAGATACTTCCCCTACAGAGGCAACTGAGATAATTGCAATACAATCAGTTGATAGGATAAAATGTTGGAATTGTGATGAGATAGGTCATAGATATCAAGATTGTATAAAAACCAGACGCATATTTTGCTATGGGTGCGGTCGTCTTGATACATACAAACCGACATGTCCTAAGTGCAATCCCGTATCGAAAAACTTGCAACAGGATGTCCACCGAGCATAATCAGTGGATATACACCTACAGTCTCGGATCAACTATCAAACAATGGAAAATACTCAACTTATACCCCACAAACTCCTAACAATAACACGGACTTATCTAAGAATCTAAGATTCAAACCGTTGCATGTAAAATTGAAAGAATATTACCAGCGTAGAGCGGAAATATTCTGTTTGAAAGTAAGTTCGCTTCCTAAAACTCGTTCTTCAGTTAGAATGAATGAGTTTTGGAGAAACAAGCTATCGCTGAAGAACATTACTGTTGTCTCTACCATCCGCAACTGTAATGATGATAATAAAAGCGTGATCGGAGGACAATTGGCCGCACGATTGCTTGCAACAGACCTAAAGTTTAAAAAATTAAAAGGCAATGTTCGCACCGCAGATGGCCAGCGTCAGACAGTATTAGGTACTCTTCGTATTCCGATAGAGTATGATTTACTGCAGAAAGAAGTTGAATTTATGATTGTACCTTCAATCACACAAGACATCATCTGTGGCATGGATTTTTGGAAGTCATTCGGTATTAATATTTCTAATACGACTGTAGTAAGCGAATTAGACTGCAGCGATCGAACATCTGATAATATGTGTCTTAGTGTTACCGACAGGAATCGATTAAAAGCCGTCGTAGATTTCTTTCCATGCTCGGAAAGAGATGGGTTAGGAAAAACCTCTTTAATCGAACACAGTATTGATACCGGTGATGCTAAGCCCATCAAGCAAAGATATTATCCGTTGTCCCCGGCTAAAGAACAACAGATGTGTACTGAAATCGACAGAATGATTGAGTTAGGAGTTCTTGAAGAAGCACCTATGTCTGCCTGGTCTTCTCCGGCTGTTCTTGTTCTTAAAGCCAGGTAAAGTAAGAATTTGTTTAGATTCAAGGAAGCTAAACTCCGTTACAGTTAAAGATGCTTATCCTTCACCTCTAATCGAAGGACTGTTAAGTCGTCTTCCACCTGTTCAGTGTATTTCCAAAATTGACCTCAAAGACGCTTTTTGGCAGATTTGTCTGGATGCCAAGTCGAAAGAAAAAACGGCGATTAGTGTCCCAAACAGACCGTTGTATCAATTTACCAGGATGCCATTCGGATTGACGAATGCTCCTCAAACATTGTGCAGACTTATGGATCAAGTTATACCTTATGCCATGAAGTCCCATGTACTAGTTTATTTGGATGACCTTTTAGTGCTTTCCTCCAACTTTTAAGAGCACTTGTCTCACCACGCAACTTCGAAAGGCTGGTCTCACAATAAACATTAATAAGAGTCAATTCTGTCTGAAGAAAATGGAATATTTAGGATATATTGTAGGTGAAGGCACATTGAAAATAAATCCAAATAAAATTCAGGCTGTTTCGGAATTTCCCACACCTAAAACAAAACGCCAGCTTAAGCGCTTTTTGGATATGACCGGCTGGTATCAAAGGTTCATCTCTCAGTATTCGGATGTTACATTCGCCTTAACTGAATTATTGAAAGGAAAATCTTTTGAGTGGAATGAGGATGCTCAAAAGGCTTTGGATGAATTAAAGAGACAACTAACATCTGCACCCTTTCTTGTCCATCTAAATTACGCAAAACTCTTTGTGCTGCAATGCGACGCATCTATAAATGGAGTAGGCGCAGTACTAGCACAATGTGATGAGTCTGGAGTAGAACGACCCATTGCATATATGTCAAAGAAGCTTAATAAAGCACAACGCAATTATTCAGTGACGGAACTGGAATGTTTAGCAGTGGTTTTAGCTATAAAAAGATTTCGTTTGTACATTGAAGGTCACGAATTTAAAGTCGTAACCGATCATGCAAGTTTACGTTGGCTAAACAAGCATGGTAGACTTGCAAGATGGGCTATAAAGCTACAAGGTTTTAACTTTAGTATAGAACATCGCAAAGGCAGTGATAATATTGTAGCCGATGCATTGTCTAGCAAAATAGCAGCCATAGACCTTGAAGTTATTCCGGAAATTGACTTAAGCTCAGACGCATTCAAGTCTAGTGAATATGTCGAACTAAAGGATCATTATGTTAAAACCAATTTACCTGATTTCCAAGTTGTGGATGAATATATTTACCACCGTACAGAATTGGCTCAGAATTAGATAGATTGTAATACCGAATCTTGGAAGCTTGTAGTTCCCATGGCATTGCGTGAAAGTGTGATCAAATCCGCGCACGATCTACCTACTTCTTCTCATTGTGGTATAGCCAAGTGCTTAGAGCTAATACGTCGCAAGTTTTATTGGCCACGAATGGTTGTTGACATTCGCACGTACATTCGAAACTGTGAATTATGTAAAACTTCGAAATATCCAGCTCAAGCACTGAAAACACAAATGGGCAACCAAGTCATAAGTTAGAGGCCTTTCCAAAGACTGTACGTAGATTTTTTTGGACCTTACCCACGTACAAGAAAAGGAAATTGAATTTTTATTGTATTAGACCACTTTTCCAAATTTACATTCCTAAAACCATGTAAGGAAATTTAACTCCAAAATTATAATTTCGTACTTGAAGGAGGACATTTTCGATTGTTTTGGTGTTCCTGAGATAATTGTAAGTGATAATGGAACTCAATTTAAAAGCCATGAATTCACTACATTTCACTCAAAGCATGGTGTAAAGCATATGTGTACCGCTGTTTACTCACCTCAATCAAATGCTGCAGAACGAGTTAATCGGTCGATCAACGCTGCGTTAAGATCGTATGTACGACACGATCAGAGAGATTGGGATTTGTACCTAAGTAGTATAAATTGCTCCTTAAGAAACCACCTTCACCAGACTATTGGACAGTCACCCTATTTCGTTGTGTTTGGACAATATATGCTCACTCACGGGAAAGATTACTTGTTGCTTAAAAATTTGAATTTACTAAGCGAAGGCTCAATCAAGTTGAATCGAGCTGACGAGTTTGCTAAATTACGTTCGGATATCCAAAAGCATATGAATAAGGCTTACGATAAAAATCAGAGAAAATATAATTTACGTGCTAGGCCACGTACATTTGCAGTTGGACAAATAGTTGTTAAACGAAACTTTGTATTAAGTAATGCATCCGCTAATTTTAATGCAAAGCTAGCTCCTATTGGAACCCAAGCTCGAATAAGGAAAAGGTTGGGAAACTCGTTATATATTTTAGAAGACTTGAATGGCAGAGAGTTAGGCTCATTTCATGTGAAAGACATATGGTAATTCATATGAACACCTTTCTTCAGCTTTTATCTTCGCCTATCAGACTTAGATTAAACCTGTGCTGTAGTGGTGTACATATTCGCACTGGTAACGTTCTGGGACGGGACTAAAAAAAAAAAAAAAAAAAAACGATCAGCATGCAAGAAAATATGTAAACAGCTGATCGCCAATGATGCGATAGCTGAACCTTTCACAGCACTTACGACCTAATTAGCAACTCTGAATTAGAGCATCTGTGCGCAGCGACGGCTACATTAGTTGCTTCCGAAAAGTTTTTTTTTGGCTCTCGGCAACTGACACGTGTGCATTGATTATTGGCTGAAAAAAATAACTTGGCGGCATCGCCATAGTACCGCTCAAGTATTGATATTCATTAAAAGAATTCAATATAACAGACGGCGTAAAGTGCGTGCCCACCAATATTGGCTGGAAAGTTTACGTCTTCCCGCAACGTGGTGGCTGCCATAAGCTAATTGTGCAAGGGCGGCTACACTATCTCTCAAATTGTGATCGCCAGTACCTACTGAAATTGAAGCGGTCAATTCGAGCGCCAAGCGTATTGCTGCCATTACCAATTAACTTACTGTTAATCTTTTGGCTGTGCAATACAAAGGGAAATTGTCTACAACTCTCTGACGCCGCATCGATAACGCACACGTGCAGCAGGCCCACCTGTTAAGGGCGAGTCACCCCCTGAAATCTCGGACTCAAACTTTTGATATCTTAGTGGCGTAACCTACACCAACTTGCACACGTATTGGAACACATGTGAGCGGCGGTGGACCAAATCATAAAAAAAAAAAAAAAATAGCAACTGTCGACTACTTCGAACTCTACAATACACAACATTCTAATATGATTTTAAGGTTATGTTAATAATGAATGAATTTATGGAAAATTAGTTGTATTAATTTTGGTAAGGCGTTAACTAAACTTGGTATGGTACGTATATGTGATATCTGCTGCTATATTGTCTAATCCGTTTCGAAGTTCAAAATAGCAACGTCATCCGTCTTCAGGCCTGTCGACTACGATGGACTACTGCCGCAGCTTTTTGTTTGGTGCTGTAAGTACGGCATAACCGCGCTCAGAAATTGTAAGTTATAAAAAAAAAATAACCATAATGACCATATAGCAGTTTTGATATACCTAGCCATACGAAGATACCTCCTTATTTAGTTGACACAGGTTACATACATATATATATAACAGTCTTTATAGCATAAGTGTATTATTGAATGAATTGACCAAAATTTAAAAAGAAAAAAAAAAATGTAATGAATTATTAGCAATTAAGAAGTAGTAATTAAGCAACAACTCCAAACCCGAAAAATGAAAATTATTAATTAAGTAAACTCGAAATATTAATGTTAATAATTATAATAATGGAACCAATCACCAATATGAAGTAGATAAGAACATAATAATGAATTAAAGTAGACTAATGGGCTCCTGACATAAAATGGTTTTGCATCCTTAATAGGGTAAAGGCACCAACTACTAGTCTTTACAGGTTGGGCGGGTAAAGAAGAAGAGCACCAACATCTCTGTTCTTCGATCTAGATATGTCACTCGTGAATTCTTTTAGCTATTCTATCTGGTTGTTCATTCCGTTCCTTTAGCACTCTGTCTACTATTTTTAGTTATGTGACACGGCAGCTTACTAGGTAGCAAAGCACCCACCCCATTTTCCCTGAGCACAGTTGACCCTGTAGGCAGAGTACGCCTCCAGTTTGCTGCACACTTCAACGTGTTCGTTACAAAGTCCATTAAATAGTTTCACTACAGTTATTGGACGAGGTCGAGCAAGAAAGCAGTTTTTAAGTAAATATTTAACTACAAAAATAGTTGATTTAGAACTAGATCAAAGTTTAAGACACTTTCAAAACTTTTCACAAATTGTAGAATACATAAGGAAATAACAAACCAATGTGCTCTAAACAATTTATGTAAACTATTTGTAGTCTTAGAAAACTTTAATTTTGAAATATATGGAAATTCAAATTTGCTTGCACAATTATGTTCCCAATAATAAACAAACTATATATAAACTATATCTATAAAATTCTATGTATATCGATTTTTTGCTTTATTCAATTTAGCCTATCACATTTAGTTTACATCACATTTAAATTACAGATAATAATAAAATCTAATACAACTCGTGCGTGGGACCCACAATCGTGAAAACATTTAATTTCATTGCATTCTCAAAAAAACAAGAGCAATTTT